>CM061914.1:69511059-69810038 GCA_031002005.1 Vandiemenella viatica
TTTTCTGCCATTCAGTAACATGTGTCCCCCATGTACCACGAGTAGCAGTAGACACTTGGTCATCAGACAGATATCATAACTCCCATATTCATACTAGGTCTCACCCACAAATCCATATGTCACCTCACACAACCATCAGTGCAGGAACAGCACATCATACATTCAGACAAACGAGATAAAGGAAGGTATCACCACATTTACGCAAAAAAAAAAAAAAACACACACAGAGATGAGACGCATACACAAATACATTTCCATTCCTACAGCGATCTCGACTCAACAACTAGCCCAATCGTGGCAACGAAAAGTGTACAGAACACCCATGACTGGCCAAAAATCATAGAAAGACACACATACACACACACACACATGTCAATGCATTCACACAGTTCCATTAATCACCACACATAACTGGAGGAAAGAGACTGAACATGCTAGATCCAACTAAAGAGTTACAGGATGTGTGAAGTTTGAAATCACAGTCACATCTCTCCCACACCGCAACCCTTTCTGTCATTTAGTAACATGTGACCCAGGTACCATGAGTTACAATGGACACTTGTCTATCAGACGGATATCATAACCTCCATATTCATACTAGGTCTCACCCACAAACCCATACGTCTCCACACAAGCACAAACATATGGGAGGAACAGCAATTCATACGTCCAGATAAATGAGTTTAAGGAAGGTATCACCATACTTGCACATACAGACACAGAGAAAGACGCACAGAGACACTATTTCCATGCCTACAGCGAGCTCAACACAACCAGCCCAATCATGGCAAAGAAAAAGTGGGACAGAACCCCCATAGCTCAAGACTGACAAAAAAAATCATCTTAACATGTGTTCCAAGTAAGAAACTCTCACATCAAAATCATATCATTTAACTTACACTACAGACCTCTCTGCCATTCAGTATCGTTGGTAATATGTACAAAGCTGTTCACATGTTCAGCACCACCTCTATCCCACGCCACAAGCCATTTCTGCTGTTCAGTAATATTTGTCCGACGTACCACGAGTATCAGTAGGCACATGGTCATCGGACAAATATCATAACTCCCATACTCATACTAGGTCTCAAACACAAACATAACTGACCAAAACCATCAGACAGACGTTAGAGTGTGTGCAATGGATGACATGTTTTTGCGATACACTTCAGTACTTATCACATTATCAATTAATTACATCAACACATAGGTAGCCAGTCATTGTGATCTCAAAGTCGAGTATCCTATCGGGATAGACACACAACCACAATGGACTGGCTACCTATGTGTTGATGTAATTAATTGATAATGTGATAAGTACTGAGGTGTATGGCAAAAACATGTCATCCATTGCACACACTCTAACGTCTGTCTGATGGTTTTTTGGTCAGTTATGTTTGTGTGTGAGACCTAGTATGAGTATGGGAGTTATGATATTTGTCTGATGACCATGTGCCTACTGATACTCGTGGTACGTCGGACAAATATTACTGAACAGCAGAAAAGGCTTGTGGCGTGGGATAGAGGTGGTGCTGATCATGTGAACAGCTTTGTACATATTACCAACGATACTGAATGGCAGAGAGGTCTGTAGTGTAGTTAAATGATATGATTTTGATGTGAGGAGTTTGTTACTTGGAACACATGTTAATGATGATTTTTTTTTCAGTCTTGAGCCATGGGGTTCTGTCCCACTTTTTCTTTGCCATGATTGGGCTGGTTGTTGTGTTGAGCTCGCTGTAGGCATGGATATATGTGTCTGTGTGCGTCTTTCTCTGTGTCTGTATGCGTAAGTATGGTGATACCTTCCTTAAACTCATTTATCTGGACGTATGAATTGCTGTTCCTCCCATATGTTTGTGCTTGTGTGGAGACGTATGGGTTTGTGGGTGAGACCTAGTATGAATATGGAGGTTATGATATCCGTCTGATAGACAAGTGTCCATTGTAACTCATGGTACCTGGGTCACATGTTACTAAATGACAGAAAGGGTTGCGGTGTGGGAGAGATGTGGCTGTGATTTCAAACTTCACACATCCTGTAACTCTTTGTTGGATCTAGCATGTTCAGTCTCTTTCCTCCAGTTATGTGTGGTGATGAATGGAACTGTGTGAATGCATTGACATGTGTGTGTGTGTGTATGTGTGTCTTTCTATGATTTTTGGCCAGTCATGGGTGTTCTGTACCACTTTTTCGTTGCCACGATTGGGCTAGTTGTTGAGTCGAGATCGCTGTAGGCATGGAAATGTACGTGTGTATGCGTCTCTATCTCTGTGTGTTTTTTTTTTGCGTAAATGTGGTGATACCTTCCTTTATCTCGTTTGTCTGGATGTATGATGTGCTGTTCCTGCACTTATGCTTGTGTGAGGTGACATATGGATTTGTGGGTGAGACCTAGTATGAATATGGGAGTTATGATATCTGTCTGATGACCAAGTGTCTACTGCTACTCGTGGTACATGGGGGCACATGTTACTGAATGGCAGAAAAAGCTTAGGTGTGGGATAGACGTGTTGGTGCTGATGTGAACAGTTTTGTACCTAGCACACATGATACTGGATGGTAGTGAGGTCTGTAGTGTGAAATAAATGAGATGATGTTGATGTGAAGAGTATGGTGCCTGGAACATATGTTACTGATGATTTTTTGGTCAGTTATGAGCCATGGGGGTTCTACCCCACTTTTTCGTCGCCATGATTGGGGCTGGTTGTTGTGTCTAGCTCGCTGAAGGCATGGAAATGTGAGTGTTTGTGCGTCTCTCTCTGTGTCTGTATGTGTAAATATGGTGATACCTTCTATAAACACGTCTGTCTGGACGAATGATTTTGCTGTCCCTCCACTTATGTTTGTTTGTGCTAGTGTATTGAGATGTATGGATTTGTGGGTGAGATCTGATAGCCAAGTGTCTATTGCAACTCATGGTACCTGCGTCACTTTTTTACTGAATGGTAGAAAGGGTTGCGGTGTGGGAGAGACGTGTTGATGGTAAATATAATCAACTGGGGCGCGATGAACACTATTTATGGTAAAACATATGTCATCTTTTGCACATCTTCTATCTCGCCAGGCTGATGATATGTAAGGAGACTTCTGTTTTTCAGCCAGTCATGAGGCAAGAGAGTACTACACCACTTTTTTGTTTCCATGATTGGTACCGGTAGTTGTGTAGTCTTGGACATGTGTATCTGCGTCTCTCTTTGTGCATGTAAGCGTAAGTAACTCGTCTGTCTGATGATTTTTGTAACGATAGTTCTGTCCAGTTAATCAGTTGTAACGACAATTCTGCCCCCCACTTCATCGTTTCCGTGATGCTTGCTGTTAGTTCTGTCGACCTCGCTGTATGCATGTACAAGTGTGTGCGTGTGTCATTCCTCTGTGGATTTGAGTCTAAAATATATGGTTATAGAATTATCAACGTGTGCTTCTAACCATTGTTTCAGGGCTTAGACAATCTCCCATTTCGATGTGCTCTTTACAGTTTACTGCCGTTTGTGTTGGCATGTGAATTTTGATTCTCACTACATAAAAATCATTTAACAGAGAGGGGTGATGTACCAGAGAAGCGAAGGACTTGGGTACAAACCCACAGTCAGACCATTGCTTGTGTGGTGTAGTATGGATGTCATTGGAAGATAGGAAGAGTGTTGAGGGGCTGTAGGTGGCGTATAATGCTGTTAGAATGGATATTGGTGGAATAATTCTGAGTGGTGTATGGAGCCTAAGTTGACCATGACCACAATCTCGCACTAGACTTTAGGTGATGAGGCCTGAGTGGATAAAATATCTAAACACCCACTTTGACCTAACAATTTACGACAGTTCAGGTGTGAGCACTATCTTAGGCGTAATAGAACCTATGGTGACGTTTTGGATACTTGTCGATGTGTGGGGATCTTCTATGAAAATGTGGGTTATGATGTCTGTTTGATGACCAAGAAACTATCAGTTAGCTAAGAGCATTATGGTAACTTTATCGTGGTTACTTGAACAAAGCATGCAATTACAAACAAATGTCACACTTGGTCCTGAATCCGAAGGTTGGCGTTAGATGGGAACATTTTAAACCGAATGGAGAACTCTCCTGGGTCCTGATTTATTGAAAAATAATTTCCTGGAAAACTGCAGTAGAAGCACCTTAAGTGAACATTTTGGTACCTGGCTACTGATTAGGAGAAGACTTTGCGAATTTTGAATTTTTGGTTTACTTTAACGCACGAACAGAAGGTAACCCTGTCTGTAACTGATCAGGGGTTTGAATGGGAATCATTGGAAAACAGAAGGTGGTTTGACGAAGTGCTGGGCGTATGTTGACGATGAGGCTAGGGGTGGATCTTGTTGAAAGAATTAGGAATAGTGCACTGGATTTCTTCTATAAGGAAGTGGGTAAATTTTCTATATCTCCACCTTGGTCACAGGCGATGGTCTCAGGCATGTTCTGTGCTTAGCGTGACTCGATTTTTATCACATAGAACTGGCGTACTTCGATTCGACAGGGGTGAAATTAGTAAGATTAACAGACCATGTCTCGTTCCTGGAACATACGTGCTGAGCTGTAAAATACAGTTAAAGGTGTCAATCATTGATGTATCACAAGGGATTTATTGGAATTTTAGACAAAGTGCAGCTAAGGACACTCAATTTGTGATTGCTTACGAAAGCATAACAGAATTGATACATAGATTGGTCTGGATTGACAGACGACAAAGGTTTGACCTTGGTGGCAACAATTACGAGTGCAATGAAATATTTTATACCAATGGCAGCAGATATAAGTTAGATAAATAAGGCGTCGTACTGATGCTAATATGAATTCTATCTTCCCTCACTGCATTCCATGAGCTTTGCCATGGTCATACTGGAAACTTTGATTTTTTTTTCTAGCTTTGATGTGGGAAAGGCTTTGTCACAAATATTTTCAAGTGGCCTCTTGTCCAAAGACAGGGTTGAGAAATAGGCTTGAAAAAAAATTACATGCTGATTGGTTTGATATAAGTGGAGAGATTAACGTGTATTCACTTCTGGAATGTCTGTAGGGAAAGAAACTGGTTTTCAAATCGTCTGTCACAAGTATTTTCATGTGGGGCTCTTGTCGAAAGACTGAGTCTGCAGGGTTGAGAAATAAGCTTGAAAAAATTACATGCTGATTGGTTTGACATCATGTAATCACTACAGAAATGTCTGTAGGGAAAGAAACTGGATTTCACATCTACAACTTTGCATTAGGCAATGATAATTATGTGAATCTAATTTAGTAAGCATTTTTCAGATAAAATGGGCAGGGAAGTTAATGCCATAGCAATAGGATAGAAATACACACAAAGTTCATCGAGGTTGCAGACACATCCATGAGGAAATCACTTCTTTGAGTTTAAAACATTAGTTGGATTCTCGCTTTCTTTCATTGCACATAATTTAATATATTAAAATAATGGGGGTGTGACAGAAATTCGCGAGTTATCATTAACGATTAATTATATTGGAATCCCCACCGTACTGACGCTTATTTCCTCTTGTTATTCACACAGAGTTATTTTTTGTGCAAAGCACCCTCTGCCAATTTCGAATATCAGAACTGCATTGTATAGATGTGAATTTGAGCTATGTCAGGACATTCCATGGTTCATTATCACGTTGTAAACGTAAAAGTTACGCTTTCACATGGTCTATTTTTTAATTAAATACAAAGACTCAAGCAGTTTATCAGTTCACCCAGAATGAAAACAAAATTTTCGATTTGAAAACACGAGTGATTGGGCTACCATAAATGTTTCTTAGATTTGTACTACGAAAACTGACATATAATAATTATTCTCATCTCGTAATAATTTCTTCTTGAACCGAAGTGAATGCTGAAATATTTCTATGTATCCCGCTGGGTCGGTTTTGCAGTGCAATGAGCATATGGCGCAACCTGAATTCCTTATCGATAGCAGGACACCTGAATATATGCATACGAAATTCGCTGCAAGCCTGAGACTCTGTACAAAATTCTGCAATCATACGAACGCTGTGTTGGAGGCCCTACTTTCTTTGTCCGCCAGCCAGGCAGACAGCTATGCTTTCATAATGGTGGATGGCAAACACTCACCAGCCAAGCTGTATCGCTCTGTAATGGAGCCATTTCGTAACCTGTCGGACTCCCGAGCAAACATCGAGATATTTCTCTTAAAAGCTTCTCACGTTGAGAAATGAAGCATGCCGCGCCATCTATCGGGAAACGGGATACTATGCACCTCGGCAGTCGAAATTTTTTTTTAACGTCTCTCTAACAACGTGGTCTTTAGAGACGGGAAAGGAATGGGAATGAATTCGGTCATTGCCTTTTGAAGGTAGCATCCCCGGCATTCACTTGAGTGATTTTGGGAAACCATGGATGCCTGGATGGAGATTCGAACCTCCGTCCTCCCGAATGCGAGGCAAGAACGCGGCAGTCGCCCTGCATGCCGCGCCAAATATCGGAAACCGGGGTACTTTGCACCTTGGCAGCCGATTTTTTTTTTAATGTCTCTCTAACAACGTGGTCTTTAGAGACGGTAAAGGAATGGGAATGAATTCGGTGTAGCATCCCCGGCATTCACCTGGAGTGATTTGGGGGAAACCATGGATGCCCGGACGGGGGATTCGAACCGCCGTCCTCCCGAATACAAGGCCAGAACACTAAATAATATCATGAAAACAGGTACACATAGAATTCTTACTCGGTTTTATATCTGGAGTTTATGACTTTTTTTTTCATATCGAACGTTAAAAGGAAACATTTATGCTTTTCGACTTATTTTTTATTCAAGGCAAGCTGACGCCATACTCTCTAGGCGTGGAAATTACGTAACTTTGAGGAGTTGGAACAGCTTTTTCATAAAACACTTAAACACCGCGGCCGGACTCGAACCGGCGACCTTCGGCACTCTAGCCCCAACACTGCCGAGGTCGTTTTAATGTGGACTTTTTTTTTTTGTTTTTAGTAAAATTGCAATGATTTACGCTTAAGTATATTTCACGACACAGAACCGAAGAAAATATTTTACTGTGCTGAAATATTTGCATCTTGCCAGAACAGAAATAGTCAGCCGACGCGAAGAGTACACATTTCGTCACGCTTAATGGATAAGCAAACATAGATAACAGTCGGTGAAACAGTGTACACATTTCGCAGAGCGCGCCGGAAATACTTTCACCGAACGCCATCTACCAATCGCCCAAAGAACTAACGGTCCAGCGCCATCTAGCCGCCGATCGGTGAACTAACGGCCAACGCCCCAGGAGATGCTGCCATCTGTGCGGCCGGTCAAAGAACTAACGGCCCGCCATCTTGGCCGGCCGGCCCGCCATCTTGGACGGCCAAACAACTAACGGGCGGCCATCTTGTGACGTCACGCGGACGAGTGGAGTCTCTTTACAGTTGTCCAAAGAGCTTATCAGGCTTGGTCCATCCTTGTCCTCCTACTATCTATTATAGAATATTTGGAAATAATGTATAATCTTGACACGTTGTTTACTGTCAACTTCATACCAGTATAAAGTGAAAGAATTATTGCACATGTGGTAGTCGTTCTAACTTTCGATGAGCAATAGTAACTGAGGATGTTAGATTGAAATGTTGCCTGACTATTGACATTACATAATACAGCATAACACAGAAGGAATTTGGTTTTGAATGAAAGTATGTCACTAATTAAACCGCATTCAAATAGTTCCAATTTAGTGAACAATTTACCTACAGTAAAACTCTGTGATAGAGTACTTATAATGTAGAAAACTTAAAATTTCTAGGTATATGGATACAAGAAAATTTAAAATGAAACACACACGTTGAACACCTTTGTAAAAAAAACCTAAATGGTTACCGCAACATATCAAATGAAACAATTAGGAATGTTTATTTTGCGTATGTGCACTCATTAGTAAGAGTGCCTGGGTGACCGATCTTCGCTCGGCATCTTTCGATTTCTGTTCAATATCCAAGATTTCGAGTAAAGTTTGATTAACGTAAAAGGCTTCCTAGGCGTTTTGAGGTGTACAGTTAACCAAAGAGAAGCTTAACTAACATCAGTAGGCTTACTGGTACTTGAACCTTCAACGTAATGAGGTTAGAGCCGTTTTAGAAAAACCAAATGCAAAAAAATGCTCAATAAAAAAAAATCGTGTTAAAAATTTGAAATAAATACGTTTCATTAAAACGTTATCTACATCCATTTGCGAGACCGCCTCATAAATTGCTTTCAAAGAAAAATGTTATTATTATGTCAAATAGTAATCTTAATGCCGGTCAAGGATTAATTAATGGTGTGAGATTTGTGGTAATTCGGGGATTCTACGATAACCCTTGATGATGGATTCTTATCTAACTCGACGGGAAAAATTGAAAGTAAAAAATATTTTTTTATATATATATCTCGCTTAGTTCTCGGAATATCGTATATCTCAAAACTGGCTTTGTTGGTTGAAATGTGACCTGGACCAGAAGAAAAATTTCGCCATTGTCAAGTTCGATGATGAATTCGTATCAAACTCGTCGAGACAAATCGAAAATAAAGAATTTATTTTTCTGATATCTCAAGATCCGGCCTGGACCAGATAAAAAAAATCCACCAAAACCACTATGTCTACACGGTGGAAATGTAATTTCAATCTTTTATTTTGTTCCTAGTGGTTTTTGTTAGATTGAAATATGGCCTGGACCATAAGAAACGTCGCCAAAAGCACAAGGAACTAGGCCTATACCTATAAAAGATTTTTGACATGCTATATCTCGAAAACCAAGCGAGATATCAAGAACATTTATTCTTTATTTTCGATATGTTTCGTCGAGTTCTATACACGGCCAACTATTGGCCGTGAATTCTATAAGAATTCATCATCGAATTTTGACGTCACGGTAATGATAGAACATCATCAGTGCTAAATTCATTCACTACGATAAAACTATGCTCATACCTCACGTGGTAGTATTTAATGACAAACTCACAAGTCAAAAAGTAAACGATGATTACTTTATAACTGGTGCCGGTAATATTATTTCTGTATAGTATCTCCTCTGACAAAACCAATGATAAATTTTTAATTTTCCTTTTTAAATGTTTTACAATTAAACTTGCAGTGCTAATATTTCCACGAGTCAGCCAGTATACAAGAACTGATCATTTAAATATTCTTTGAAGTCAAAGAAAAACTGTTTGTAGGCTTTATATCCTGGGGAAACTCTCCATCAAGTATCAAATGCTTCAGAATGCAGAAAAAAAGTATTAGAATAATGAAAGGGGTACAAAGTATAACCTCGAGTAAACTTTTATTGAGAAAGATGCAAATTATACCACAACACTTTGTATATATACTTCCATACACTACAAACAAATAGTACTGCTTCATTTGGGAATCAGATTATTTAAAAATCTAATATAAAGAAACAAGTCTCTAAAAGAAAATACTAAATTAACTTCAGGACTGAAAGAGTACATGTTCGACCACTATTTCTACAGTACTGATGAGTATTTGCAAACCAAACGTTAGTCTTAAATCACAGTGATTATGTTAAATGTAAATGGAGAAAAATGAAATAAATCAGGTGTAACTTGTACATTCGTTAGTACCGTTTAATGTTACTAAAACTTGTAGAGCTACCGTCTCTTGTGTGTTTTCACAGACTAGATAAAGTTTGAGAGTGGAGGTGTGTGTCTGCGTACAGACTATTTATGATTTATCCCGTATCATTTGTACTTTGTACTATTTAATTTATGATGCTAAGGGATTAGTAAATACATATATACAATTTCTTGTGGATATTTATCATTCTGCAAGGAGCATGCTTATTGCACTGTCAGGTAAAGGTTTAAAATGTTATCTTTCTTGAAGAATTGTTTCACTTCTTTTTAATTATCTATACGTTTGCTTCACCCAGTGGAACTTGTTTGTAACTATGCTTTATTATCTTCCAAATGAAAAATGTTGAAGTTATTTTATCGGCGATAATCCAAAAATTGATATATATTAGCGTTTTAAACTGTTTTTGGTGATACCGAATTAAACAATGTAGAGCTATTTTCAGCAATATTTAGCTCTGGTACTTATTAAGCAGACTAGTTCAGTTTTGCCATCATTAAGGATAAATATTAATTTACTTACGCTCGATTTATATCTTTGAAAGTACAGCTTGGGTTTAAGTTGAGAAGTCCATAATAATCTACTTCTTTATCCATAATTCACATTGGTTGATCCTTTAAACTTCTGGTAATCGAAACTTAACTGAAGACGACCACACAGGCAAACAATGACATTAAACGTTTAACTTTTTATTCTGTTTTCCTTCTTCTGTCACAGAGTAGTGGTATGACTGAAATCGTAATATTATTGGCATACTACTGTTTCTTATCTTAAAAACCATAAGAAGTAAATATTTTGATTATGCTAGTGATCAAACTGCATGATTTATCAACGGACTAATGGACAGGAACCCTGCCGAATGTGAGTTTATTAAATTCTCCCTGGTAGATATAAAGTTTTTTCAAATAAGAGACTTGATCAAATCGCTAATAAATTTTTATCTAAAAAATTGCAGATGTTAATATTAAATACGAAGAAATAAGTTTCTATTTGTTTATTGGGTTTTGCTTTCTTTATTTACCAAATTGTAGAAAAAGAATTTTAACAATACAAGAATTTAAAAGCACATTTCAGTGAATCCCAAAGTATCTGAATCCACAATGCCCCTTATGGCTGTTTTAGAAATGATATCTACGGGAACTTAAAAGATTTTCTGTTCCTAACTTCCAGTCAAATTTCTTCAATGACGAAAATATAAAATGTGGTTTGTATCAAGGTTCGAGTGGAAATAACTTTTTAGTTGCGAGTCCCGTAACGTTGACATTTTCTGTATTTTAAAATTTATGGTGACAAATACAAAGAACGAAAACTTTGATCGACTAATCAATGCATTATCATTATCTCACGCCATTATCTATAGGTGTTATGTTATATTCGTTTGTATTCACTTTCATGTAGGCCTAAGTAGGAATGTTTTACTTTGGTGCAGAATAATCGTGGAATTAAAGATTAGGAATAATGGATACTACCTACGTATCATACAGTAAATTATACAGTTTCCATATTCGGAATTTCTTTTATCCCCACCGTGGAAATCGCTTTAGCCTACTGTTTCTTTACTAATGAACAAGTGTTGTATCGACTTGTTATGATTCTTTGTCTTATGCTGTTTAATATATATTTTACTTTCTCTGCTAAGAATTGTCCTGGAAATAAAAGTAATACTGTGAAATTTCAAGTTCTACATTAATTTAATTTTTCCCCATTTAGAGTTTTACATCTTGTAGAGGGAGAGGGTTGTGTGTGGGCAAAGAAGAGGAACGGAAATGTGGTGTACTGTAGATTGCGCTACAATATTCACTAATGACGCCATAATACTGGTGTAGTCAATCCAAGACGTATTATTTTCACGCAGTAATTCCGCTGCAAAACAGCCTGGAACACTATTTTCGAGCAGAAATTATGTTGTAATACACTCTGGGCCAGCATGTCAGCGTTAAATGTATTTCTTAAAGTGTTTCTAGTGGCCTCTTGTGTTCGTTTACTGCAGCATTATAATCCCAATTTCTTGCAGAATCGCGATGTGCAGTAATCTCCGAAAATTACCGTAGCATTCGTACAGAACCCTTGCTAACATTCTTGAAAGTGAATTCTGGAAACCATGAAAAACCGAAATCTTTTTCTTGGCCGGACAAAAAATAGATGGTTCCTCATGATAGTTAAATGGTATTCTGAAGCCGTTTTCACTGTTTCCGACAATTTTTTTTTTTTTTTTTTTTTGTCTGATTCTTTTTTCTAAGTAGGTTTCAGATAAAAACAAACTAGTCAGTATTTCCAATTGAGATAATCGCGTGTGTGCCGTCGAAAATCCTGTAGTACTCCTCTATTCCCTCGAAAGTAGACCTAAGTCGTCTCGTTAGGCAGAGACGGAAGAAAAAACATTTCTTTAACTTAATTAGTTATTAAGGTTAGTTGAAACTATACCCGTTGAAATGGATTCTTCGCGGGTTCGTTACCAGATGATGTATTCGATGGCCTATTCTGCCGTGATCCTCGTGCCCTGCGCACGTTGCATCAGGGAGAAATGCGATGTTATTCTCGGGCGCCGAAGTAGCTATGTAACATCGCGCTTCTGCTCATCCATTCTTACCAAGCATGATGAGGGAGCGGTAACACTACTCTCGCAATTCGGAGGATATGGGAAAGAATCTACGTCCGGCCATCCATATTTCGGTAATTCATGGTTTCCCGAAATCATTCCAGGTCTTTCCCGTCGCTAATGGCCTTGACGTCGACAAGGCGTTTAGCCATAAGCAATAAAAACCATTCCCTCCACCTCACTCTGTCGTTCGCGCTCGAGGCTGCCTAATGTCACATGAAGAATAGGATTTGGATCTTTAGAACAACTCATATTTTTTTCCTGCCTTCTTTCTGAGCTGTTATACTGAATTAAACACTGATTGAATGTTTCTGATGGTATTTAAATGTATAATATATTGCATATTTACACAATTTTCCTAGTTTTTTTTGTCCATTCGGGATGACGTGGGATCGAATCCCCGTCCGGGCATCCAGATTTGGGTTTTCCATGGTTTCCCCAAATCACTCCAGGCGAATGCCGGGATGCTTCCTTCAAAAAGTCAATCGCCGAATTCCTTCCCGTTCCTTGTCCCGATTGACTCTGGCCGTTGACGAGGCGTAAAACCATAATAATAAAAATAACTAATTCTTGTAATACGATAATATTTATGGTCATATTTTGCGGAAAAATCCGATAATTTTTTAAATAGTACCAGAAATTCACTAGATATATGGTAGATGAGAAGAAATTAAGAATTATTCATCATCTGTACTCCTGTTATATGTTTGAGGGAAAACCAACCTAACTGTCACTGAACTGGTAAGAATTCGCCATTCATAAATCAAAGTTATACATTATTGTCACATTAATGTTCTGCCCGCATTTTAATCTTGACAGTGCAGCAGCAGCATGTCTGTATTGTTCCTATCAATCAATGTCACAGTGAAATACTTTTAAAATAATACTCAGCCAGTGTAAAATCAGCAGTGGAACAGTGAGTAGCGAAAACAAAAAATTCTGAAAGTGCGAAGTTATAGTTACACAAGGGAATTTGGAGAGGAGTATTTAGTACAGATCAAAGAGTTATTTTCTGTAAATTATGTGAAATTAAAGTCACTTCAACAAAATGATTTAAAAATTAATTTCCCAATGGTACCATGAGTGCACAGAAACAAATTATGCTGTCTACATGGAGGTGACACTATAAAGTAAATGATGTGTACTTGAACAGGTTTGATGTATAGTAAATTTAAATGTTTGGTCATATTTTGTAATTTTTAGGTCATATTTACTTATTTTTAAGGTCATATTTGCCTGCATATTTCTTTATTTTTTTGGTCATAATGATCTAAACCCTTGTGATGAATGTGGCTAACCATCGAGCTTACTGCAGGAGCCTCTCCACAGCAACCCGATCTATTTTCCGGTGGCAGCTCACAATCCTTGTGTTTGTTAGGTTGTTATCTAAGAATAGACATTGATGCCATTTTCTGGGTGTCACTGAGCAACAGTCGCTCTTTTTTTTTTATTAACTGTGCCATTATTGAATCACATTTTTACAGCATCCTTAGTGATCACCTCCCAGTAGACCAAAAACTTGGTCAACACTTCCAAAACACCCAAAGTCCATTTTGGGACCAGTTAGGATAACTTGTTCGGCGACTGCATACTTCTCCAATTGAAACAATCGCATATTACTTCTGTGGTCAACAGCATGGGCTTACAGATGTGGATAATAGGACCAGCATAAATCTTACCACATTCATATGTTATACTGTGGACTCCCGGCATCTTTAAATCCAAATTGTCCTTCTGAAGCCAGTTGAAAATTTTAGCAGGTGGGCAGAATATGATTTTGATTCCGATTTGGGCAATATTCTGCTCTTTTTGCAGAGGTGTTACATGAATATGGGATAAAAACTGGAACATTAGTTTTACTGTTTAGCTGTACTGCTCGTTTTGATGCCTTGACCAGAAGTGCCCATTCTATCAGTTGATCAGTGTATCTTTTCTTCTCAAAATGAGGTGAACCCATCCAGGTTCCACTGACAAACTATCAGCATTGGGAGTTTCCCTCGCCCTATGCAACTTTGTATACAACACAGTATTCCTCTGTGCATGGTGGCGAAAACAGCTGGCATGTTAGCAGCAGTCAATGTATTGGGTTTTTGGTACACGCTTTGTTACAGAGTTCTATCTGTTTTTCATCAGATAAAATGGAAGAATGGCAGGTTGCCTTTCTCCTCTAGTTCCATTGCGAATTGGATGTTCAGGTGAATACTGCTGAAATGGTTTAGAAATTCGTGTAGACTATGGGTACCATGTGGCCATACAATGAATGTGGCATCCACTTATTGGTAGAAACAAATCCTCTGATTGTGATCTGCTCAAAATCTTCAATGAACAGATTCACAATTACAGGCGACATGGGTGAACCCATTGCAACACCGTCAGTCTGTGCTTGGACTCTCCCACCATAGGTGAAATATGTGAAAGTAAGAACAAACACGAACAGGTGTAGAATGTAAGGTCCATAAAGAATGTGCAACAGCTATATGGTTTCTTTAACAAAACCTCTGGCAAACAACAAGACATCAAAACTGACCACAGTATCAGGAGCCCAACAGATGCATCTTTTGCAGCATCTTAACAAATTGAGTTGAGTTTCTTACATGGTGGATACACTTCCCAACAAACTAGTTGAACAGTCCTGTCTGGTACTTGGACACAATATATAGAGGCTAAGGGAACATGTTCCTTGTGAATTGTCAGAAGGTCATAGAGTCTGGGTGGCTTGGCAGAACAGTGTCGAAAACTCTTGATGATATCAGAGAAAAATCTGGTTTTATTCAATATAGCTGACATCTTTCTCTTAACCCTTGAACTTGTGTTGCCTTTAAGAGGCTTATAAGTTATGTCATCAATCAATTTCCTTACCTTAAGATCGTATAGACCAGGACAGCGGTATTATCTTTGTCCATTGGCTACACTACAATCTCCTCATTCTGGTGCAAGGTATGGAGGGAGTGAGGCATTCTTGTCTATATATATATATATTTCTTGTAACTACTTCCCTATTCCATTATTGTCTGAGTGAATTATTTTTCCCTCAGTTTCATAACATGCCCATACAATTTTCTTATTTCATCTGACTTCTCACATTCTTGTTATAGCATATAGGTTTGATGCTTTGCTTTGTGTTTTGTTTCACTAATTTTTACTCCCTCTTTGAATTGTTTTCACTTCATCTCAAGTGCTCATGCCTGCTGTTTCATTCTTTCTCTTATTGCTTCACACTTCTTCTCTCATCAGACACCACATTAGTTATCATCAGATGTTGTTAGGAACTTAACTTATGTATTTTGACCTCCTGTGCTCTGCTTTTACACCTTTGTGAAGCCTCCCTTCCTATATCCCTTTGTATTATGAAACCTATTTCCTTCCCACTTCACACCTGGTCTACTTTGTCCCTGGCTGTTATGATTACCTTTCTCCAATTTCTGAATACACACTCAGTTTCTCTCAAGGTCCACATTACCCTCATCCCCCCTCCCTTTCCTCATATCTCCAGTTGGATCCTACTCATCTAGCTTTGACAACAATTCCTATTAAATATGTTTAACACTGTACCTCATTCTCACTCTGTAATATGAAGGAAAATGTCATTATAAATCAATTGATACATTCAGCCTAGACCTGTATAACCGTGAGAGTGGCCAAGAAACTAATGCACCACATTTTATTCTTCAACAGTTATTTATTGAACACAATTATACACTCCCTATTTTTCCACATAATCTCCTTCTCATTCTATGGACTTCCTCCAGCAAGACACATGAACATGTATGCCCTGGCGGTACCACTCCTTGTTCTGTCAAAAGGCCATTTCATCACTGTGCAAATCACCTCTTAATAATCCTCAAAATGTCTCCAACAAATGGCATTCTTCAATGGTCCAGACAAGTGAAAGTCTGAGGGAGCTAGATCAGGGCTATAGGGTGGATGGGGTAACACTGTCCAACCCTGTTTGGTGATGAGTTCCAATGTCCTCGAACTTGTGTGAGGGCGTGCGTTATCATGTTGAAGCAAACAATCACCTGAGTTAAGTCGCTGGCATTGCTTCTTGAGTTTGGTTAATGTGTTCATATGTGGCTCAGAATTGATGGTGGTACCTGTATTCCTCCATAAGACAGTGTGGAACACATCGAGAACACTTTTTTGCGTAATTGAGAGCATTCCTGATTACACCCACACTTCCTTTGCTGATTGAAAACTCCCGCGCCATTAAAGGTGGGAAGGGAATGGAGACAAGGAATGGGAAGGAATTCGGACCATGGGTTATCGAAGAAATAATCCCGCCATTCATTCTAAGTGACTTGGAAAAACGAAGGAAAATCGAAATCTGGATAGCCGGATAGGATTTCAAACCCGCTTCCTCTCGAATGCGGAGCCATAGCGTTAACGCTCAGCCATTAGATTAATTTTTTCAATATTTTTCGTATTTGGTCTATGATGCCATCCCTAAAAACATTTTAAAAATCTATTGAAAAGTTAAAAATCGTAAATTAAAATATATGTGCAGAAGTGAGTTCATCTGATGAGAGCGGGGATATCAAAAAAAAATCTCTGAAATCAGAAACGCAATTCAAACTTCATTTTCTCTCTCTTTCTCTCTCTCTCTCTCTCTACTCTTTTCGCCCCTCTTTCCCTTTCTTAATTTTTTTTGCTTTGGCTTTACGGCTCGTCGGCGGCAATGTCATTAGAGGCGGGATCGGATTGGGGCAAGAAACGGGCAGGAACTCGGCCATGGCCTTTTGAAGGAAACATCCGGGCATTCGCCTGGAGTGAATTGGGGAAACCATGGAAATCCTAGATCTGGATGCCCGTACGGGGATTCGAACCCGCGTCCTCCCGAATACGAGGCCAGAACGTTAACCGTTCACGCACCACGCCCGGTACTTGTTTTTTAATTTTTAGCAGCTATCAAATTCAAAGTGAATATAAGCTCCTTCTTAGATGGAAGATATTGTCATATAAATCCCGTTGTTTAGTGAAGTAGTATTAAACCAAAAATGACGAGCAAAATTAATCGGTTTGCTAGTAACCAAATAGGTAACATTTCAGTCGTTTCGTAGAAATGTTAAAAAAAAAATGAATCCTACTTCACATTCTACTTGAGCAAAGACCTCAAACCGGATGCTAAACTACAGAAATTTGCAGTCTCAGTAAAATGAGGTATAATAAGAAATTTAAATGTAGCTATGATGTAATTCTCTATAATATTTTCTCATTTTTAAACAAATTTTTTTTTTTTTAAGTATGTCTTTCAGTAAAGATTAAGATTTAGTTGGAATGAAATTATCACGCTGAGCAATAACACAGCTAATTGTTACAAAATTTTATAAATCGGCAGTACTACTCTCCGCAGCTAGAGTGTAATTCTAAAATATCGTAGTAGACGGAAACGTAGTGTTTAGAAATCGTTTAATACTGGTTTCCTTGTTTCTTGACACATTGACATTCCCACACCGTATTTCAATTTTATGCCTCAGTTTTCCTCCTACAATGTTCTGATTGAATGCCTATAAGACTTTGCAATATTTAAACTATCAAAAGAAATTGTTGCTTGTCATTCTGAGTCAGACATTATAATGAAAATTCTTTGGGTTGGAATAAAATATACAGTAGCTACAGTTTGAATTTTGGAGAATCAATTCTTATCACCGATCAAGAAAAACAAAGTTACTTTCATAGCGTTTGTTGATTTAGAAATAAAAAAGCTTTTGATAATGTAAGGCGGGACAAAATGTTCAAAATTTTTTAAAAAAAGTCAGGTTTTACATATCAAGATAGAAAAATATTTTATAATCGATATATGAATCAAGTGACTGTAATAAAAGTAGAGAATCATGAGTCACCAATCAGTTGAAAAGGGTATCAGATATGGTTGCAGTTCATCCTTACTATATGTGGAGGAAGCTATAAAAGAGGGAAAAGAGGAATTTGAATGTGGCTTAAGTGCTCACGAAGACAAAACCAGTAACCAGTATAATAGGATTTTCTGATGACACTGTCCCGTTAACAGGACGAACTGAGTATATGGAGGAGTTACTGAATAACATGAACAAAATAATGATGGAGTATTCTGTAATAAATACAGATCAAAGCAAGATGAAAGTGTAAAAGAAATAATAGTAGGTTAAATATAAAAATGGGATTGGATGCAAAACTAGAAGTAAATAAATTCTGTTACTTAGGAAGTAAAATTAAACTGATAGCTGCAGCAGGAATGGTGTTAAATGTAGAAAAGCACTAGCAAAAAGAACCTTCATGAGAAAGTAGTTTCAAATATTGACCTAGGAATCAGAAAGAACTTTTCAAAACTGTATGTATGGAGCATAGCACCTTATGGTAACGAAGCATGGACTTCAGGAATGCCTGAAAGAAGGAAAATTGAAGCATTCGAAATGTGGTGCTATAGGAGGATTCTGAAAATTTAGTGGATAGGTAAACCACGAAATTAATATGTTTTGGAAATGATGGCTGGCGAAAGAAGTTTGTGGAAGAATCTTACACAAAGAAGAAACAGATTCGTGGGTGGTGTTTTAAGACATGTGGGATTGGTTTGTATGAAGCATATAGCGGTTGACGTGTTTTAAGAGAGGTGTTTTGAGATGAAGGGGATAGTGCAAAATAAGAAGGGATGGTGGTTTATATCAAACCAATCGAGAGACTGACGACTATAAAATAAGAGATGAAATACGACAGATTGTGCCGGCCGATTGAGACCTACTCTCCCGAAACACATCGATGTGGCCGACAGCTTAACGTCCAAATCCGGCGGACGAGTCACTGTCACTGATGTGGTATGCACTCGTTCCATACCCGCTACAGAGAGGTTTGGGATTTAACTCAGAACTTTCGTGCACCATCTGATAATTAGTAATAATGCACTGCCACCGAACATGTCCTAGTTCTAAAAAGTTCTTCAACCACCGGAGCTCAAATCAGGTGACGCCGTATCTGACGTCGCGCATCATCATGGAGCTATAATGACCCGAAACGAGAAAGCTGGCTATTGAAGTGTAGCATTTAAAAATCAACCTTTCACCTCCGTCACATGCTGTTTGGCGCAGACGCGTAAATTCCAATTGAGGTAGCTGACTCAATCTTATACCACTGCGGTGCAAGACAATCTTCTTATATCTATCACCTTAGTAATATATGAATTTTATGAGCGGATCAGAATATAAAGCATCCGGTATCTTTAATTCCTTTAATTTATAGCTGCTAAAAATAGAAAAAAAAGGGAGAGGGGTTGAGAATGAGAAAGAGAGACTGAAAAAAAATATTTGAATTGCGTTGCTGATTTCAGAGATTGTTTTGGAAACTCACCCTCTCATCAAATTATCTCACTTCTACCGACATTTTATCATTTACGATTATTAACTTTGCTTTAAGTAGATTTTTAAATAATTTTATGGATGTAATCGTAGACCAAATACGACTAGTAATGAAAAAGTGAAGCTAATGGTGTCGCATTCGGGAGGAGATGGCTTCGAATACCTCCATCTATCAAGATTTGGGTTTTATTTGGTTTCCCCAAATCACTCCATGCAAATGGTGGTATAGTTCCTTTAAAATGTCAAGGCCGAATTTCTTCAAATTCCTTTTCCCCAGTCCTTCCCCGCCTCTAACGACCTCGACATTGACGAAACGTAATGCCATAAGAAGCAAAAAATTGAATGGGAAGGAGTCATTGTTAGTTGGGTTAATGCAAGCTGCGACCACAACAACTACACTAATGCAGCTACTGTAAAACACTGAAAAAACTCAGAAGTTCAATTCAGAAACGAAGAAGACGAAATGTAAGCAAGGAAGCAAGCATTGTTCACGACAGTGCAGGTCCACATGTTGCTCATCGCACCGTCGCTCTTCTGCAAAACTTTGGTTGGAAAATAATCACCCACCCACCATATAGTTGCAGACTTGGCACACAGTGACTACCACCTTTTCCTTAGCTGCGAAAATATTTGACCGACTTAGATATTAAAGATGAAGTTAACCCAAATCTGGATGCCGGACAAGGATTCGAGCCCACAACCTCCCAAATGAGAGGCCAGCGCATCAGCGCCTATCCCACTATGCTCCATTGTTTTTATAAACTGTCACAGCATCTAAAAAAATGGGTGTGCCGAATTGTGATGACGTAGAAAAACAGATGATTGCTCAATCTTTTAAACAATGTATACATTAAAGAAAATAAATTAAGTCTTTATCTATAAATGCGTGGGAGACCTTACTTTTCGGATTGCCCTCGTACAATTAATACTGATTCACTGCCTTAACTTGGATAGTTGTAGTGAAATCTTTAGCCAAATGAGCTGATAGTGATAAATTATTACCTGTTATTTAGTGTTATAAAGGTATTCTTCTTGGCCGAAGGAAATAGGAAAGTTGGCACTTACTTCCTGTTAGACGTTGCCACAACTACTTCTTCCAGTGTTGCCACGATTTCTGACTTCTGGCAATTCTGTGGTAATTTCCTATTCAAGGAAACGTGTCTTACAGCTAGGCGGTATCAAGAGAGCAGACACATTTCCGAAATAGAAAATTAATTTCCTTCCCCGTCTATCTATCATTGTTTTTCTTGATCGGTGATAAGAATTGATTCTCCAAAATTCAAACTGTAGCTACTGTATATTTTATTCCAACCCAAAGAATTTACATTATAATGTCTGTCCCAGAATGACAGGCAACAATTTCTTTTGATAGTTTAAATATTGCAAAGTCTTATAGGCATTCAATCAGAACATTGTAGGAGGAAAACTGAGGCATAAAATTGAAATACGGTGTGGGAATGTCAATGTGTCAAGAAACAAGGAAACCAGTATTAAACGATTTCTAAACGCTACATTTCCGTCTACTATGATATTTTAGAATTACACTCTAGCTGCGGAGAGTAGTACTGCCGATTTATTAAATTTTGTAACAATTATCTGTGTTATTGCTCAGCGTGATAATTTCATTCCAACTAAATCTTAATCTTTACGGAAAGACATACTTGAAAAAAAAAAAAAAAATTAAAAAAATGATAAAATAGTATAGAGAATTACATCATAGCTACATTGAAATTTCTTATTTTACCACATTTTACTGAGACTGCAAATTTCTGTAGTTTAGCATCCGGTTTGAGGTCTTTGCTCAAGTAGAATGTGAAGTAGGATTCATTTTTTTTTAACATTTCTACGAAACGAATGAAATGTTACCTATTTGGTTACAAGCAAACCAATCAATTTTGCTCGTCATTTTTAGTTTAATACTACTTCACTAAACAACGGGATTAATATGACAATATCTTCCATCTAAGATGGAGCTTATATTCACTTTGAATTTGATAGCTGCTAAAAATTAAAAAAACAAATACCAGGCGTGGTGCGTGAACGGTTAACGTTCTGGCCTCGTATTCGGGAGGACGCGGGTTCGATTCCCCGTACGGGCAACCAGATCTGGGATTTCCATGGTTTCCCCAATTCACTCCAGGCGAATGCCCGGATGCTTCCTTCAAAAGGCCATGGCAGAGTTCCTGCCCGTTTCTTGCCCCAATCCAATCCCGCCTCTAATGACATTGCCGCCGACGAGCCGTAAAGCCAAAGCAAAAAAAATTAAGAAAGCGAGAGAGGGGCGAAAAGAGTAGAGAGGAGAAAGAAAGAGAGAGAAAATGAAGTTTGAATTGCGTTTCTGATTTCAGAGATTTTTTTTTGATATCCCTGCTCTCATCAGATGAACTCACTTCTGCACATATATTTTAATTTAAGATTTTTAACTTTTCAATAGATTTTTAAAATGTTTTTAGGGATGGCATCATAGACCAAATACGAAAAATATTGAAAAAATTAATCTAAAGGCTGAGCGTTAATGCTATGGCTCCGCATTCGAGAGGAAGCGGGTTTGAATTCCTATCCGGCTATCCAGATGTCGATTTTCCTTCGTTTTTCCAAGTCACTTCGTGTGAATGGCGGGATTATTTCTTCGAAAACCCATGGTCCGAATTCCTTCCCATTTCTTGTCTCCATCCCCTTCCCACCTTTAATGACTTAGAAGTCGACGAATCGTAAATCCAGACGCATAATAATAAATTGATATAGTAATATTATTTAGTTTTTCTTCTCCCTGACGATGGTGCGAACTCGTTATAGTCCACCTAACGTAACCAGACGACACGATTTCAATGGTGTTGAAGCCCGAGAAGATTTCTTTCAGTGCTTTCATAGTTACGTGTGCAGTTTATTAAGAAGCACTCAGTTATGAGTCTTTCCTTAAGTATGTTATTTCCTGACACAAGCAGGTAAGAGTTGATGTTATATTTTACGCATAGGCCAGTTGTAGGTTCGACTTGATTAAAATAAATGCAAAAAAATAATTGGAAATCCTAGACTCGAACCGAGGACCACGCGTTTACAAGACTAGACGGTTAGCCACAAGCAAATGGAGCTCATGTTCACAGATGGCTTGTGCAGTGTGTAAACAACCCTATCCTGCCTCGGAAGTCAGTTACATTCAACTCTCATTAGACAATTATCCGAAATAATCTCCTTATAATCGTTTCAATAGTTTTGTAAAACTAAAAATTCTTGATCTTTGAACATTTAAACCCACTCTTTCGACCACACACCTCACTATGTGTTGCATTATTGCAACTGATTAGCCACATCAATATATAAATAAATATCGTTATAGTTTTATGCTAATCATTTGGAATAAAATGTATAACTGAACCTCATTTTTACTGCGTTTTATTGCAATCTTGTTAATTACAACTTAAATGATATGTTTCATGATCTGAATTTAAGAAAAGTGTGGCTAGAACCAAATTTCGTGTGGTTGAGGTATGGTCGGCGATATGTTGCCGAATATTAAAGTAAATCCAGGGACAGGAAAATGCGTTACTTGTCTTGAGATCGGTCAGTAGCCTTTTACTGAAATGTGGGGAAAGGTAGATGAACTACCCTGCCAAGAATAATCGTCAATGGGCAGGCGGAGTCTTCCTGCTTTGTTCGAGGCTTGACTTAAGGAAATGAATAACAGATGGCGCTGAGTTGAATACGCGCAATGATGCCACATTGTGTGAAATAAGGGACTTAGACTCAGGTGCCCACAGTCAATTTTTTTGCTAAAGAGTGTACATCACTGACAGTTGCCATTGCTGCATGTACGCTATCTGTAGGAAGGAATGGAAACTTTGCTCACGTGCTCTTAAAACATCAAGGAATTCATATCTAAAGTTTTGCATTCTTATCATTTTTGGTGGCTGATAAAAAAATGTGGTGCATTAGTTTCTGGCTCACCCTCGTACTTTCTATTTGTGCATCTTATTAGTCTCCTCAGTGGATTAATTACTGATTAATTAAAAAGTCCACCAAAAAGGTTATGATGAAGAGTTTTTATTGTCGTCAAAACAAAGTCAGCGATATTCACATGCAAAAATACAATACAGAGATGCACTTTGAACAGTCGCAAAGATAATCTCTGTGAACTAACTGAATGAAACTCTCTGTAACACTGAATACTGAATGATGTCAACTAACTAACTAACTACTCTGTCCAGCCGATCTGTTTATATAGTCTCTATCGAAATTACGAGAATTCTTCAAATGCATCCGCCCGATATTTCTCGATCATTAACAATCACTCAAACAATCAAACATATTAAAAACAATCGGAATTAATACAAAATTACTTAAGAACATTACAAAATGATCAGAAATGGTAATTAGAGATACTTAAATACAAAATTATTTACAGAAATCGTTTCAAACTGTAGAAAATTGTCCTGTAGACATCGTAACTTACATTAATACATGGAGTTACAAACATTTAAGAAATTCTCTTGTATCATTCAGTTCCTAAACATATTAAATGGACTTTAAATAATTTTCGTACATAAAACAAAGTCTATATACACAGATTTACAAGAAATTACAAAACAAACATACCAGATCATATTCAAGCAAACTTTAGCTCACTACACAGGGCCGGCGTTAGGGGGGGGTAAGCGGGTCAAAAGTACCCGGGCCCCGCCGGCTGATGGAGGCCCGATCACCGACTATAGGGCCCCTCAGGCCATGAAGCCAAGAATACGGCCATTGTCGCCTGGCCATTTGGTAGAGCTAAAAAAAAAAAAAAAAAAAAAAAAAAAAAAAAAAAAAAAAAAAAAAATTTACCCCGGGCCCGAAATTCCTAGCGCCGGCCCTGTCACTACA
This sequence comes from Vandiemenella viatica, assembly GCA_031002005.1. Lineage (NCBI taxonomy): Eukaryota > Metazoa > Arthropoda > Insecta > Orthoptera > Morabidae > Vandiemenella > Vandiemenella viatica. Next base: position 69,535,442 of record CM061914.1, read on the forward strand.
CATACTTCATATAGTACAATACTATTCAAAATTCAGGTATGAGGGCTGTTACAATCTCCATCAAGACACAGACTGCAGTTACTTTGTTCACTGTACTACTGCAGCTCAGTAGTAGTGGTATGATAAATAATTATGCTATTTTTCATTATTATTCTCCATATTCATATTATTACTCTCTCTTTTATTGCTTCATCAAATTTACTTCTTTGTTATTATACTTTGGTATATATTCTTCTCTGCATATATAATTAGTGCTCCTTTAGTCTTCTATTATTATCCCTTCATCAGCAGCCTGTAACAGCCTACATCCTTGTGCTTGAAATCGAGTGCCAGCTTGTGGTCATGGTCATCCTTTCCCTCATCTTTTTGGAAATTGAGTTCTCTAGTACCTGTAGTTAGGAGACCCTAAAAGTACCCCTATCCATTTAAAATTATGAATTAATGGATAGAGCTATTCTGAATTTTAATATCACAATTTGTTGTCAGCGGAGGTAGACATATTCAGAATGAAAATAGAGCCTGTAAATAAATTCTTAATAGGGATTTTAAGAAAATAAAGTATTTGAATTTTGCAAATAAAACAGCTAGGAAGATAAAAGTAGGCTTAAATAAAAGAGAAAAAGTCATTTAATAACAATAGTATGAAATCACCACATGTAACATGTAAAAATTGTTAACCCTCAAACAAGAATGATTACAAGAAAATTTGTAATGATTAAAAAGATTCCAAATAAATCAGACTTTAACATATTAAAATTTCAGGAAAATTCGATTAAAAATAGTGAACCATGAGAAAATGGGTTCTTTGTTATAGTAGAGAGTAATATTCCTCTACAGGTTTACACTGAAAGTCTGGAACAATCCAGCTCAAGATTAGCCAAGATTATGTATAGTGTACCTGCTCTTCTTTGTCACAGACATTATCAAGTAAAAGTGTAGCAGTACGTGTCATACTGCGTGTATAAAATTTAAAATGTAACTACTCAAAGTTTAATTACCTGACTCTGGAATCAGTTTGTCGACTTTATGATTCATTACAAGGAATACTTTAAACTTATTTCAAGGAAAGAAATTTTAAATTGATTTAAGAAGTCAATAGTCAGTGTTTAAAACTACCATCAAGTTATAACTTTGGGGTGCAAATCTAACTATGTTTACAAGAATGGATTCCTTTCTACAGAATGTGCCTTGAAGAATAACCTGCAATTTTCTATGTGATTTCGACGTTCGATATTGCCTTTAAACATCTTCAACAGTGTAATCTGATATCAGTGTTAAATTCACCAATTACTTCAGAATATATTCAAATTAGCAACAACAGTAACTTTCTTTCATGTTTGTAAAACCTTTTAGCTATTACAGGTTAAATTAATGGCTTGGCAGCCATTTTAAAGAACTCTTGCATCTTTGTGAGAAGATATCAGACAGTAATACAGACATCGTGATCAAGTTTACGTGTATTATTTAAACCCCAAACAAGCAATTCTTCCTAATGTAAGCCACAGTGAAGTGTGGCTGGGTTTTGCTAGTTGAAATTAATTTCACCTCAATTGTTTGGCAACACAAAAGTTGGCAGGTAGTCCTGGACGTAGTAATCAATGGTAGATCAATCACATTTCACAGTAGCAATGGATATTTGAAGAATCAATATAAACACAATCTTTATGGGCCCAGTGTTTGCATTCATAGCACTAAATCAAGTCTTGTTCAAAAGTTTCTCCAAAAATGATTCATTTGATCTCTTTTCTTTGTTATTCTTCAGAAGTGATTTGAATATTTTTCTGCATCTTCAGAGTCTTTTTAGCACCTTCATCTTTTTTTTTCTCCATTATTTTATTGCCTTTACTTTTTATATCTATCCTTTACACCTTTTTTTATGTGGGGAAGAAGTTATCTCACTCTTTGAGGTTTTTCAAGACCATTTTTACTAAGTTTTTTCATACATTGGGGAATGCTTTTTTTTTAATGACTTTACGCCTCATCGAGGTCATTAGAGGAGGGAAGGATTGGGAACAAGGAATGGGAAGGAATTTAGTTATTGCCTATTGAAGAAACAATTCCAGCATTTGCCTTGAGTGATTTAGGCGAACCATGCAAAACCGAATCTAGACAGCAGGATGCGGATTCGAACCCGCATCCTCCCGAATGCAAGGCCAGAACATTAACTGTTCACCCACCATGCTCAGTAGCTAATAAGTGGTGACAGTTGTTTTAATAAATCAGTCATTCTTGGTTGAAGGCATTGGTTCAATTGCAGGCAATATGGAGGGTATTGGCGATGAAGAATGGGCTGCTGATTTCTTTTGAAGCAACTTCTTGCTCAACATCTGTCATCAGCGATAGTAAAAAATTATTTTCAGTAAGATTTCAGGATTGAATGGATAAATTACTAAGTATTTAAACCCTTTTTTGATATTTCAAGCCTAGCTGTTCTCCTATGTGCTTAGTCTACAAGTGCAGCAATATCAGTGATTCTGGCCACAGGATTTCATCTTATCCATCCTGAGGTTGCAGTTGTAAATGCAGCCTTAAAAGGTTTACATAATGTTCCATCTAAACCAACGAGTTTTATGCAGTGGTATGCTCAGCATTTGAATGAGATGCTTACGTGCATATTGTATGACTGGCAGCTCTTTATAAGTTCCAAAATTAAGAGAAGTGGATTTGTTTCTGATGGATGAACATGCTGTTTAAAATGCTGCAACCATTTGCAAGAACATTTCACCATTTGTAAATCCGCTCTCATGTGTAGAAGCAATACTTTCTGGTGAAGCATCTATCATCAATGACTGTTTTTATCCTTTTTATTACCAGAAAACATGAAAATAGAAGGTATGACATGGCCAACACATTGATTGCAAAAGCTAATGTTATATTTTTACCTTTTTCAAGAAACAGAATAATGTCCACGGTTACCCACAAATTTCGCTGCCGGGGATACCCGATCATTATCATGCAATATTTTTACAGAAAACTTTTAAATTGTACAAGAAATGTTGCAAATGCTAGTATGGACTACAAATACTTGTGTATGAAATTTCCTAAAACATGAAACAATAGACAAGTATGCACACTTATTTATTATATCTGATGACATGCAACGAAATCTCACAGGAGTGATGAAAAATTTCTGCTCGGAACAAAATACACACTAGTGTAGAACCCAGTCAGAGCCCACATCGCAGGTAAACTGAATATGTTTTTACACTACAGGATGCACATTTACAATAAAACTTTACTGATGCAATGTGATTGGTTTCTTAGAAATTTAAATGTCCGGGGTTACCTGCCATCTGGGGCTACCCCTAATAATGAATTGTACATCTTACATGGAAGAAGGTAAAGCCACTGAACACTATTTGAAATCTATAGTATGCAGATTGAAATAAGCAAAGGAAATCATTGCACTTAAATTGCTTGGATATGGGGTAGTTAAAAGAAATTATGGGAACCGAAACCCTTAAATAGATAGTGAAAAGTCTGGGTGAAATCTAACCGTAGAAGAATATAGTAGATAACATTAAAAAATAATAATAACATACTGATGCATGGAATTCCTACATCAGAGTTAGTTATAACTTTTGAAATTAAATTGCCAGTGGATAATAAAGCCCATTTACATTTAAAATGAAACTGAAAGAATAAATTATTCATTTTTAGACATGAAATGGAAATACAACAAAGACAAATAAGAATGTCTGCAAAGAATACAGAAACAGAGAAGGGAAAATTAATATGCAGAGAATGGGTGGAAAATAGAAAGCCAAATATAGTTTTGATGGTACATAAAATGAAATACATTAACCTCAGAGGTGATGTTTACAAATTTCTGATTAGATACGAAGAGGAAGTAGTCCAATGAAGGGAATACATGGAAGAACTGTATGATGGGTAGCTACAAAATATACATGTTCAAAAGAGGAAATTTTGATTCTGATTTTGTTGGAAATCAAATTAATGCAGAATATGAATGGATTTAGAAATTTTCAAATAAGGCAAATAAAGAAATAAGGCAGTAATAATTATAAAAATATTCTCAGAGGTGCTGTCAAAAAGGACATTGGTGTCCCTTTATTTCATTCTGCATCAAAACTACCTCACACATTCCACTGATGTTTGTCTCTCAACGTGCACCATGGTGGTTGCATGTCAGTACCAAGAGGGAAGTGGGAGAAATGATGGTTGAAATTGGTCAACAGAAGACATTTTCATATTTTGACCAAGAACATATGTGTCCCTACATTTCACTTTCCAGCCACAACTACCTAGCGCAGACCACTGGTGTTTTTTGCTTCAAGTCTCCCATCGTGCACTGTGGTGGTTGCTTGTCGGTACCTGTGGGGACGAGGGAGATATGATGGTCGAAAATGGTTGACTGAGGGTATTTTTCTATTTCAACTAAAGATATGTGTATGCTTTTATTTCATTTTGCAAAAACCACATAGCACAGATCACTGGTGTGTGTATGTAGTAGTAGCCTTAAGTCTCCAATCGTGCACTATGGTTGCATGTTGGTAGCTGTGGTGGTGTGGGAAATATGAAGGTTGAAATTAGTCAACCAAGGGAATTTTCATATTTTGACCAAAGACATAATTTAAATTTGCAGCCATAAAAACCCTGTGCACATCACTTGCACAATCTCAATTTCTAATAAAAAAAAAGTAGGGATAGAATTACTTTGAGCATCTCTTCTCCATGGTGATCTTTTCTGTCAAATGGTGATGGTAGATTGTAGGATTTTTTTGAATGTTAACTGTTGCCTGAACATAAAATTCCAAAGTTACTTAATGTTAATACACATTTAGAATTATGGGCAAATAACCACAATAATTTATTTATAAAATTATGTTCAAAATTTTAAAAATGTTTGGTGGTTCATATTCCATGTTATAACACAGATTTTACAACAGCCAAAAGCAAATTCAACCCTAACTAGGGCTTAACATGGTTCTCGTTTACTCAAATGAACATGCATTCATAGAAAATAAAAAGACAGAAAAATAAGATATTTATAAAATTTTCATTTGAAATTCAAGATTATCAGAAAGAAGGAAGTTGAAGCATTCAAAAAATCTTGCTGTGGATGGTAAACAGGGAAACTACAAAGTGAACATGTTTTAAAAATAACTGATGGAGTTTGGAGCTTGTTGCATAATAGCACAGGAAGAAAACTCATGAAGGCAGGTCACATTCTCAGGCAGGCTAGATTGGATAGTTTGCTTGTAAAGGGAAAGGCTGAAGGGAATAATTGTAGACAAAGTATATGAAGCAGATAATTGAAGGTGTGTATTTTAATGGGTCTGGGGAGCTGGGAATGTGGAGAATTTCATCAAACCAGTCGAGGGACTGATGGCAGATAAAGAATAATGAATCAGCTATTTACTTGTAGGCTGTAACGTATGGTGAGACTTAATTATTTGAAATCCTCCATGGAATTCTCTAAGGAAAATGTAATGAATATGTTATGTGTAAGTTTAATGCCCATCACTTTGGTTCAGATTGCTGTGGCACCTTGATGGTATGTGGCACTGACATGGGGTTAGCTGATTCAAGTACTGGTGGTGGAAGTAATTTTTATGACCAGCAGGGTAGGAGAGATGGTGATGCATAAATTCATAATCACCAGATTTTGTGCCAAAAGTCCTGGGTTTACGACACTGTTGATGGTGAAAGTCCATCAGATGGAGATGTTGAACCCTGCGGCTCTCTAAGTACAATTTAAAGAGTAGGTGTGAATGGTCTGGCACCAAGTTTCACCCTACCATAAACTGAACACACATACAATATCACAGTCATCTACACATACAATACCACTTATGAACACTATCACATTGGAGAAGACAACGGGAAACTACCCCAGTTCATAGTCCCAGACATTTCCATAGAGTGGTTAACATCCCCAAAGTAATCCCTCTACTCCTGTACTCCTGGACAAGGTGATCTTATGAAGGATAAGTCTAACAAATTGTAATAACAATGTTACTCATACCATTGGTAACAATCATATCAATTATTTCTTAGTTTCAGTGTCCATTCAATTTTTTTTTCTGTGCTATGCTTTAGGTATTGACCCTTATTCTTATATATATATATATATATATATCAGGAAGGATAGGGAAATATGACCCAACACTTATCACAGATGAAGGCGGCTGGGATGACGAACAAAAAACAAACACAAGAGAAGCACAATATTTCGGCCTATAGCAGCCTTAATTCACCAGTCGGCCGTCTATGTGTACACATGTGACGCTGCCTGGTGCTTCACCTTCTGCACGTTTAAGGCTGCTGTAGGCCGAAATATTGCGCTTCTCTTGTGTTTGTTTTTTGTTCGTCGTCCCAGCCACCTTCATCTGTGGTAAGTGTTGGGTCATATTTCCCTATCCTTCCTTAGTTTTATTGCCTTAAAGCTTTTTCCTGCTCATTGTTATTATATATATATAAAGCTTTGGAATATTGTATTCAATGTTACCATATTTGTCTGTTTACTAGAGCCACTGTGGATGGAAAGAAATAAAGAGTCTGCTGATATTATCTTAGTCTACAACGCAAATGAGACTTCACCTGAGCACAGTGCTTACAGGAATGAGTTTCATAGTAGTCTAAGATCAGGAGGCCTCCAGTTAGAAGAAGAAAATGTATGTACAGCTTCCATCTCATAAATATATACTTACTTGTAGAATAAATTTGACTAAAGAACAAAACAATGGAACATATTCCAGCTATAAGTATAAAGATTTATGAAAACTTTTCATGAATGATTTTGTATAAAGTTAATTCTTTGTTTTTCTGTATTGTAATAATGTGAATCTTCCTTAGGGTACAGGTGACAGAGACCTTGTTTTTATCAAAATATTTATTCCAGAAGCAATAATGGAAAAATTTGCTGGCCTGTATGGCATTATGAAACCACCGGTTATAGTAAGTAATATTTTTATTAGAGTATCGTTTGTTTATACGTATTTAATTTGAATTACTGCCTTCTATACTTCAATAATATCTCTGTTATATCTCTAGCTTAGTTTATACTCTGACCAATGTATAAACTGTTCAGTTGTTATTCCGTGCTAAGCTGCTCTCGGCTACATTTCTGTTGTGCGGTTATATGTATTTCTAATACATAATAAATACGTATCATGTTCAATAATTGCTTGTATCATATTTAAAAAATCTTAACAGGTTATGGGCCCAGTAGACAGGTATATGTAAAGGCGATAAATATCTGAGGAAAGTAAAATTTACAACCTAGGCAACACGCGGAATTTAAAAGTGCGAAAATATGAGCTCAAGCAATCAATTAACTTTGATAGAAAAAACTCACTGGCCGAGAAAACTACTCGACATGGAGATTTGCCGTCAAAACCTATCTGGAACACGAAGGACTGTGGAATTGCATTGAAAATGCGAGTGATGATCACGTTGATCCCAAACGCGATTTGAAAGCCAAGTCAAAAATTATTCTGCTAGTGGATTCAATCAACTACGTCCACATTCAGGAAGCAAAGACAGCGAAAGAAGTTTGGAACAACTTAGCAAACGCTTTCGATGATTCTGGATTAACGCGTCGAGTGGGATTACTTCGTGATCTGTGCACAACAACGCTAGTCGGATGTCAAAATGTAGAAGAGTATGTTAGCAAAATCATGACAACAGCACACAAGTTGAGAAATATTGGATTTAAAGTAGACGACGAGTGGCTTGGAACTCTGCTTCTCTCCCGGTCTACCAGATTCATACAAACCGATGATAATTGCTATCGAAAGTTCCGGTATGAAAATAAGTGCTGACTCCGTAAAGGCCAAAATTTTACAAGATGTAAAATAAATGATGGTGAAACATCAGCTTTTGCCGTAAATTATAAGAACAACAAAAGCTTCAAGAAACATTTTCAAAAAGGACCTCGTTGCTACACTTGTAATAAGCATGGCCACTTGAGTGCACAGTGCAAGTCTAAAGCAAAGAAGAAACACAAAGTTGAAAATCAGGAAAACTCAAGCTATGCCGCTGCATTCATAGCTCCAGTGAGTAACAGTGATTCCTGGTATATAGACTCCGGTGCTTCTATGCACATGACCATGCACAGAAATATATTAACAAGAAGAAACAGTACCATTCATCAACTCAATTAAGGTTGCAAATGACAAATGCTTATCAGTAAAAGGCTCAGGTAAGCTGAGTTTAAATGTGTGTGATGCTAATGGCCAATGTAAGAAAAATTTTGTTTCAAAATGTTCTGTATGTGCCAGAGTTGTCAACAAATCTACTATCTGTCAGTCAGATAATTAGAAATGGTGGTCAAAGTAAAGTTCAACAGTAAGGGCTGTATAATAATAAACAGGAATAATGAAATAGTTGGGACAGCCAGTATAATCAACAATATGTATAGATTAAATGTATATAATCATCAAGCATATATATCTGATGTTGATGAGCAAGACATTTTCCTTATGGCACCAAAGAATGGGTCATTTGAACTTTAATGATCTGCAGAAAATAGTGGAGAATGCAGAAGGTGTAAAATTGTCCAAGAAACCAGAAAAATTAGTTTGTACAACTTGCTTAGAAGGAAAACAAAACAGGTTACCTTTAAATACAATGGATCCAAAGCTACAAGGTTACTTGAACTAGTACACTCTGACATTTGTGGTCCAATGGAAACCATGTCATTAGGAGGTGCTAAATATTTCATGACATTCATTGATGACTATTCAAGAAAGGTATTTGTTTATTTTCTCCATAAAAAGTCAGAAGCTTTTGAAAAGTTCAAACATTTTAAAATGCAAGTTGAAAAACAATTAGAATGTAACATAAAAATGTTTACGCTCAGACAATGGCCTTGAATATGTTAACAACAACTTTTCTGAGTTCTTACAAGGTGCTGGAATAATCCATCAAAACAACCACACCATATACTCCTGAACAAAATGGCGTTGCTGAACGAATGAACCGGACATTAGTGGAAAGAGCAAAATGTATGTTGATCAATGCTAATCTTCCTAAGCTATACTGGGCTGAAGCTGTACATACTGCTGCTTACCTCATCAACAGAGCTCCAACTCGATCACTCACTTTTAAAAACACCAGAGGAAATGTGGTCAGGAAGAAAACCAGATGTGAGTAATTTAAGAATATTTGGCTGTGATGCAATGATACATCTCCCTAAAGAAAAACAAAGGAAATGGGATCCTAAAGCACAGAAAGCTAAATTTGTTGGATACTGTGAGAATTCAAAAAGTTACAGGTTTATAATACCTCCTTCTCAGTTAGTAATTAAAAGCAGAGATGCTGTTTTTCTGGAATCTACTGTCAAAAGAAATTATCTCCCTGTTGATTTGGCAGAATCAATGTGTGATACATCAGAGAGCTCCAGTGACAAATCAGATTCCACAATTACTACTGCTGAATACTTTTCTGATACCAATACTAGCAGTGAGTATAAACCAGAACTTACTGTCAAGACACCTTTACCCTCAAATATGACTCTGAGACCTAGAAATAAACAAATGCTCTCTAAAGAAAAAGATAAAGTTGAGAAGGATTACCTGTGCTACTGTGCAGATACAATAATTCCTATTCCACAAAACTACAATGAAGCAATAACATCATCTGATTCAGAAAAGTGGATGATGTCTATAAACAAGGAATTAAAATCTCATCATCAAAATGGAACATGGACATTGATAGAAAAGCCTCAGGATGCAAAAGTAATAGGGTGTAAATGGGTGTTCCGCATTAAGGATGAACCAACTGGTCCACGTTACAAATCCAGACTATGTGCAAAGGGATATGCCCAAACTGAAGGGATTGATTATGATGAGACTTTCTCACCAACAGTAAGGTATGACTCGGTTCGACTGTTACTGTCCATTGCAACTCAACATAACTTAGAGATCATGCAATTTGATGTAACTACAGCTTTCCTTTATGGTGAATTGAAAGAGAATATACTTATGACACCACCTGAGGGACTAGACTGCAAACCTAATATGGTATGTAAACTTATTAAATCTTTATATGGCTTAAAACAAGCTCCTAGATGCTGGAATACAAAATTCAATTCAATTTTAAACAAATTTGGTTTTGTGAAAACCAAAGCAGATCAGTGTGTTTATACTGGACAAATCAATGACATCAAATGTTACCTTTGTCTGTATGTTGATGATGGACTTTTGATTTGTAAAGATAAGACTGTTTTGAATGAAGTAATTAATGACCTGCAAAAGAATTTTGATTTGAAGATTTACCCTCTTACTAATTTTGTTGGAATGCAAATAGAGAGATTTAAAGACTGTATCTTTATACACCAAACTAAGTATGTAGAACAATTGTTGAGGAAATTTGATATGATTGATGCCAATCCTAACAGTATTCCTGCTGATCCACATGTGAGACTTTCAAAGGCTAATGGAGTACCTGAGAAAAATCACCCATACAGAGAAGCAGTGGGATCACTTATCCATGCAGCAATAGTAAGCAGACCAGACATTATGTTTGCTGTAAGTCAGGTGAGTCGGTTTCTACATTCTTATGATGACTCTCACTGGAATGCTGTTAAGAAAATACTAAAATACTTGAAAGAAACCAAGAATTATGGATTGTGCTACTTATCTAACCCAGAAAGTACTGACTTAATTGGATATAGTGATGCTGACTTTGCAAATGATATTGAAACAAGACGCTCTATAACTGGATATGTATTTGTTAAAAATGGAGCAGCTGTTACTTGGTCGACTCAGCGCCAGCAAACTATAGCCCTGTCTACAACAGAGGCTGAATTTATGGCTGCCTGTGCAGCTACAAAAGAAGCCATTTGGTTGAAACAATTGTTAAGTGATTTAAGTGAATATAAACAAAGCTCTGTGTGCATAAACATAGACAATCAAAGTGCAATAAATGTAATTAAAAACAATGACTTTCATAAACGATGTAAGCATATTGACATAAAGTACAATTTTGTCAAAGAAAAGTACTCTGAAAAAGTTATTAGTTTAAATTATGTTCATACAAACAGTCAATATGCTGACATGTTCACGAAAGCACTATCTAAAGATAAATTCCATTTTATGAGTCACAAAATTGGAATGTCTAAGGTTAAAATCAAACCAATGTTGTGCTAAATAGATGGGTATGTTTCTTTTGAACTTAAATAGTTTATAATTGTTTCAAGAAGGCTGTAATTCGGTGGGAGTGTTAGAGTATCGTTTGTTTATACGTATTTAATTTGAATTACTGCCTTCTATACTTCAATAATATCTCTGTTATATCTCTAGCTTAGTTTATACTCTGACCAATGTATAAACTGTTCAGTTGTTATTCCGTGCTAAGCTGCTCTCGGCTACATTTCTGTTGTGCGGTTATATGTATTTCTAATACATAATAAATACGTATCATGTTCAATAATTGCTTGTATCATATTTAAAAATCTTAACAGTTATGAACTGATTAAACATTAATATTCTATTCGATTAATGATTTGTAAATTGTTGGTTCATGTATGTTAATTCTATTTCATGAACAAACAAAAAATTGGTTATAATACATACTTTTTGAAATCCAATAATCATTTCTATTAGGTGTTGGAAAGGCCATTGATATGAATAAGTGTATACAGCGAAACAAATATCTGTCACACTATAGTTTATTCATATTATCAATGTAATGGCATCTTTTTAAAACTTTTTTTTAGGTGTGCATATCCAATTGATCATGTTATACCTATTATTCTTTAATTTTTTTTTGAAAAAATTCTTTCGACCTTTTTTTGTGAGGGAACCCAGAAACTGTTACTAACATAGGGACAAATCTGGACTGTGCATCTAAAGCTGTCTAGTGTGATTGTTCCAATTTCCATTCACAGAAATGGCAGTGTGGAAAGTGGTGTTCTGCAGTAACAACATGATGCAGATTGAAATCTTGCATCTTTAGGAACTTCAAATTTCTTAACTTGGTTAAAAGGTTCACAGTGGAATGCGACATCTACATTCCATCTCTTAAGCAGAAACTTGACTTACAAAACACTCTTAATATCCTGAAAAAATGCTTGCAGAAACCTTTCCAGCAGACAAAATATATTTTCCTTAATCTGAGCTGTTTCTCTAATGTTTACAGGAGAACTTATGCCACTCATACATTTGATGCTTGAAAAATAAAATAGCTTAAATACATATTTATTATGTCATATCATATGTACCTACTAATCACTTTTGATGAGGGTTAAAGTATCCTGCAACTGTTTCGAAAATCTTGTTTAAATTTGGTCATATCCCACACATTTTGTTTGTGCTTTCAAAGAGTGATAGGGAGGAAGTCAATAATATGAACAGTAACATTTCATGTGCTTGTGTCATAGGCTAGCTCATTACTTCCAAATTAAATACAGAATGAATGTGGACAATGTTAGAAATGGCTGCTTTATTATGGAAATATGTACACAAAACCAAGATTACTTATTTAGCCATGAACTTCTACCAAAATTAGAAAATAATGTGGGATGCAGACAGTGCAGTGATTGTACTGTAATTTAATCATTCAGTGCTCCACCTACAGTTATCTGACACCATAAGCTCCAGTCATGTTTCGAATACAATCATGTGGTTCTCGCGATGAAGGTCTATATCCACAACTATATATATACTCTGCAATTCACAAAATTGTGGGTGACAAAGGGTGCCCTGCACCAAAATTAATCTCTAGTCCATGAATTCCAATCTTGAATAGCACGAGGGAAGAAAGAATTCATATAAGCATCTTTGGAACATCTTATTTCTCTAACCCTATCACTCCTATCATTGTGGCTCAAATAACTTGGTGGACGAAGTATTTCATCACACTCATAAATTAAAGTGGGTGTAAGCATGTTTACCAATAAGTTCAAACAAAACCTACACTGTCAGTCTACCAGTGTATCCTAGTCCAGTTTATGAATAAATTCTGTTACACTTTCATAAGGACTGTGACAAGCATTCATGAATCGACTAGCTCTTCTCTGTACTTTCTTTATACTTGCAATCAGCCTATACGTAATGGGTCCCAAAAGGCACAACAGTAGTCCAAAAGTGAATGCACGAGAGTTTTGTACGCTGTCTCCTTTATTTGTACATTACAATTTTTCAAGATTTGACTTATGAATTACAACCTAGAATTAGCTCTACGTACGACCAAATTAATGTGCATGTCCCACTTCATGTTTCTTTGTACAGCTAGGCCTAAATACTTCACAGAATTGGCCAAATCAATAACTGAACTGTTTACTTCGTATTTCTGAACAAACGGATTCTTTTGGTTAATTATTCAAATTGCCTTTGGTCTCTGTGGTTTTGTTAGTTTAATCTGTTTGAGCATCGGTATTCTTACTTAGTAACTACCATTTACTTGTGCTCTTTATGGTGAGAATGACTGTATACTTAATACCAGTAACTGTTTAATATGGAATGCAAGTCAGTTCAACATATCAGGCTGATCCACTTTACTATGGCTGCCAATTTATCCAGAGATGAGATTTTAAATTTCGTACTCTTGTTCAATAATGAAGAGGTTCGTTCAAGGAACGATAAATCTTCCGATAATAAAAGTCACTCAGTTTAATGAAAACACTTCTTGAAAACTGTTCTGGTACAAGTCACAATATGACTGTTCTAACAATGGAATCGTTTATAAAGACAACAGGAAGAATTTACAAAAGCTAATTCACTTTTGCCAATATTATTCCCAATTTTGTTATAAAAGTTATGCATTTAACACTGTTATGCTAATCTTGTACAGAATGTACCTTTTTAAAAGTTTCACACATTGTGCACTGTCACATTATTGAAAAACTAATGATGGCCAGCAGTGGTGGCTCCAGGGGGGGGGGGGCTAGGGTGCTGAAGCCCCCCCCCCCCCAAAAGCACCAATGTCACCCCTGATGACATGGATTTTGGGGACGTTTTTTTTGCTCTACAGTTTTAACCCTCTACAGGCCGGGTCATTATTTATAACTTAAAAGGCCATGTGCGGTCATGGTTACCGCGCTAAAAAGACAACTTGAGAATACTTTTTATTTTATAAACCAAAAACAAAGAGAAGGAATTATTCGCGAATCGGTTTCAGTGTACATCTGCAATAAAGATGTTATTGAATAAAGCAACAAACTTGTTTTGAACATTTTTTTAAATAGTTTCCTAATTGAAGTGCCTTTCATACATAATAAATTCATGAAATAAAAAAGGTGTTGACTAGTCCAAATTAATTCGGCACTGTTTACATATTGTTTGGCTACATTGTGCACATATAAGTTTCCGACACATAAAACAAGCATGAAAAGTTTTTCTCCTTTTTTTAGGGTCACATGTATAACATGTTTTCCTTTTTTCCAGTTTTTCTTCACCTTGGGGTTTCTCTTCTGCGAATGACCTCATGTAGTTCTCATGGTATATGGTGATTATATGCACGACGCATCATATTTGATCGTGCAAGCTGTCCAGCAAGTTGTTTTAGGAAATCAAACCTCCGTATTTTTTGCTCATGAACTGTATTGTAAATGACGAAGGCGTTTGAGCCCCCAATGTCAAGCAGTCGATAGAAAATCGCCATTGGCCATCGTCGAGTTCTTCTTGCCGTGTTATAACTGGCGCAACGCTGATCCAGTAAGTCCACACCAAACTTGTTGGCATTATAGTGCATAATTATATCCGGTTTCTTTGTTGTACTATCTACAGTACAATCATGGTGCATACTCGAAATGAGAATCACTGCTTTAGATTTTTTCAGTACATATAACACCAACGTTAGATCGTCACAGAAACCAAACAAGGAAGAGCCAACTGGACGTGTTGGTGATGCTTTGAATGCTGCTGGTATTTCTTTTTGGTTTTTCTTTATTGTTCCCACGTATGTTAGACCTTTTCTTTGAAGTTCCTGTACTAATTCTATTGACGTGAACCAATGTTCGGCTGTTATGTTTCTGTTACTCCCAATGATATGTTCAGCAAGTTTCAAAACAGCGTGACTTGGTTTCTTGAATATTTTATATTCTTCTGGCAAATATTTTCCGTCTGAGTCTTTTCCAACGCATATATATAGGCATTATATAAGTATCCTGTTTCAGCATCTGTGAGGCATAAAATTTTTACACCATACTTGGTTGGTTTCTTTGGCATAAACATTTTGAATTTGCAACAGCACGAAATGCTACTAACATTTCATCAACACACGCTGATGTGCCGATACAGTAAATACTCCTTGAATTTGTAATAAAAGCATCAAAAACCTCCGTTATGGGAGCTGCAGGGTCTGTTTTGCACCTTTCCTCTCTTGTTATGTGGTCGTCGAAGCGTAAGGCTAGCAGCAAGGTTTTCAGTCTATTTTTAGAAATAATTGACCTGTATATGTCTCTACCAGTCCCATCGGAGCTGTACCAGTTTCTTTGAAAATTGCGGAGTAATATAGCATACCAAACAGTGCTCTCAACTCTACAACATCTACATCGTAACAATTACTTTTGTCTTCATACTGGCATTTATATTTTTCTAAATGCTGATTTGTAGATGCGATGATTTTGTTCAGAATATTTTCATCAAATAAAAAATTCCAAATATCTTCTGCACTCGATTTACTATTTATTGGTCTCTATATTCACGACGAATACCAGGTGTTTCGGAGACTATGTTGTGCAACCGTCCTCAACTACGAGTCGTACGCGGACAGCCATGCCAAAGAAAATTATTTTTACTACAATAAGTTTTACCTCTTCGACTGATTTCATCTGTCCTGCCCTGGGAGTTTGTTGTAGGCTCTTCTTCATCTGAAGTTGAATCTGAATCTGCCTGTTGTTCAGATTCTGAATCATGAGATTCTTGAAGTACGTGATTCTCTGGAATATCAGCTACTTCTGTATCTCTCCAGGCATGATCAGGATCACTCCCATCTTCAGGAATCAAGTCTTCTTCAAGCCACTTTCTGATCTGTTCACAATTATTCACATTCATTTCTGTTTGGGCAAAATGACAACTAAGCACACAACAGGCCAGGTGCGGTCACGCTGACTAAAAACCGAGCGACACAACAGGCCAGGTGCGGTCACGGTGACCGAAAACTGAGCAGAAAAGAAATAACTCAACAATGAGTATGCGCATAGCTGCAACAATTGGACTGGCAGCAATAACAGACAGAATTAGGAAGGTAGGGGGAGGGTCGAAGGCGTCGAGCTACAGTGTGAATTGGAATGAACCGACAGAAACCTGCATCGGTCACAGAGACCGCACCTGGCCTGTAGAGGGTTAATAAGGGCAGCAATGTGGAATAATGAGATTTCTGTCGGCGAACCCCTCCTCCCCGAATCAAGCGCCCCCCCCCCCCCAAACCAAACACTTGGATCCGCCACTGATGGCCAGTATCTACCCACTCTGTACCTGCACATTTTGTGTCTTTACACATGAGCATAGACCTGAGCAACTGATAAGACTTGAATGAAGCAATAATCCTACTTTACTGATTTTCGCTCACTGATATCATACATCACACTTGACCATCTGACTGGTCAACCCTGAATTTACTTAAACCATTTTAGTTCTGAAACTTTCTGATCTGCTCCCATAGCCATTTTATTTCTATGGTATAGCACCAGTGAGCATGATGGGTGAGCAGTAATGCTCTGGCCTTGCATTCAGGAGGACGAGGTTTCGAATCTCCGTCCAGGAATTGACATTTGGGTTTTCCATGGTTTCCCCAAATCATTCCAGGCGAATGCTGGGATACTTCCTTCAAAAGGTCATGGCTGAATTACTTCTTGTTTCTTGCCCTCTAGTTTTCTCCCATCTCTAATGATCTCAACGTCGATGAAGCATAAAGCCAAAACCAAAAAAAGGGAGGGGGGTACTGTATCACTTCTTTAGAAATTGATACCCAAAGTAACCCTTTCATGTCAATTTTATACCATTTCGCTAAAACTATATTTTGAGTTTTAAAATCATTGTTTAACCATCCAGCCTACAATTTAATCTTATTTTCTATATATCACCACTAATCTTGTTGTCTGTTAATCCATTGTAGGCTTTGCAATTTTGAAAATACTAGCTGACCCTTGTGTTTATTTCGCACTGTATTATGATCCCAGTTTATTTGCATGATAGATTACACTTGCATAAAGGATGTAAATTACTTCAACGAATAGCTGTCATGCATGTTAGTTAAAGAGATTGCCCATATATAGCACCTTCTACAGAATTTAAACAACTCCAACTTACAGCTGTCAAGTATGTTAATTATACTGATTGTCAACAAATGGTGCCTTCTACATTCCTTATGCAAAACATTTTTAAAATAAAGTTTTCCAATTAAAAAATTAATTTTAAACATTTGTTTGTCATTAATTTTGATGAAGATATGGCATAATTACCAAAGAAACCTTTTCCCAACCTGAATTTTCTATTTGTCTATTTCTTTTTAGATCTACTATCCTTTCAAATACTTTTATTATGATTAATGAGTTTAAATGACCACTTATTTTGCTGTCTGAACCTCCCCTCCCCCCGCCAAAAAACCCTTTAAATTTACTGTTTCTCATTATGAAACACTTATATTTATATAAAATTTTACCTTTTAAGTAAAATTAGTCACTTTCCAAATCTTTACCTTTCAGCAAATCTATTGCACAACATTTCCATTATTTTCCCGCCCAAACATTAAATGGGAAAACTTGAAAATTTACAATTACAATTGTAAATTATACATAAAATGAAAGAGCAAATCAAACAATTTCATTGGATCCATGATCATGCAGTGTTTCCTCTATGTTCCGCTAGAAAGAGCTAGAAATATTTTTGTGTTTAACGGGTTGCAAGGTGTTAACCTTTAGTTACAGTTCCATGAGCATTCCACTGCAATCCTCCAAGTAATTATAACATCCGTAGATGGTCTTATGAGTTTGAAGATACCAGGTATCTTTGTAAAGGGAAAAGTATGGGACGATCAAGCTTGACTGAAGAACATGTTAAATGAGTGATAAATTCTTTCCCTTGATGTCCCAAGCAAGGCCGGCGTTAGGGGGGGGGGGGGGTGTAAGCGGGTCAAATGTACCCGGGCCCGCCGGCTGATGGGGGGCCCCGATCACCGACTTCAGGGGCCTCGAAGCAAGAATCCACCCATTGTCGCCTGAATAGTTTGTAGAGAAAAAAGGATCTGCCATTTTACTCTGAGAATTCCTAGCGCCGGCCCTGGTCCCAAGATATCTGTTAGGAAGGTTAACTGAAGGTTGACTGTGATTGTGAGGTGGGGAAGGAATTGCTTGTTGAGTACATGAAATGTAAAGATGATAGCATTACATTTGTTGGTAAACTCAACTGGGTATGACACATTGGGCATTTTGTGAGAAAGGCTTCATTATGATTCGTTTATTGAAGAAAGTGGTGAATGGATGTACATGAGAAATGAAAGAATTGATTTAATTACAAAACTTTGCTTGAATATGGTGGTGTAGAATGGGAGTTGGATAGGGTGCGTAGAAGGGTTGCTAGATTTGTCTCTGGAAATTTCTGCAGAACACTATCAATAACTGATATGATAAACAAGCTGGAATGGGATTCATTGGAAGGCTGAAGAAGGGAGAAGGGACTACTGGGGGTAAATGAGCATATATTAGTGATGAGTCATGGAAAGTTATTGGTGGAAGAATTAAGAGCAACACAAGGATGGAAAAAGGTGACTATGATCACAAACTAGCACTTAATTTTCAATTGTTTGTGAAATTTGTTTTTATTAGGTAAGGAAGTCAGGAATTGGAGTAAATTGCCAAGGAAAGTGATGAATACTTTACCAAAGGTGCCAAAACAATTTAATATTAAACTTCATGGAGTGTAAAAGTAGGTGTGTACAAGAAATGTGAAAATGTGTTGTTTCAGGAATTGCCAACAGAGTGTGTGCTTCATAACAATTATAGCAATGTTAGAAAGAAATCCCCTTTGTAGGTGTTGACTTTAGTTATATATAAATATAATCTTGAAGTTGTAAAAATTAAGTAAAAAGAAAAAGAAGGAAAACAATGATAACAAGAAATACACTGATTGCAGTCAATGTTACCCAAGAAGAACATAACTGGATGATGAAGATCAAGAAGACACACAGTACCTGTACTGCAACAAATGATTTCAGCTTCATGACTGGATGATGAAGATCAAGAAGACACACAGGGCCTGTATTGCAACAAATGATTTCAGCTTCATGATCACAAGAACAATTGATCCAGTGCCAGATGTATTCCTTTTGGGCCAATGAACTCTGTGCTGGAGTTGAACAAACAGCTTGTCTTTCTTTTACAAAAATTACTTACTTACTTTACCTTTTACCTGTTACAATTTGTATGTTTTCCGTGTTATGTAACTTCTGTTTAAGTAAAGTACATTACTTATCAAATTTAAGGCATTGTTAGCTACCATTTTCTGATTTAGAACTATTGTGGTAGGACAAAGTGGCCATTTCACTACATTAAAAAAAAAAATATTTCTAGTGTTAAACTTGATGCCAAAGAAACCGCAAAATTATAGTCTCTGACAGGATGGTTGAAGTATATAACCACTAATATTTATGTTTTAGGTTTGCTGCAGGTCAGCTTAAAAAATCTGCAAAGCTTAGCTTGCCCTGGTGAAATTTCAGAATCATCAGACTTTAACAGTGAACCTTTTATGGGGACACTATAAAGTTCAATATAAATCTCAATCAAGGTTGAGTTGCTAGCCATCAGTTTGAACTTACAACCTTCTGAGACTTCCATACAGTTAAGTGATTTCTCCGAGGCTTAGTGAACAGCACATACGAGGCGTATTTTTTAATTAAGAACCGATTTGCAATAAACTTTTAAAAACAAAAATATTTTGGTAATTTATTCAACATGACATTCTACAACCTTTCAGTTACTTTGCCACATAGTTGCCATTATTGCTCAAGCATTTGTCATACCGTGAGATGAGTTTTTGTATATCATCATCATAGAAGTCTGCCGCCTGAGTGGAAAACCATTGCTGAACTGCAAGTTTCACTTCATCATCATTGTTGAAATGCTTACCACCGAGGAACCTGTTAAGGTGCAAAAAGAGATGGAAATTAATTGGCACAAGGTCTGGACTGTAAAGGGGATGATCCAATTGCTTCCAGTGAAAAGAGTCAATCAAAGCTTGCGTTGCAGCAGCAGCATGCAGTCTCAGATTGTCGTGAAGCAGCAGAACTCTGTCAGACAGCAGGCTGCGCCGTTTACTCTGGATCGTGCGGCAAAATTCTTCAAAGTTTGACAATACGCAGCTGCGTTTATTGTTGTCCCTTGCTGCATAAACTCCACCAGCAAAACACCATGTCTGTCGCAAAACATAGTTGCCATAATCTTCTGTGTTGAGATTGTCTACTTTAATTTAACTTTCTTAGGAGATGCTGTGTGCTGCCCAAGTCTCGTCTCCTGTGTCAATGTGGTCCAAAAATCCATCACCTTCTTGATATCGGGTTAAAAACCTCAATGCACTAGCACAGCTTTTCATTTTGTGTTCTTCAGAAAGTATCTTTGGTATCCATCGGGAGCACAACTACCTGTAATCCAATTTCTGCGACACAGTGTTGTAGAGGACGGACCTTGAAACTTGTGGAAAATGCAAGGACAACGTGGAAATTGTGAAAATCCTGTTTTCACGAATTTTGTTATCTACCGCACGCACATCGTTGATTACAGATGGCTGGCCCCAGAGCGGTTCATTGTGCACATTCTCCAGACCTTCCGTGAATAATCTTACCCACTTACGAACGTTACCTTCATTCATTGCATGGGGGCCAAACACTTGACAGATCTGGTGATGAATTTCCACTGGTCTCACATTTCTTGCTGACAAGAATCTGATGACTGACCTTATTTCACGTGCGGCGGGATTCTGGATCGTGTTAAACACTTCCATCACTCACCATGAAGTGTACACTCCGCTGACTTGACGATCACTGCATCTACGTTTGCTCATAGGATGCCAGAATAGGGTGCGCATGCGCTCAATTATGTTCGTGTGAGATTCAAGAGGAAGCACCTTAGAATTTGGTTAAATTCTAGTTTTCTCAGCTATAGAGCATAAGGGAGGGAGTAAACTTTGCACTAAACATAAAAATTTTCAGTTAGCAACTACAGGATATGAGAGACACTTCTCATGCAGAAGCTGATATTGCAACCTATCTCAGTAAATAAGCCGATTTAAAAACAATAAAGTCACTCAACACACAATACATGCTCTAAATAAATAATTTATAATAGTAAATAACCTTTAAACTAATCTGAGCCAGTGTAATCCATTTTTATCCAATTTGTAAACAGTTGATTTGGTTACGTGATAATTTCACTAATTCTCAACACTTTTCGAGGCAGTAAAGTAATTTTATAATAATAATAATCCAAAAAGAAAACTAAATTCACTAAAAATCAGTAATTCCAGGCTGTATAAATAGAGTAAATAAAATTTTAAACACTTCATTAAACGCACTTGCATTTTCAACATTAACTAACCACATGTTTTCAATAATTTCCCGAACTAAAAAGCAAATTTCCTGAAAGAGCGAAGAATCTAGTATAGCACATTGAAGTTTCAAAACATTCCATGCAGTAGAATAAATATTAAATCAATTTTCAAGTTATTACATCGTAAGCAAAAATGTAGTAGTTTTCAAAATTGAACTGTGAATAATTGAGACAATTTCCGTAAACAAAACTATGTTTAAAACACTTGCCTAAATAAAAGGAAAATAACACTAATAACACTTTTTCGATATAAATAACACTTTTTCGATATAAATAACACTTTAATAATTATTAACGAGAAACTAAATTTTTTCCAACATGTCGTCTAGGCAGTCTCAACATAGATTTTAGTAAAACAGATAACTTTGCAAATACACTACCGATAATAATAAAAGTTACAGTTTTGAAATCAGGAGCAAGCACTGAACACGTTGACATTGATTTAAACACGATAATTTGTAATCCAGCGGGGATGTCTAAAAATTGCACAAATTAAGATAAAAATCGTTGATTTACCAACTGTTTTTTAGAAAATTCATTACCATTGTACTTACATACTTTAATTATTTACAAGAAGATGCATTGATTTAGAATTATAGTTATCATACTTTTAATAAACCTTAAGGGCCACACTGTTAAAATTTGAACACTAACGATAATTAAACTTTTTTAGACTATTGTTTTGGTAAGCGGTAGATCACGGTTAGCATGCGGCTGAGGGTATAAATTGGGCTGCTCATTCCGTCTGTCTTTCTTTCATTTTTGTCTTTATTCTTTGGTCTTTATTCTTCCAGTTGCGGAGTATTCATGAGCTAGAGTGTTTCGTTGGGTAGTGTGAGTGTCGGTCAGCCGAGATGACTTCCGGTAATTTTTGAACTTTGAAATACGTCATGGGCGTGATACACCGCCATGTTAACTTTGCCCGCCTGTGACCGGTGCTAGCATTGACTATGGACTTATAAATTATTTAATGGGGTTTAGTCTGGTACTTCTTCCTCTTCATGACTTGTGATTTTCGGAGACGTTTAGTTCGATAGCCAATTCGACTGTAAATGTGACTGAAATAAATCCAAAATTTTTCATCAAGTAGACTTTTACATGGTTTCGTAGTGAACATTAACCTTTCCTTAGCTTTTGGTTTAAATAAACTTCATGGTGACCGATAGGCTTTGCAGTTGAATATCCAGGCTGATACATGGTCATTTAAATTTTTTAATGCAAACCTAGTAGAACTTTCAACAAGTCAGTTAAAGTAACTAAACCAATACTACACCCTGGTATAAAGTTTACACACTTACAATGTGTGCTCACAGGATGCCAGAAAGGGTGCGCATGCGCTCAATTTCGTTCGTGTGAGATTCAAGAGGATATCGCCTACCGGTTCTTACTTAAAAAATACGCCTTGTATATGGTTATAGAGTGTAGATAAAATATGGCTTCAATATCATACCATCTAAGAGAACCAAATAACCCCAGCTTTCTGTGACAAGCTGCAAGATCATTTCTTTGATTTTACCAAAGAAGTGCTCTTTTTTCTAACAAACATAAGATCTGACCTTGAATTTTGTAATGGTAGCTCTGAATTAAAAATTAGTGGTGATGTATTAATTTTTAATTTACTATTACTCAGCTGATAGTAAATCTATTTTACAATTGGTGAGAGATTAGATACCGTAGTTTCAGAATATTTCAGTTGAATATTATCTTTGATTTTTTCACTTGCAGATGAAGTCTAGTGATCTAAAGGTCTTACTTACAGAAGCCAAAAAAACTCATACAGTGTAAGTACTATGCATAATACAGTTGTTTGTTCATTACTTTTAGTCATATAACTTCTTCTGCATATTTGATTTAATTATACAGGAAGCTTATTCTTGTTAGCATAATTTTGTTAAAGTTAAAGAAAGAATCCATTACTTCTATAGAAACCAGAGGGACACTCAATACATGACACAAAGGTTAAAATGTATCCAGCAAGAACTATCGTCAGCTAGGAGTTACAGTACAGTTCTTCCAAACAAATTAACATCTTGTCATTCTTAATACGGTACTTTTATATGAAAGCTTTTTTAAAGTGAACAAAAATTGTTACATAACTCATCTCTAAGACAGTGATGTGTGATAATTAATTACAAGTTCAGAATTTTTTCATTTGCTGAATCATCATGTATATGAAACAAGTTGATGTTCAAACTGTTGTCCCAAATGATTCATCAATACTTTGGATTGGATTTTAATCTAGAAGCAGAGAAAATGTTCTGCAGTTCTTAACATCTGTACTAAATGTTTCATTGTTTCTGTTACTAATGTAGTGGGTTAATGAATGTATATTTCCACACATCAGCAATACTGAGAGTTATATAAACATGTTCCAAATGGTTTGGAGTGTTTTATTCATACCATCATAATTTCTAAGGTTCCATTTTTCTACATTTTTGCCATTATATCCTTACAGTGACTTTCTTATGGACAGTTTCTGGTTGCTGGCCAGTGACACAGCCCTCCTTCCGCTTTAGTCATCTTCTACCAACATCCACATTTTTGCCACAATTTAGTATTTGCTAGGTGCTTTATAATATCTAAGTGCTTTAGTTGTATCCTATATTTTACTTCTGTCTGGGGGCAGTGGAATAGGAGAAAATGTTTTGAAGTTCTCTTTTATTAAATTATGGAGTTGTTTTTCACAGGTCAAAGGATTTTTGAAGTACTTGAGGTACATTTCCATAATTTTATGTATTATTTAGTGTAAGATCTTAATTTTAAGGTACACATTAAGTGGTTGGTATTTTGCTAAAATAGTTCTAAATGTAAAATTGTTGTGTTTTGTCTTGCTGAAAAATCTTTTTCAGTTTTGTTCAGAAAAGAGTATCAATTGACTTTTAGTGAATGTTAATGTCTTTATAATACATTTTGTCTATTTTTAACATTTTCATAATCCTCTACTCTATTTGTATGGTATCTCTTTTCCAGGATTATAGTCTTTGTCCATTGTATATTCATAATCTTTATCCCAGAAACTGTGTTCACATGCTTCGTTGTGGAAGATTGCTGTGGGGCTGAACATAAAAGTTCTGGTATACATGTACAGAGTTTAATGAAGATTGGATAAAATCTCAGTTTTTGTGTTGCCACATCAATTTTCCAGCTTCAAAACAATTTTTAAATTTAAATTTCATATTTCTCCGTCACTGTAACTGATCCAACACCAATAAATACAAAATTTGTTAGGTTTTTATAATATAACAATCCATTTTGACCAATTTACCTACCATTTACAAGATATTTACAACAAACTGAACCATTATACCTATAAATTTTCCTTCAGGGGTGATGATGGAGTAGAGGGGATGAGTTTTTGTAAACTCAATATAAACAGTACTTTTCCCCTTGTTTTATAGTATACATGTGAAAAGTTTTATTGAGATCAGGTGAAAGCTATAAGTTTTATAAAAGAAACATACAAATATCCATTTTAATATATAGTGAGAAGAGATTTCTTTTTTCAAAAATCCTCCACCTTTTCTCCATTTTTCTTATTATATGGGCATAGTGGCATAATAATTAATCATCATCAACATGGGAAGCTTGAAGCCATTGGCAGGCAA
Organism: Vandiemenella viatica; assembly: GCA_031002005.1. NCBI lineage: Eukaryota > Metazoa > Arthropoda > Insecta > Orthoptera > Morabidae > Vandiemenella > Vandiemenella viatica. The sequence continues at coordinate 69,560,558 of CM061914.1, forward strand.
CATAGTTAATGCCAGCACCTCCTTCCTCTGTTACTAACCGTCTACACTCCTCTGTATTATACACTATTTTCAATTCCTCTGTTCCATCTATCACTAGGTCTTCATTGAGATCCCTTCATTTCTAATGTAAAATTTTACAATTTCTTTGGCATCCTTTTATCATTAATCGTCTTTAAGTATACCACTGGAATCTATTCTGTCAATTTTAGTAATTCATTAACTGCTTTTCTCACATTCTCATTCTGCAACTAGTTAAGTTTCTTTGCACCTTATGCTCTTCTGAAACTTCATATCTGTGTCTTGAGTACTGCTAATATCCCTTTCTCTCATCACACAAGTTTCTGCACCATATGTCAGTGTTAGCCCAAAATAAGCCCTATAAATAATCCATTTTTACTTCTGTGGCATCTGCCTATTCTTTTTTTTCCATATGGCTAAAGCCTCATCGACATCATTATTGGTGGGAAAGAAATGGGGCAAGGAATGGGAAGGATTTGGCCATGACCTTTTTAAGGAAACCATTTGCCGGGGAAACTGTGGAAAATTCAAATCTGCATGGTTACAGGGATTTGAAACTGTGTCCTCCTGAATGCAAGGCCAGGACATTATTGCTCATCCACCATACTCGGTATACCTATTCAGGTACCAGGCCTCTAACACGGCTGTGAAATCCCTTTGCTTCTCTTCATCTTTCATTTATTTTCTTTTTGTTTCTTCCATTCTATTCTGTCACATTTCCCAAGTATTTTAACTCTTCTATAACCTTCAATTTTTCACGCTGTCAGATGACATCCATAGTAGCCCTATCAGTCTGACAGTTCTATAAGATTGCACTGCTTTCTATCACATAATCCAGCTGTTTTCTCACTTCTAATTCACAGTTTTCCCATATCACCACATTTTCTGAAAATATTATTTCTTTCATGTCCCCCTGCCTCCCACCTTATGGGTAACCTTCTTTGTTATGAATACAAGTGGGCAGAAAGTACTTCCCTGTCTCAGCCTCTTGTGTAATATGAACCGTAATGCCCTTTCCAAACCAATTTCCTCTCAGATCCATTGTTCATTCATTTAACTTTTCCAATCAATTTTACTTTCAATACCTCCCAGACATTGTCTATGGATTCTATCATGTAAACTCACAATGTCAAAAAGTACTAGCATTATGTCACTCACCTATTCATAGTGCCTATCTTGTAATTTCCTTGCAGGCCCAACAAGTCAGTAGTGGATATAATGTTTGCCATCAATTTGAGAACAAGGCTCAGAAAAAGGGCTAGATTAAATAAACAGGAAAAATAAAAATACAACAAGAATGTTTATGGATTAAGCTCTTAAACAGGGAAAGTAAATAAGAACATGGATATCATGTAAAACTCAAAATTGTATGTGCTTGGAGAAGCAGACACTAGGTAGAAATGGTAAACAATGAAGAAGTTGGTTAAAAGCTTTAAAATTTATTGGATGGAAGTAGGCTATTTGACTGTGTTGAAAATTTATTACAGATTGTTGTTCTGCTCATAGATTGCTCCTTATTTTTTGTATAAAATATGGATTGTTTTTAATAAAAACAGAAAATTAAATTCGAATGTTACTTAAATTTGGTCCTGTGACAGAAGAAAACACCACGATTGGTGGTCGCTTTAGTGATGCCCCATGTCTGTAAACACTGCAGTAGCAAATGGAGTATTCACTATTAGCCAAGTTTGATACTATTTTTGTTTTGTTTACTGATGGTTATTTAATGAGATTTTGTTTTGAATACAAAATTGAGAACAATTTTGTAGAAGCCTACAGTGGAAAAGTACTGAAAATACACACCGTATTTGTTGTTCTAGTTATGGAAAGAACCTCCAACTTTTATTCTGTGGAGCTTAAAAATATAACAACTTCAATTTGAGAATCATTGTATTTAAATTGAAAGTTAGAGATTAAGAGAAATCGTTAATATGAATGATGAAAAATACAAATTAAATTAGTCATTTTAGGACATGAATAAAAATGCAAGCTGTAACTTAGGTATAATGTAAGCACATTAATTAAATAACTGGATGTTAAGGGCCATGTTTCTTAATTGCAGATAAAAATTTATAAAGAAATGACAAAACTTTCTGTCAGTGAAACTGAATTTATTGTTTGTGCATTTATTTACAACCTGTACATGGAAAAGAAAGGGAAAATACACCCAACACTCACCAAAGCTGAAGGGAGGAGGGCAGCAGCAACACAGCACAACACACAAACAAATAAAAAACAATATTTCGGGTGAAGAATCCCCTTTTTCAAGTTAACATATAGGTGGCTGGTCTTGCGCAAGGCTTGCGTAGGACGCAGCCACTCATAGTTCTATGAGTGGCTGCGTCCTACGCAAGCCTTGCGCAAGACCAGCCACCTATCTGTTAACTTGAAAAAGGGGATTCTTCACCCGAAATATTGTTTTTTATTTGTTTGTGTGTTGTGCTGTGTTGCTGCTGCCCTCCTCCCTTCAGCTTTGGTGTGTGTTGGGTGTATTTTCCCTTTCTTTTCCATGTAAATATTGCCTCGTGGCATTTCTTTCCTTTCATTGTTACCTATATTTACAACCTGTGTTTTACTTCATCTCACATGGAGAATCTGAGATTTCTAAGTGTACACTAGTAACATGTAGAGCAGGAACTAACCCATAATGTCCGGGTAGGTGTGTGGATAAAGAGTACTGACGGAATTGAGAAGGTGGTAGGTATGAGCATTGGTTGGCGTAATATTTTGGTGCGTGTGTGTAAATTTTTTTGTTTCTGTTTGCTCTTTGTTGCATTACTGAATAATTTGAAGACCCATGTGAAAATTTCATGAATACAATGAATATTAAGGTTGGGGGTTTGTAATGGGATGAAAGAAGAACTATCTCATTTGTTTCAATTGTTTATTTTTTTAGTGTAATAGCTATGTAACAAAAGTCAACACCAGTGAAGCTGTGTATTAATCTCTCTGTGATATCTACTATTGCTATCTAGCAGCTTGGCTCTAGACAGCCTCTTAAGCGCAACTCACAGTTATTACTTTTGCACTTTAAGTGGCCAAATTCTGAAAAATTCCTTTCTTGCTATATGATGTCACCAAAGTGCAGATTTTAATGTTTAAAATGAAACTGTATTTAAAGTTTTGAGTTAGATATCCAGCGAGATAAATGGCTTGTGATACAAAAAACAGCACTTTAGGAATATTGATATTTTTTATCCTTAAGGGTAGGATTTGAAAAATTTATTTTCTAAAATATGATATGACCAAAGTGGATACCTCAATCTTTAAAATGATACATCATTTATCGATTCCTGTTAGGTATGAATGAAGATAGTGGCTTGTGCCAAAAAGCAACTTATAGAAATAACAAACTAGATGACCCGAGCGAAAATTTCGCGAATAAAATACGATGACTAGTGAGGTTGAATGCTTGTAATATAATGAAAAGTAGAACCGCACTTTTGTAGCAAATAGTTAATTATTTAGTGTAACAGGTACACATACAAATACTTATAAAATATTACAAAACAGTTAGGAAAATTTAGAACACACTGTATATATGACCAAACTGTCACTGACTTTAACTCAATACAACCAACCTGAACAAAATACACGCAGCATATCAATATCTCTGTGATATGTGTTGTTTTGCGAATAAAATGTTTACATTGGAATTTGTAAGGTACCCTTTAGTTTGCCAAAAGCTTTCCCAGTAGCTATTGCCAATAGTAATATATTCTATTGTTTGATTTTGAAGTCGCTTATGTAGGACATAGAAATTTCATGAAAAGTAATTTTCAACTTGAATGGCACTTCCTGCATTCATTTCCACAGTGAAAACTCATTATAAGAATAATTTTTAAGTGTAATCATTATCTCCGGTAAAATTTGAGAGTTAATTTGGTTTGTTTAGGTTTTGTACCATGCTGTTAGGAAAGACAAAATTTAGGATTTGAAATAACTCTGGATTGAGTAAAATCACAGCTGATCTTTTATCACCAGCTGTAGTCAATACTGTCTAGATTATTTTAAAAGTAAAATTATCTAATTTTGCAAAGTTTAATTAATTGTTTTAATTAATAGAAAAAAGGAAGTTTTTAACTAAAAGGAATAGAATCTAGAAATTTTATATCAGTAGAGGATTATGAATATATAGTGGTTTTGGTAAAAAGTTTAAGCATCAGTGAGATAATTAAGATTTTGAAGATAGATTGTGGTTAATTGTTGTTGAAGTGGGACAAATTGTGCCAAGCTGGTGATGTAAGAGATTTCAAGGTTAAGCTTATAGAAATCCTTTTGAATGTTGAATTAAATTAAAATAGATAGAATATGATAACAGCAAGCCATTGTAGTAATTGCAAGTTAAACCATTTAGTATACTGGGAGATATTAATTTTTGGAAGAATTTGCTGATGTCATAGGATTTGAAAAGTAGATGAAAGTCCCTGCAGCCATCTTGTATATGCCCAGTCTTTCAATAGTTATCAAAGAGGTAACTTCGTGTCGCTATGCAGACCAGCCTTTCACTACCGCCAACTTCGCGTCAGTTCATGGAGCGAACTGTTCCACGCGGTAGTGGTTACGGCATGTAGTAACATGCCATAATCGTTTATCACTAATGTTAGGGGGACTTAGTGAGTTTGTCTTGTCAAGTGAAAGCGCTTAGCCTGTCATTCTTTTATGGAACTGTTGTCTGATGCCTTATTCATAATTCTGGTGCTGACAGTGTAAGAATGAACTTTATCAAGAATGTAAGTAATTGTGATCTTAAGACTGTGTCAAGTGGACTTATTTATTACACCCTTCGTGTTTGGGGTTATAAAAATCCTGTGGGGACTGTTTTATTAAATATTAGATTACCAGAAGGCTACATAGGTCATGAACTTTAAGTTCACAGTTCTAACTGTTGCAACCCCCAAGCTCCCTTTCCGCTTAACAATTTATATAGCAAACAAAAACAAACAAAAAAATGTTTTCGTAACAGAAAAAAATATCCAAAAAACTACTTATTGTATAAAAAACTGTTTATTGACATCTCTGTGATATCTGCTGTTGCAATCTAGGGACTTGGCTCTGAACTGTCTCATATGCGCGACCTCTTTAAGCATCAAATTATGAAAATTTTTTTCTTGATTTATGATTTTATCTAACTGGAGTCCATATGTCATTTATCGATTTCGGTTAGGTACTGTAGGAGGTGGAAGGCTCGTAATAAATATAAAAATAAAAAAAAACACTTTGTAGAAATAATATTGATGCTTTTGCCCTTTAAGGGTTGAATTACAAAAAAATCCTTTTATTAAATATGCTTTCACCAAAGTGGACACCTCGGTCTGAAAATGATACTTCATTTATCGATTTCGGTTAGGCATTAAGCGAGGTAAATAAATAAAAAAAAGAAATGATGATATTTTTGCCCCTTAAGGGTTGAAATTGCAGAAAGTTCTTTCTTAAAATATGATGTGACCAAAAGGGATACTTTAATCTTAAAATGATACCTCATTTATCGATTTTGGTTAGGTATCAATGGAGAAAAATGGCTCATGACAGAAAAATTCGTTGTAGAAATATTCATACTTTTACCATTTAAGGGTCGAATTTTGAATAAGTCCTTTCTTAAAATATGGTGTAACGAAACCGAAGACCGCAGTCTTTAAAATGATACCTCACTTATCATTTTTTTTTAACTATCAAGGGAGATAAATATCTCAAGACACAAAAAACGCATTTTAGAAATACTGATATTTTTGCCCATTAAAGGCTAAATTTAGAAAAATTCCATTCTTAAAATATGATGTGACTACAGCACAGACATTAATCTTTAGAGTGATACCTCATTTATCTGTTTTGGTTAGATATTAATAGAGATAAATGACTCGTGACACAAAATGTGTTGAAGAACCAATTACACTTTTTCCCTTTAAGGGTTACATTCCAAATAATTTCTTTCTTAATATTTGCTGTCTCCAAGGGGGAGACATTACTCTTCACAATCTTACTTCATTTATCGATTTCGGTTAGATTTCCAGGGTGATAAATGGCTCGAGACACAAAAAACGCTTTCTAGAAATACTGTTATTTTTGCCCTTAAGGGTTAAATTCGGAAAAATCGCTTTATTAAAATATGATGTGACCACAGCGGAGACCTTAATCTTTAGTTTATACATCATTTACCTATTTCGGTTAGGTATTAATGTAAATAAATGGCTCGTGACACAAAAATGTGTTTTAGCATAACTGATACTTTTTTCCCTTAATATATGATCTCACCAAACCTGAGACTGATTTTTGTTTGGTATCCATGGCGATGAATGGCTTGAGACACAAAAACAGCATTTTAGAAATATTGATATTTTTGCCATTTAAGGGTCGAGTTACGGAAAATTCTCTTCTTAAAATAAAATTTGACCACGGTGAAGATCTTAATCTTTAATATGATAATTCATTTATCTATATCAATTAGATATCAAGGGAGATAAATGGCTCGTTGTAGAAATATTAATATTTTTTTCCTTTAAGGGTCGAATCCGAAAAATTCTTTTTTTTTTTTTTAATTATGATTACACCAAAGTGAAGAGCTTAATTTCTAAAATATTACCTCATTTCTTCAATTTCGGGTAGATATCAAAGGAGGCAAATAGCTGGTGACAAATATATATATATACATTATGGAAATAATGGTAATTTTGCCCTTTAAGGGTTGAATTACGAAAAATTCCTTTCTTTATATATAGTGTGATAACAGCGGCAATATTAATCTATAATATTATACCTCATTTATCTATATATGTTAGATATGAAGGGAGATAAATGGCTCATGACACAAAAATGCATTGCAGAAATATAGATACTTTTGCCCTTTAAGGGTCGAATTCCGAAAAATTCCTGTCTTAATATATGATGTCACCAAAGCGAGATCTTAATCTTTGAAATGATACTTCGTTAAACGATTTGAGATAGGTATCCAGGGAGATAAAGGACTCATAAAACAAAAACAGCATTTTAGAAATATTAAAATTTTTGCCTTTAAGGGTCGAATTCTGAAAAATTTCTTTCTTAAAATATGATGTGACAAAATATGAGACTATAAGCTTTAAAATGACACCTTATTCATTGATTTCGGTTACGTATGAAGGGAGATAATGGTTGTGACAAAAAAACACCTTATAGAAATAATATTTATGATGATTTTCAAAAATCATCATAATATTTAATTGTGTTTATTTGAATTATTTTTTATTTGAAGAATTTAGAAAATTTTGGTTGCTAAGCATCGTGCAGAGGTTTGAAACATAAATTGCTGCCATACAAGAAAACTTTCATGAAAAGATACCCTTCTTTTAATTTTTTAACATACCATTGATACATTAACGTGGCAAAAATAAAGGCACATGGTAGTGAATAATGGAATTTATTTTAACAGTATGTAATGTGTTTACGTCAAATATTGTGGTTATCTACAGTTCATATATCATACTGATGGCTTTTCTTAATCACTTCAAAGTACTACAGATTAGGTCTGACCGGCCGCCATGTATCGGTACTTATGGCTACTCCAAGTAACCACAGCTACATAAATTACTCAATATCTAAAGGGTACAGTTTACTATTTATTACAATCAAGTTCACACAGATACAGCAAGTCATCTCGAACCACCAGACATATATTTAATTCTCAATCAGACTTTGATAATCCTTAAACTGCAAGTTCAAATAAGTGGTGAACACTGATTATGGCGATAGCAACCACTGACACTCCGATATTGCACTCGTATTTGCTATCCACCATCCTTGTTTATTCTTGTACTGCACTAAAACCATTCACATCACTACTAAAACTGTTCATCACTTTTTCTAATGGTCCTTCCGACCAACATTTCGTTAATTAGCACATGGCACAGTCAATAATAAAACCATGCGGTCGATACACTTTTAACATCTTCCCGCTACTGTACAACAACTGCCATCTTTCTACCTCTCTCTCTCACCAATGTCCTACGACCCCCTCACCTGCGATATTCCATATCGCACCTCTCGAATATTGCACATTTGATATCCACGTAATCACTCTGTGGTGTTACAAGTACCAACACTTGAAGAAGCTCCAAGATCTTGTGAATCCCTTTTGTTGGGATTTTAAGTGACAATACAACTGCATTTTACCTTTCTGACATAAATGCATCTATTTAAGTGCAATAATGTGCAATGTTTTTCAGTGTGCAAGTAACATTCAGTGCCAATTTTGAAGTTTTCTTTGGTTATGCTTCAAATATTTATAATACACTTATAATCCAAATATTTGTGAAGCCTCTGAAGGAAAAGAAATAAACAATGGAAGAAGGGAAAATTATTAGAAAATGCACACAGAAAATAAATAAAACATATTCCAAAGTGACGATTGAAGCTAAGGACCCTAGTCTTGCTACTACTCGCATTGAACAATGTGGCTATTGGAATTAGGATTAAATAAATAATAATAATAAAAAGTCCATAACAGCAATGGGCCCGAATACCCTACCCTGTATCACTCCTGTATCCACTTACACTTACACTTCTTTTCATACTGCGTTTCCTACCCTGTTGTTTTCCTTCCTATCTTTAAACAATTCTTCTACTCAGTAAATCACTTTTTCATTCAGTCAAATAGTTTTTACCTAATTTAGCACCATTTTATGGCTCACACTATCAAAACGCTTTGAAAGTTCAAGTGCTGCACTATCAATTTGCTTTGTCTATTTCATCCACAATATCTTGCATATAGGCTACTAACTGAGACATGCGAGAATATGAAAGCCTAAAGCCATATTGTTGACTTGAAAACCATTTACATTCATTACAGATACCTCTGATATGCTTACATATCAATCTCTTCTTTAATTTACCTAGCACTGATATCAAACTGGTTGGTTTGTATTTTCGACCATATTTGTCAACCCTCCTTAATGGACCAGTACTAATGACACACTTTTGCAGTCCTTTAGATAGTAGCAAGTATTAAGACTCAGTTTAAACACAGTTTCAAGGTAAGGAAACATTTCACATTCTGTTTTAAAATAGTAATATTATCTACACCAGCAACTTAATGTTGTTTTATAGTGTTTATGGTTGGCGATCCTGTCATAGAGGCCTCGGCACCTGCTAACTTGCCTTGTCCGCTCAACCATATATCTAAACATACATATATATATATGTGTGTGTGTGTGTGTGTGTGTATAATTATTTTAAAAGAAAGTTAAGTTCAGTGTGATAGTAGTTGCGTATTATGTCATGTAGCATCATATGTAAAACAAATAAAAATCTGGTATGCTGATAATATGTTTCCAAAATTGTTTTATTAGGTAGCTTTGTATTTGTATGAATATGAATCATTTGTTTCATCCATGAACCAAACATATGTTAAGTATCTATTTTCCTCAAGGGATGTTTCTGTTTCTTAAATTTTGTCATGCTGCAGTAAAATTGAATTAGGATATTCGTAAGAAATAGACAGTTATATATTGCCACAGCAAAGAATGCCTTGTAATTTTACAATGTCACAGCCAATGATTGTAATAAGCAGTAGGACTATGTTTTCTTTATTAAGTAGTTTAGTACAATGTTTCATGTTTACGAATTATCTGCCTGTAATATTCTAATCTTCGTCTTTGTCTACATGCTTTTGCTTCAATTGTTCCATCCGTTAACAAATCGATCAACCATGCATCTCCTGAAATGTGATCCATTATCTATCTCTATCTCTTCTTTCAGTGAGACACTTCCACTAAATTCTATCCTTACTCATCGTTTCAAAACACATTTTGTACAGTACCATTTTCAAGATCCTTCTGCTGTTTTCCGTGGTTCTGGTATTTCTAAAGACTGTGATTCACTACTATAAGGTGCTGTGCTTCACATGTACTGACTTAGTCAGTTATTTCTCAGTTCTGTATCAATATTGGAAACTAAACGACTTATTATTATTATTATTCTTTTTTTTTTTTTTTTTTTTTTTTTTTTTTTTTTTTTTTTTTTTTAAAAAAAAGACTCTTTGTGTTATTTCTGCTTCATGTTCAAATATTTTTTTTTTTTTACAGGATAGGTGAAAGAAAACGTGATGCTACCTTTAGTGATTATCAGCGAATTTATGTAATATGGAATTTAATGAAGAATGCATCCTACAGTGATACAAAGGTATATGGGATAGCAACAATTACTGTTCTTAAACTTATAATGAACAAAGCTTGATATAATATTCTGGTCATATCTTTAGATAAATATTTAGATAGCTGATGGTTTGTATTATGCAGTAATAATCATCTTCACCTGCACTAAGATCTCTATTTGTAATGCCTTTTTTATTTTTTAATTTACTTATGTGGTATTTCAAAATATATCTTCAGTTTAGTTAATTTCATTTTAATATTTGTGACTGCAATGGACTAGACAGTTTTATATTTATTTAAAAATTAATATCTGTTCAGTTAATAATTACTTCATTCAGCACCATCTAATGTTGTATCTACATAGACGTCTACACTTTTTTTTTCATTAAAAACTATGAATTTATTTTAATCTTTGCTGTTTATGTATTATATAGAATCTGATTGCGATTTTTTTGCATGCAATGGGGTTCTGACTCTGTTTACACCATGACACTTACTTTACATACTCACTTTGTATTTTACTGTATTACGAGGCATGTTTTTTAAGTAAGTACCGTTTTAAAATTAAAAAAAGACGTGCAAATATATATCAATAATTTTATTTTTACATGAAAGCCTGTACCTTACTCTACTTTTCTACATATTTCCCTTCAATATTGAGGCACTTGTCATAACATAGTACCAGTTTTTGAAAATCTTCCTCATAGAAGTCTGCCACCTGACTTGTTAACCACTGCATCACAACTGTTTTGACTTCGTTATCGTCTTCAAGACGCTGACCGCCCAGGTGTTTCTTCAAGTGCAGGAACAAATGGTAGTCACTGGGCGTCAGATCAGGGCTGTACGGAAGATGATCTAGAGTTTCCCATCGAAAAGATGTGATGAGATCTTTGGTCAGATTAGCCACATGTGGACGGGCATTGTCATGCAGTAAAACGATGCCCTTGCTCAACTTGCCATGTCTTTTGTTCTGGATTGAACGGTGCAGATTGTTCAATGTCTCACAATAAGCTGCTGCATTGATTGTCTCATTACGAGGCAGAAATTCCACAAGCAATACTCCTTTTCTGTCCCAAAAAACTGTGCACATGATTTTCCGGGCAGAAATCGTTTGCTTGAACTTCACTTTTTTGGGTGAATCTGAATGCCGCCATTCCATGGACTGTTGTTTTGATTCAGGTGTGACGTAGGCCACCCATGTTTCATTGCCCATAACAATTTGGCTTAAGAAATCATCACCATCGTTGTGGTACCGCTGAAGGAAAGTCAATGCACTGCCTAAACGTTTTGGTTTTGTGCACATCCGTTAACATTTTCGGTACCCAATGTGAGCACAATTTTCGGTAATTCAAGTGCTTGGTCACAATGCCATACAAAACACTACGAGAAACATTAGGAAAGTCATCACACAAGGAGGAAATCATAAAGTGTGTGTTTTCTCTCACCTTATTGTCCACTTTCTGCACCAAACTTTCATTAACGTCCGAATGACGCCACTCCGTTGTTCATCATGCACATTTGTGCGGCCATCTTTAAATGCTCTCACCCACTTTCTCACCATTCCATCACTCATAATGTTTTTTCCGTAAACTGCACAGATCTCACGATGAATATCGATCGGTTTTAGGCCTTTAGCACAAAGAAATCTTATAACAGCCCGTACTTCACAGTCGGCGGGACTCACGATTATCGGAGGCATCTTAAACACTCAGTGAACAATACAAACAAGGAAGAATTAGACTGTACTGGCGTCAGTGCATAGGCAAGAGATGCAGGTACCCAGTACGCATGCGCGGAACACCGACCATAGTGCTGGAGCCACGTTGTGACAAAACGATACTTACTTAAAAAATATGCCTCGTACTTCTTTACTATATCCATTAGTAGAAGAGTATATATTATTTGTTACCTTGATATATTCTATTATCTCCTTCTCACCAGAGATATCTTTACACAGTTTTATATATATATATATATATACATATATAAGTTCAGTATGTTGAATGTTGGTTTGTCCCAAGTAACTTTAAGTTACAGCACCTTCAAAGAAATATTTTGTATCCTTCTTATTTCTAATATTACCTCACTCTCATCTTATTGTTTCCTAATGATTACATCATAAGTCACTTTTAAACACTTCTTTAACTCTTAGTACAGATTTTACAACAATTCAGAATTAACATCAGACTCAGTAATTATAATTCCTTCATAGAATACTTCTACCCTACATATAGTCATCTCTTGTCTTACATACACTATTCAACTGTCCTTACCCATTATTAGTCTGTACTTTTGAACAGGATCAGCTATCACAGTGAAGTCATTTGGTTGAATAATGGTTTATGCAACAGATTTATTATGTTATTGTATTTGTGAGGATTATCAGATGTTGTTAAAAGTTGACCTGGCAACAAGGTTTTATTCAGGTGAACCATTTTTCCAATGTAGCTTTTGTTACTAACTAGGTCAGATGATGAAGTAATTTATATGGGTGGCAACACAAATAATGTTAAAAAACTTTAGATCCTTCAGTTTGACTTCAGTGGTAGGCAAGTTGATTGAGAGTTGCATAGTCAACTATTTTGGGAAAATCTGTGAGGAAAAGAAGTAGATTGTAAGTCAGCAACCTGGATATAGAAGACGATATTAATATGGATCTCAGTTAGTAAGTTAGGTGCTAGATAGTTCAGATGAAATGAACATGGTACACCAAGTAGATAATGTGCCACTGGATCTTTGTGAGGCATTTGATTGATTTAGCTATAGAAAGGTTATAAATAATGAAAGAGCCACTGGAATAAACCAAAATGTATCTTGTTGTGTGCAGGTATTCTGAAAGGGTAAAACAAAGAATCAAAGTTGGTAATACAATATCAAAGGAGATGGAAGTGAGAACAGGTATGCCACAGGGTAGTGTATTGAGACCATTGTTGCTCATTATTCTCTGAATGATTTTGTTTCTGATCTACAATCATAGGTTAGGCTGTTTGCAGATAACATATAGCTGTATAATAAGATTACATCAGTAGAACATTATGAGTGAATACTAAAGGATCTAGACAGGATAGAGTGGATAGATTTAGTACTAGAATCTTATTATTTCTCTTAAATGGCTTCCTTGAGTATTTAAAAGTAGAACCACCACCTTTGAGTACATTGAGATTGTCAATTTTACATAAGCTTGGATGGTTCCTGCAAAGGAAGTCACTAAATTCCTGTTGTGTCCTGGTCTCAAATCATCTCAACACTGGTGACAGAAAATAAACTGATAACAATTTAATAATTAACAATAACAATAATAATATACTGACAAGTGTAGCTGCACTCATTAAGGCACCACCACAAGGAGGTACAACAGGACCAGGTTTGAATTGTGATGCCCACAAACAATCCTGATTGCGGTTTTTAGGCATTTTCTCGCAATCATCTAGGCTATGGACCAGTAAAATGTCAAAAATAATTCTTCAGACAACTACCTTATATCGGTATAATTTTTTACCAATGTGTATATTATTAACTAAATAATAGTTAATGACAGGTACTAGGGACCCTAAAGATTTACAACAATGATAAATCCCTCATAAAATGGCCATCAGTTTAATCATGAAAGAAACATTGGTGTCTTTGATGACAGTGGAATGTGTCATATCTTGATGTCCTAGAAATGCCAAATTTTTGCCTGCTCATTGAAATATTCAGGCCTTTACAATGTTTAGTTTACAGGTCTCTGGATTCTACACTTTTATGGCCTGCTACAGTATCAGTACTGTATCCGTATATATGGACAATTTTTCTTAATTTATTTTTTTGTTTTTGTATTTTTACTTCAATTAAAATTAAGTTTTAAATATTCTGCCTGCAGATCACTTGTTCCATCTTCATGCATCACAGGTGGACCACAGGATGAGATTAACTTATTTAGGCAAATGCTGGGATGATCTCCAATCTCCACCTCATAAATTATACATATCACCAACAAAAATACATTTAGGGCACAGAACACAAGGTAGTCACGCATACAGATGGCAGCACACACATTCCACCAATAGGTTAAATGCTCCTATCTCACCAATTTGGTTCTAAACCATTGGTGCAGCCTGTTCTGTCCCACCCTGATGATCTCACGCTGTATGCCTCTATCTCATGGTTATCTGTGCCAGAGTGAGCAGTAGGAGGAGAGGGGGGTGGGGGGGGGAAAGCGCATTCAACATTTCCCATGTCATAAGTGACCCTTTTTTTTTTGCAGAAAAGAGCAAAATAACTGTAAAAATATATGGAAGTCATCTGGACAGTAAGTATACATAGAATGAGTATACAGAAAAATGTTCTATTGGTCTTGCTGGAATCACTTATTTAATCTGCAGTTCAATCTAGTATACAGATACTGACCATGTTCTAAAAGTCCGTTATTTAATCTTTTTGTATTTACCTTCTCTTGGGTAATTTGGCAGTTGTCAAACAAGTTTTTATATGTTAGGAGAAAATTATTAAATATAATTTTTGACTCAAAAATAATGAATCACAGAGGCCTTTGCTTGTTCAGTTGGACATTCTGACATGCCTTGCCTCTTTTATTTACAATCATTCATGTAATCTGAATAACATTTGAAAGAGTATAAGTTAAGGAGTCATTAAAATGAGTTATTGTATCGCATGACTGGTTATAATTACAAATAACTCATTTCTTTCGCTTTCAACAGATTTACATTTATTGTTCACAACTCAAATTCCTCTAGGAACTACATCGGACTTAGAGTATTCGAAGAATGCACGGTTCTTCAGCAGTGAAATGGTTTCATAGCAACTGTTCGGTCTTTACGTCGCTAACCTCTAGCTATCTCTTGATTTTCTTATCGCCATGGCAACTTACATTTCCTTGCTATAGGAGTAAATATATCGATTTTTGTTTAATTTCATGGCATAAAAATATGTTTTTTTTATGAAATGTTTCTGTTCTGTCCTCAAGTTCACCATGTCTTTGCTTAAAAGACATTGGTAAACTTATAAAAATAACCTTGCATTCAGTGATACTCTTTCCTCTGTTCCTAGCAGAATCATTTTACAAAACAGTCTCTTCTTAATACTAACAATATAATGAAATGAACTAAAAAAAATAATAATAATAAAAAATAATAAAAAACATGTATTGTCTTGAAATATCTAATAATGAAAACATCCATACATACAGCATTCTAGCTTAACATCACACAAATGCAAGTCCTGTCACGGTCACCATATCGCATGACTGGTTATAATTACAAATAACTCAGTTCTTTCGCTTTCAACAGATTTACATTTATTGTTCACAACTCAAATTCCTCTAGGAACTACATCGGACTTAGAGTATTCGAAGAATGCACGGTTCTTCAGCAGTGAAATGGTTTCAAAGCAACCATTCGGTCTTTACGTTGCTAACCTCTAGCAATCTCTTGATTTTCTTATCGCCATGGCAACTTACATTTCCTTGCTATAGGAGTAAATATATCGATTTTTGTTTAATTTCATGGCACAAAAATATGGTTTTCTTATGAAATGTTTCTGTTCTGTCACAATTGCTAGATATTAACACCTTACTAATGATTAAATACAGTAAAATGAAACTGTCTAGTGGCGATTGTGATTCCGCTAAAACAACATTCCTCCACATAGAATAACTTTTTTTTTTTTTTTTTTTTTTTTATTGTATTTACGTCTCTCAACATCGAGGTCTTTAGAGACGGGAAAGGATGGGGGGCAAGGATGGGGGCAAGGAATGGGAAGGAATTCGGCCATGGCCTTTTTGAAGGAAGCATCCCGGCATTTGCCTGGAGTGATTGGGGAAACCATGGAAAGCCCAAATCTGGATGCCCGGACGGGGATCGAACCGCCGTCCTCCCGAATGCGAGGCGAGAACGCTATCCGTTACACCGCCACGCTCGGTCATAGAATAACGACATCATAATACTAAAGTAGTCAGTTATAAGCTGCAATATTTTCAGGCAGCAATTAAATTGTAATAGACCCGGGACAATTATTTTCAAGCAGTAATTAAGGTGTAATACATCTAAAACAGTATTAAACACTGCGCCAACACGATACCTATAGAACTACTTTAGAACTACACGGAAGAGCCAAAGAAACTGGTATAGGCATGCATATGCAAACACAGAGATATCTAAATACTCAGAGTACAGCGCTGCGGTCGGCAACACCTATGTATCACAACAGGTGTCTAGCACAGGCATTAGATCAGTTACTGCTGCTACAGTGGCCGGTTATCACGATTTAAGTGTTATACTCGGCGTGCGAGAGATGGGACACAGCATCTCCGATGTAGCGATGAGGTGTGGATTTTCCCGTACAGCCATTTCATGAGTGCACCATGAATATTAGGAATCTGGTAAAACATCAAATCCCCAACATTGCTGGAAAAAGATCCTGCAAGAACGGGATCAACGATGACTGAAGAGAATCATTCAACGTGACAGAAGTGCAACCCTTCCAAAAAAATTGCTGCAGATTTCAATGCTGGGCCATCAACATGTTTCAGCGTGGGAACCATTTTACAAAACATCATCGATATGGGCTTTCGGAGCCGAAGGCCCACTCATGTACCCTTGCTGAGTGCACAACACAAAGCTTTACGCCTTGCCTGGGACTGTCAACACTGACATTGGACTGTTGACGATTGGTCTGACGAGTCTTGTTTCCAATTGAATCAAGCGGATGGACGTGTACGGGTATGGAGACAACCTCATGAATTCATGGACCCTGCATGTCAGCAGGGGAATGTTCAAGCTGGTGGAGACTCTGTAATGGTGTGGGGCGTGTGCAGTTGGAGTGACATGGGACCCCTGATATGCCTAGATATGAGTCTGACAGGTGACATGTACGTATGCATCCTGGCTGATCACTTGCATCCATTCAAGTCCATTGTGCATTCCTACATACTTGGACAATTCCAGCAGGACGGTGTGACACCTCACATGTCCAGAAATGCTACAGAGTGGCTCCAGGATCACCTCCGCTGGCCACCAAACTCCCCAGATAGGAGCATTATTGAGCATATCTGGGATGCCTTGCAATGTGCCACTCAGAAGAAATCTCCACCCCCTCGCACTCTTACAGATTTATAAACAGCCCTGCAGGATGCATGGTGTCAATTCCCTCCAGCACTACTTCATACATTAGTCGAGTCCACGTCACCTCTTGTTGTGGCACTTCTGCGTGCTTACAGGGGCCCTACTCGGTATTGGGCAGGTGTACCAATTTCTTTTGCTCTTCAGTATATATCTAACAATGTCCTGTGATTGACTATTGCAGTATTATGAAGTCAGTTTCTGATGTGGAGTAATTTTGATGTAACGAATTTGCAATACCCAGTAATCCCTTATTCAGATGGAAATAAAACCTTTTTAATGAATTAGCTCCAGATGCTAGACACTATTTTAAAGATATCATGTGTAAACTAAATGGAGTAATTGGCTAATCCATATTATGGATTTGGGTCATTGAAATGCCTTAAAACTGTAGCTAACCTTCACTCCTCCTAGATTCATTCCTACTGCAATAAATAAATGGTTCATCTGGCCTCTTTCTACCATGTGGGCAAATCACATACCCAGCTTCACACCCACCCGTTTCTTCTTGAGATCCTTTTTCACTCTGTTGCATGCGCCTGTCTTACCATTCTGATACTTAATGCCATAAGCTGATGCCATAAACTACTTCAACATTCAAAATTGTAATACATCTAATTTCAAAATAAAAGAAAAAAATTGAACACGGAATACAGTACAAAAAATGATAATAAACAAATAATGATTAGTCGTGAATGTAATCGTGCTTCCCCATGTATAGAAATATTGTTTGAGAGAGAAAGGTTTAGCTTAGCCGGATCTGAGTTAGATGACAGATGTAATTTGCTGAAACTTATGTCTAAACTAGAATTTAGTTTTATAAATCTTTGAAGTTCTGTTACAGTTTATAGTTGTTTAGTGAAAAAAAAATATTTATTTTGATTCTGACTTGGAGCCACTAAAATCCTTACCATCCCAACCATTAATGAAAGGTGAGAAATGGCCTTTCAGCAAATTTGTAACATTGCTCATTTCCCGCATCCCAGTCTCATTTAATTTCTTTTTATTTGGGTTTGACCTTCCTTTCATTATTTTCTCACTTCATGGGCCCCCCTTCCATCTACATTTTTCTTTTATATTTCGATATACTGTTACAAGATGACTTTCTTTACTTTTGAGATTCCAGTCATGCTACATCTTTTCTCGTTGTGATTTGTGATTTTATTGGTGTGGATGATAGACATAAAGTGTTAAAGACCTGAATTATTAACATGTTTATCATTACATCCCCTGATAAGTATTTGGAACCAGGCATCTATTAATTAGTAATGATTAACTAAATCTCATGTTAGCTTTACATTAGATAATAAATGGTGCTTATGACTTTGAATGCATTTTTAAAGAATTTTGATTGATAGCTACCGACATGCAATCACCAAAGTGCATGATGGGAGACTCGAGGCTACTACCACACTCAAAATATGAAAATTCCCTTCATCGACCACTTTTAACCACCATATCTCCCATGCACCCATAGTTAGTGACATGCAACTACCATAGAGCATGATGAGTGACTCTAGGCTACTACCAGATGCAAACACCAGTGGTCTGCGCGAGGTATTTTTGGATGCAGAGTGAAATATAGGGACACACGTCTTTTGTCGAAATGGAAAATGCCCTTCATTGACCAATTTCAATCACCAAATATCCCGTGCAGCTACAGTTACTGGAATGCATCCACCATGGTGCATGATGAGAGACTTTAGGGTACTACCACATACAAGCGCCAGTGATCTGTGCTTGGCAGTTCTGGCTGCAAGGTGAAATATAGGGACATACACATCTTCGGTAGAAATAGAGAAATGCCCTTTGTCAACCAATTTCAACTACCATTTCTCTCACACCCAATAGCTACTGACATGTAACCATCACAGTGCACGATAGGAGCCTCAAGGCCACTACTATACATAAACACCAGTGGTCTGCGTTCTGTTTTTGTGGCAGCAAAGATAAATATAGGGACACACATTTGTTTGGTCAAAATTTGAAAATTTCCCACATTGACCACCTTCAACCACCAAATCTCCCACACATCCACAGATACCAGAATTTGGCCAATGTTGTGCATGATGGGAAACCCTATGCTACTACCACACACAAACATCAGTGGTCTGCGCTAGGTAGTGGAGGCTTCAGATTGAAGTATATATACATATACTAAGGAAGTATAGGGAAATATGGCCCAACACCAACCACAGATGAAGGTGACTGAGAACGACGAAAAAAAAAAAAAAAAGAAAAAAAACTACATGACAAAAGCGCAATATTTCGGTGTACAGCCTTATTCATGCAGAAGTGAGGCACCAGGCAGATTCAGATGTGTAAATGGAGACGGTTGTCTGGTGAATGGCATGGCCTGAGCAGATAGTAGTGTAGGGGGGGAGGAATACTGTCAACAGTATTGATTATTGATCCAATATTTGAGCTTCTCCCCCTCCCCCTCTGACACTACCATCTGCGCCGGCCACGCCATTCACCAACAGCTGTCTCCGTGTACACGTCTGACTCCTCCCGGTGTCTCATTTCTGCACAAATAATGATGTACGCTGAAATTTTGTGCTTTTCCCATGGGTTTTTTGGGTTTGTCGTTCCTGGCCGCTTACATCTGTGGTAAGTGTTGGGTCTTATTTCTCTATCCTTAGTTTCATTGCCTTAAAACATTTTCCTGCTTATTGTTTATATTTTTACAGTGGTCTGCCATATTATTATACTCGGCACAGGAAAATATGTTATTTTCTGATTTCCTTGTTATTGAGCTTCTTAGTGTTAAAACATGTAGATTTCCTTTGTTGTATTAATATTTAACATACTAGTTTATGAATATCCACACAAAAACTGTTTGATAATTCAGTGATTTTCTTTGCACTGATAACAGAATCAATATTTTGTGAAATCGCCTTTAGCTGCAATCAATGCCTGGACCCTTCTTGGCATAATTGAAATGCAATTTCTCATTAGTTCTTCCACATATGGGGTATCTGAAGCCTTGTTTACTATTTATAAATGCGCATTCTTGCTGGTATCAGTCCTCAAGTAATTTCTTTTTTTCAGGGCTTCCCAAATGTTTTCTATCGGATTCGGTTTGGGAGAGGCTGTACTAGCCTTTTCCAACCAAATGTCAACCTCTCCTTCATGTGGTGCACCCTGTTTGCACGGACAAGGCTCTGGCGACTGAAAGATTCCCGGTATAAGGAATCACCCACTGCTTGCCAACGGCCTCCGAAAGGAGGGCGGAAGATCGGGGAGCGGTTAAGGGCACCCTCTTGCCCTTGGGGTTGGAAACGGCCCCTAAAGGCTAATGAATCAGAAATGATCAATGGCATGGAGATGCAGAAGTCAATGGGAAACCACTCCATTAAAGACCCAAAGGGTATCCCGAGGACATGTAACCCTCTCACATTACATATATCATGATGGTTTCTTCCTGGGTAAAATATTCCGGAGGTAAAATAGTCCCCCAATCGGATCTCCGGGTGGGAACTGCTCAGGGATGAGTCATCAGAATGGATAGAAACATTCTACGAGTCAGAGCATGGAATGTTAGAAGTCTGAATAGGGCAGGTAGGTTAGAAAACTTAAAAGGGAGATGGAATAACTTAAGTTAGACGTTGTTGGGATTAGTGTGATTAAATGGAAGAATGCACAGGATTTCTGGTCTAGGGAACACAGGATAATTAGCACACAAGCTGTCAATGGAATCACTGGTGTGGAATTTGTAATGAACAAGTTCTTATGAACAGTTTAGTGACAGGATTATTTTTATGAGGTTAGAAACTAAGCCCGTCCAAACAACATTAGTACAAGTGTATATGCCAACATCACAAGAAGATGACGAAGAAATAGAAAAAATATACGCTGAAATTGAAGAATTAATCCAATATGTGAAGGGGGAGGAAAATCTAATAATCATGGGTGATTGGAATGCAATAGTGGGAGAAGGAAAAGAGGGGACTACTGTAGGAAGTTTTGGTCTAGGAGAAAGAAATGAGCGAGGAAGCAGGTTGCTAGAATTTTGTGAAAGATATAAGCTAGTAGTGGCAAACAAACTGTTTAAGAACCATGCAAGAAGAATATACACCTGGAAATGTCCTGGGGATACAGACAGATATCAGCTAGATTATATCATGGTCAAACAGAGATTCAGGAATCAAGTTCTAGACTGTAAAGCGTACCCAGAAGCAGACATAGATTCTGACCATAATTAGATGATAATGGAGCGCAGGCTGAAATTTAAGCAAATAAGGAAGCAGTATAAGCAGAACAGACTGGAAGTGAATAAATTGAAACAATCTAGCACGAGAGAAAAAATTGCAGAAATGGTAGACTTGGTTCTAAGAAGTAACTCTGAAAGGAGCTCAACTGAGGACGAATGGAATGCATTAAAGACCAAAATAATGAATGCTGGTAAAGAAACACTAGGCTTTAGGGAACAAGGTGCCCTAAAACCTTGGGTCACAGAAGAAATTTTAGAGCTGATGGATCAGAGGAGAAGGTACAAAAATGCTCAGGATGAAGCAGGAAGGGAGCAGTAAAAGCAATTTAGAAATCAAATAAATAGGAAATACAAAATAGCAAAAGAAAAATGGCTTCAAGCCAAATGTGAAGAAGTAGAAAAGGAAATGGTCATAGGAAAAGTAGATGTTGCATATAGGAAGATCAAGCAATTTTGGAGAAATGAAGAAAAGAGGTATGAACATTAAAGCTGCCGATGGGAAACCTCTTTTAAGCTCAGAAGATAGAGCTAACCGATGGAAATAATACATTGAGAAACTGTATATTGGGGATGAACAATAGTGTAATGGAAAGAAAGGTGATGTCAACATTGATGACTTAGGAGTTCCTGTTTTGAGGACAGAATTTAATAAAACTCTGAATGACTTGAAAGCAAATAAGGCAGTTGGAATTGAGATTCATGCAGAACTTCTTAAATCCCTAGGAGAGGAAGGAATCGAAAGATTATTCAAACTGATATCAAAAAGTTATGAAACAGGAGAAATTCCAACTGATTTTAATAAAAATATCATCTTCACACTTCCAAAGAGAGCACAAGCCAACAAATGTGAGGATTATCACACCATTAGTCTAACATCACATGCTTCAAAATTACTGACCAGAATAATATACCGAAGGATGGAAAGGGTAGTAGAAGAGATAGTAGGTGAAGATCAGGTTGGTTTTGGGAATAATTGCGGTACAAGGTAAGCAATTCTGTTTATAAGATTGATACTTGAAGGTTGGAGTGGCTATAATAAAAGTAAAGAATCACGAGAGACATGTATCAGTTAAAAATTGTGTGAGACAAGGTTGTAGTTTATCCCTGTTAATATTCAACTTGTATGTAGAAGAAGCAATGAAGAAAGTCAAAGAAAAATTTCCATGTGGCATAAGTTTTCAGGGAGAAAAAATCAGTATGCTACTATTTGCTGATGACATTGTCTTGTTAGCAGAGAGGGCTCAGGATATTGAGAAGTTACTGAATGGCATGAACAAAATACTGAAGGAAGATTTTGGATTGAATATAAATCAAAATTAGACAAAAGTGATGAAATGTAGCAGAAATGATACCAATACTAGTAGATTAAATATAAAAATAGGATCAGATGCAATAGGAGAAGTAAGTGAATTCTGTTACTTGGGAAGTAAAATTACGACCGATGGACGAATCAGGAATGATGTATATATAACCGATATATATGTATTTCTGTATGACATAGTATATATATGTAATATACTTTGATTACTGATGGTCCATTCAGTAATCATATAGCATTGTTGGCCGGGAGATCCCGAGGGATTGTTCGGCCGTCAGGTTACAGTGTTATGGATAGGCCGCGCAGTGCGCTTCTTGTGGCCATCTAACCTGACCAAGTACTAGTACCGCATATAGGGAACCTACAGTTTAAGGTGGAATCCAAACCACAGAATCGTTCTGGCTTTCTCCATATTACACAGCAAGCTGTGGCAGAGGTAAAGCTCGGGTTAATGGCCTTTGAAAATCATTGCTGAGACCGGGATTTCGATCTCCAGTCAGACGCCTTGAGCTACCAGATCGCTCTATTACTGAAGATAATAGAGCGAACAACAATGCATAATGTTATGACGCAAAGTTATAAAGTCATAATAATTCGAAATAAGTTAAAAAAATGGTCGTAAATAAATTTCTTTTCCGTTTGGATTGTCCCGGCTTATCAATGAATTGTGTCTCTTTCATCCATTGCATCAGGAACAGCTTCCTCGAGGTCGATGAAATCTTCCTCTCCTTCATCTACTACATTCCAGGAACGCTTTCACGAGGCAGGCGAGAGCAATTTTTGCAAGCAGTTGAACAATGCAGTCCTGATTAGCGACAGCTGCATGGAGGAGTACAAGGTTTCTGGAAGGAATTTGATACAACCTTCGAAGTAAACTCAAGTGCATCGTCTTTTATTATTGTTTTTTTTATGACTTTACGCCTCCTCGGCGTCGAGTTCATTAGTGGCATGATAGGACTGGGGACAAGGAACGTGAAGGATTTCGGCCATGGCCTTTTGAAGGAAGCATCCCGGCATTTGGCTGGAGTGAATTGAGGAAACCATGGAAAACCCAAATCTGGATGCTTGGACGGGAATTCGAACCGACGTCCTCCTGAATGCATTTATTATTGTAACTGTAATAAGACTGGACGAGCCTTTCCTTCATCCTCACGGCAATAGGTACGTTTCTCGACCCAACCAACCTTTACTTGGTGGTACGTGCATATTGAGTAAAACGTTGCCGCATCTGATTTTGGTGGCAACCGTGCTAGTCTGAATGCATTTTTTGGGCAGATTTCTTAATCATTTCAAATCTGAGCCTTCCAATGTTCCATAAGCAATTTTTCCGTACCGTTCCAAGATGATCTGTTGCCCTGCGTATTCTCCAAATGTTCTCTGGAGGCTAGAGTTCTGAGAAGTTAGCATACATGTTACTTTCAGATATGGTGGTATTGAATCATGCAGTAGAAGTTTTCTTTCCCATAGCCGAAATATGCTGATATTGTATCACATCCAGCAAATGCATGGATGAAGAGGATGTGTGTGGGTTCAAACTCGTGGTACCAAAACCCATTAGCAAAATGAGAAAGCCAATATACTCACTTAGAATCATCACACTGTCGAATTTTGCTGCTTCGGAAATTTCTGCGTCAACGATCAATCCAGCAGCATCTTGTTTTGCCTGTTGATCTTGGATGCCTCCTTTTTCAGTTTTTGCATTAGTATCAACAATACACAGTTCTTGCTGCTCTCATTTACTGCGTCACTGTAGCACTTGTTTCCTCACTGAAAATGATGCCTGCTGAAGTATCTGATGTTTTCAAACTACAAATCATTTCAGATTACTTTATTCCTCTCTGAGCAGCATAACTTCGGTATCCGTCAAATATAACTGTGATGTTGGATCTATAGTTCGTTGTCAAATTTTCCACAGAAGCAGCCAATTTATTTGCTACTATGCCACATAACCTTATGCAGGAGGAATCATCTGCGCATAGCAAAAAATTTTGTGTTGGGTTTTGTATCTTGAAGAGATTTAAATGCTTCATACAGTGACAATTTTTTCCATTGTTGTTCGGAACAAATTCAAATGGAACAGATTGTTTCAATCCATTAAAACAGAAAAGAAATGGATTTATGACTAATTTTTGACTTAATATGACTTAATTTTGACTGCATAAATAAACACACTTTTAGTGAATCGCAGAGTAATAATAATAATAACCCGAGCTTTACCTCTGCCACAGCTTGCTGTGTAATATGGAGAAAGCCAGAACGATTCTGTAGTTTTAATTCCACCTTAAGCTGTAGGTTCCCATATGTGGTACTAGTACTTGGTAAGGTTAGAGAGCCACAAAAAGCGCACTGCACGGCCTATCCGTAATACTGTCACCTGACGGCCGAATAATCCTTCGGGATCTCCCGGCCAACAATGCTATATGATTATTGAATGAACCATCAGTAATCAAAGTATAGTACATATATATACTATGTCATACAGAAATACATATATATCGGTTATATATACAGGGGTTTCAGGTCGTTTTGAGCTGCAAATTAGGTAAAAACCCAACTTTTAGGAAAAGTGTGAAATTTGGCTGATTTTCGAAGAACTGTAGCTCGCTTAATTTTGAGTTTAGAAAAAAGTTTGTAATACGAAAGTTGTAGGAAATTTTGTCCTCTTTCAAATTGAAAATAGAATATTTCTTGATAGGACTTATCAGGAAGGAGTTATAGACGAAAAACTGAAAAAGTACCCAAATTTTGATGTTTTTTGGCCACAGAAAACTGTGCCGATGGTGTTGGAGGTCGAAAACTTGGTTTCTGCATACTCTCACCAATATATACAAGATAAGAAAAAAAAAAAGCTTCTACGTGATATAATGTTTGTGAGACCCCCTTTTTACGACCCCGTTACTGGACTATAGCGAAAAGAGCCCTCATGAAAAAAAGAATCCTCTTAGTTTCAAATATTGATCTAGGAATTAGAAAGAACTTTTTAAAACTCTTTGTGTGGAGCACAGCACTTTATGGTAGTGAAACATGGACTTTAGGAATACCGGAAAGAAAGAAAATTGAAGCATTTGAAATGTGGTGCTACAGAAAATTAAGTGGACAGACAAAGTAAGAAATGAACGAGTTTTGGAAATGATGGGTGAGAATAGAAGTTTGTGGAAGAAGCTTACGGAAAGAAGAGACAGGCTGGTAGGTCATATTTTGAGATTGGTTAATTTGTTAGTGGAGGGAACAGTCGAAGGTAAGAACTGTAGAGGATGACAGAGATTAGAATATATGAAACAGATAATTGAGGATGTGGGCTGTAAGGGGTATGTAGAAATGAAGAGGTTAGCACAGGATAGGAAAGGATGGAGGATTGCATCAAACCAGTCGAAAGACTGACGACAGCAAAAAAAAATCTTGAGAGTTCCCAAATCAGTCCAAGACATTTATTTCTTGACTCTCTATAAATGCTGTCACTGATTTTGAATTGTGGCATAGTGCTGAACAATGCATGAAATAAATTTTTTATTTGGAAACCATTTTGTTGCCTGATGCAGAAGTTCATTTTGTAAAACCAACTCATATTTGTCTCTCCTTATTGTACCATTAACAATAAACAGATTCCTATTACCCTTGCTGCTGATCATATACCATAGTGTTACTTTCTGAAGATGTTTTACCCTTTTGACATCACATTCTTCATTGAATTTCTCATTGATGTGGTTAAGAGCAAATGCAATTTTATCCTGAAACACTTGTATGGTTGACTCATCTGAGAAGCAAACCTGTCAAATACAGTGCCACGCTTGCTAGAAATTCTACTTGGTAACATCAGAGCATTTGAATCTCTGTAGAAAATTTTACAAACCTTATTCCAATCTTCCTCTGACTAATTTTTGTACTTTTTGCCTAGTGAGTCTCTTTTGTCTCATTGCAGCTGTCAGCTTTGTTTTTTTTTTTTTTTCAAAGGACAACAACATTTCAATCCCAATACCTTGAAACATCACTCAGTAGTTTTTTGTGAAAATGCAATCCCCGCCATCATTTTTAAGCATTCAGTTACCTCCTTGTCAGGTTTTTGACAGCATAATTCGTTATTAATCAGTCAGTTCTGGGTGAAGTTAAGCACTTCTATCCACATCGTCTTTTGCAGCGTGACTCAAGAGATGTCTTTGTTTTCATTTTGTTGGTGACATCTCTCACTGATGACTGTGAAACACCCACAATTGATGCAATTAGACTTTGGCTGTACTGAAAGTGGTTTAATAATATAGAAATTCAAGCTTTCTAGCTGGGTGTTATGGCAACTACTTTCTCCATCTCAGTTTTTAGGTTAGAATCAGCTTAAGGATAATAATAATGCAACTAAGGAAAAAGGAAGCGGCTTCTAGGCGATATAAATAAGAAAAGAAATGGAAATTAACCCACCACATACCAAAGTGGATGGATGCGATGAGAGGGAACACTTATGGTGACAAACAATTACATAATATTTCGGCATCTGCCGAAATATTATGTAGTTCTTAAGGATAATAATAATGATTTTAATCCATTTTAGAATATTTTGGATTATTATTAATTAATTCAGAATTATTATTTTATTATTATATTTGTTTATCGTGAATTGTAGCAGAATATATACTACATAATAACTGTAAATTGTCGAGGAATAAAAGTAACACTGAATTTGTGTGCCAAAACTCTACAAGTTTCAGGCTGACCAACATCGATACAATAGAATTTGAGGGATCTCCAACCTATTACACCATAGTTCACAGTGTTATGAATAAATAATTAAAGAATGGGTAAGCTGAAGTGCCAACAATGGAAAATATAGCAGTTTTCTTTCAAACAAGCAATTTCTTGTCTTGAGTATAATAATTTGACACACCACTGCATATATATATATAGCAACAATGAAATCAAGACGCTAAGTAGCAGAAAGGAATCAAATTAGAAACGGGAAATGAGCCACCACTTACCTTTGTATGATGGATGTGGGGTGCGAACACACAGAAAAGACACAAACACAAATAATAAAGTAATTTTTGGCATAAACCCTTTGTCAACGGGAGAACATTATGAGAGGGGCACAACTGGAGAATGCCTCACAGAAAGACTGCCGGTTGGGAAAATGGTGGGGGTAAATTCAAACATCAGAAAAGTAGAGGGTAGAGGAGCAGTGAATCAGAGCTAATACCCGAGCATAGATAAATATCCAAACTAATCTCTGGTCGGTGAAAGATCCAAATATAATTAGAACTAAATATGAAATACAATAATTATATAAAATATTATACAAAAACAAATTTTAAAAAAATAAGAATAATAATAATAATAATAATTTTTATAAAGTAAACATCACCTTAGGTTAGTGGTGGTTCAATATAGGTAATGGAAAAGAGGATTAAAAAGGGTTAAACATATGTAATAATAATAATGACCGGGTATTATCTCAAGTTGAGACCAGATGATTGCCTTATGACAAGTTTGTACTGGTAGGCAAGTTCCCACCTTCTGAGTTCAGAGAAACTGCTGCTATTAGGGAGAACTCTGATAGTACGGACTGTGAAACAAGAGTTGAAATTATTCAAGTCATAGGTTATGGCATGGGCAGCAACTGGGTGCTTTGGGTTCTGTGTGAACACTGTCTGTCAGTGGCCATTCATTCTTATGGAGAGTGGATTTGTGGTCAAACCTAGATATGAAGCCAGGCAGAGGTTGCATGTTAACTGGTAAATTACATGGGTGGTTTCACAAGTGGCGTGTCCTATGATAGGGAAGCTTTCCCCTGTGACAGGGCTGATGAAAGTGGTGGAAGCATGGTGTATGTCGCACATCTTGCAGCGGGGTCTATTACATGGGAAAGATCCTTGTGGCTGACTGTTAGCCAGAGGAAGACTGTGTTTGTGGACTAGAAGTTCGCTGAGGTTAGTCTGAAACAGGTCACTCTCTCTGTCTATTTATATATATATAACATCTGCTTTTGATATAATTACCAGTCATTCAAAACAAAGGAGATCTAAAATCAAATGTTATTTAAATTATTTAGCAAAATCAAACTCTTAAGAATAGTAAAGTTGTGATAAATGACTTGGACAGACTGTAATATAACCTAAATTTTATAATTTCTTTAACAAAATTTGTTCAGAGGATGTCAAGCTAGCGTCAGTTCTATTGCATATCATGTTTAAATTGATTTTCTTAAGAGTTTGAGGGTTAAGTAAAAGTGAACTGTTATATGAAGTTATAACGTAAACATTGCTGCTGTATAGTGTTTTGCTTATTTCATATTAGAAAACGTTGCATTTATTTTCAATGGGTATTTTAGGACACAAGAAGCAAATCGAAATATGTAACTTAGCAGATACATAATTTTACTAAAATTGAATTAGACACACTTAGGCTATATCCAAAAATTTGTTAATAAATTCCTAGTTTAATAGATAAGAGAATGATTTATAGCTTAAAATATGTGTGAATTTTTATTGCACAATATGTAAACGCTTGAGAAAGATAGCTAAAAGTCAAATATTTTTTTTGTAAGAAAATGTTGATTTTGTCGAAAATGTGGTTGCAATGTGATAAATACAGACTAAATTTACAGAGAGTATATTTTTCCTGCACAATTTTTACAAATTTTTATCAAAATACATGCAGTATTATGGCTGCAACCGGAAAAAGTAAATTAATTGAAAATCCACAGAAATGTACATTAAGAATCTTGTGGGTTAAATTTACAATGAATAACTAAATTTCGAATCGATATGAAAGCTATTAAAGAGCAGTCCTTGCAGTTGAATAGTATCACTATCTTATAGAAAATTTATCGTAGAGTCATTTGTAACATGTTTTAAACTTGTAGCTTTGATATTTTCAGAGATCTCCGACAATTTAAACTCTAAAGCTCAGGAATGTGAAATTCAGTAGGATGATTGAACAGCTGACTAGTGACCTGGTCAAGATATCTGGTTGGATAGGTCCTCATGTAACGTAGATAAATGCCAAGAAGAGTCAGCTTATTAGGTACAGAGACTAAAGATTGTTTTTATGGTATGGAAGGAATTGCTTGTTGAAGACATAAGGTGTAAATAGTTTAGCATTACATTTGATAACTAGACGACCCGTGCGAAAATTTCGCAAATAAAATGCGATGAATAGTGAGGTTGAATATAATGTCACCAAGTTCAGTCGTTACTCTTCATACTCCTACTTCATTTATCGATTTTGGTTAGATATCCAGGGAGATAAATGGCTCGAAACACAAAAAACGTATTTTAGAAATATTGACATTTTTGCGCTTTATGGGTCGAATTACGAAAAATTCCTTTCTTAGAATATAATGTTACCACGGCGGAAACCTTAGTCTTTAATACGATATGTCATTTATCTATATCGATTAGATATCAAGGGAAAATATAAGGCTCGTGACACAAAAATACGTTCTAAAACAATTTATACTTTTTCCCTTTAATAGTTGAATTCCAAACACTTCTTTCTTAAAATATGATGTCAGCAAAGCTGAGACATTATTCCTCACAATCGTACTTGATTTATCGATTTTGGATAGATATCAAGGGAGATAAGTGGCTCGACTCACAAAAAACGCATTTTAGAAAAATTGACTTTTTTGCCTTTTATGGGTCGAATTACGAAAAATTCCTTTCTTAAAATATAATGTTACCACGGCGGAGACCTTATTCTTTAATATGATACCTCATTTATCTATATCGGCTAGATATCAAGGGAGATAAATCGCTCGTGACACAAAAATCGGTTATAGAAAAATTTATACTTTTTTCTTTTAACGGTTGAATTCCAAAACATTCTTTCTTAAAATATGATGCCACAAAGCTGATACATTACTCCTTATACTCCTACTTCATTTGTCGATTTTGGTTAGATTTCCAGGGAGATAAATGGCTCGAGATACAAAAAAACGCATTTTAGAAAAATTGTCATTTTTGCCTTTTAAGGGTCGAATTACGAAAAATTCCTTTGTTAAAATATAATGTTACCACGGCGGAGACCTTATTCATTAATATGATACCTCATTTATCTATATCGGTTAGATATCAAGGGAGATAAATCGCCCGTGACACAAAAATCGGTAATAGAAAAATTTATACTTTTTTTCCTTTAAGGGATGAATTCAAAAAACATTCTTTCTTAAAATATGATGTCACAAAGCTGAGACATTACTCCTCATAATCCTACCTCATTTATCGATTTTGGTAAGATATCCAGGGAGATAAATGGCTCGAGATACAAAAAACGCATTTTAGAAAAAGTGACTTTTTTGCCCTATAAGGGTCGAATTACGAATAATTCCTTTCTTAAAATATAATGTTACCATGGCGGAGACCTTATTCTTTAATATCATACCTCATTTATCTATATCGGTTAGATATTAAGGGAGATAAATCGCTCGTGACACAAAAATGCGTTATAGAAAAATTTATACTTTTTCCCTTTAAGGGTTGAATTCCAAACACATTCTTTCTTAAAATATGATGTCACAAAGCTGAGAAATTACTCCTCATAATCATACCTCATTTATCGATTTTGGTTAGATATCCATGGAGATAAATGGCTCGAGATACAAAAAACGCATTTTAGAAAAAGTGACATTTTTGCTCTATAAGATCAAATTACGAAAAATTCCTTTCTTAAAATATAATGTTACCATGGCGGAGACCTTATTATTTAATATCATACCTCATTTATCTATATCGGTTAGATATTAAGGGAGATAAATCGCTCGTGACACAAAAACGCATTGCAAAAATATTGATACTTTTGCCCTTTAAGGGTTGAATTCCGAAAACTTTCTGTCTTAATATATGACGTCACTAAAGCGGAGATCTTAATCTTTAAAACGATACTTCATAAAACGGTTTCAGACAGGTATACAGGGAGAAAACTGACTCGTAACACAGAAAACAGCATTTTAGAAAAATTTACATTTTTGCCCTTTAAGGGTCGAATTCCGAAAACTTTATTGCTTAAAATACGATTTAACCAAAGTGGAGACCATAAGCTTTAAAATGACACCTCATTCATTGATTTCGGTTAAGTATGAAGGAAGATATAGGCTTGTGACAAAAAAATACCTTATAGAAATAATATATATGATAAATTCAACCTGGCAATACACATTGAACAGGTGGTAGGAAAAGGTATAAAAAATTATTCACTTATGGGGTAGAGTAAAGAGATTTACGAGGGGATATACCAGAGAGGTGGGGTAATTGGTTTAGAAAACTTTGTTTAGACCATTCTTAGATGTGGTGTAGGACTCACATTGTGGGTATTAAATACAAAAATGAAAGGTGGCCAGCCGGATTTGTCTATGGAAATTACTGCAGAAAACAATCAGTAATTGACGTCATAAAGGAACTGGAGTGGGATTTGTTGGCGTACAGGAGGAGGGTCAAAAGAGTGCTGAGAATTTGAAAGGTGTGTATTGCTGATGTAGCTTGGAAAGATATTGGTGGAATAGATAGGAGTAGAGGGTGTAAGAGAAGGCCATTACTACAAGCTGGCACTCAATTTCAGGCATAAGGGAGTGGAAAAATTATCTTTTGAAGGTAAAGAGTATGGAATAAATTACCAATGGAATAATTGACCAAAACTGCTAAAAAAATAAATAACACCAAACCAAAAATTCACAAAGGCAAAAGTAAGCAGGTACAGGAAAGTTGTATATGAGGAAATTGCCACAAGAGTTTGTATTTTATTGAAACTAAAGTAATTAAATAGACATTAAATAAATGTTTTTATATGATTACATGTTGCAGTTTACCAGTACCTCCCATCAACCATCACATTAGATTACTGTTTGCCACCCATCTAGAAGCTGGGAGTTGCAAATGTTGCTTGGCTCTAGATTAAACTCAAAAATATTTCCAACGGTTCCTTATGTATAAAGCAAGCCCTGGTGGTGATAATATTTCATAATTATTTTTTACTAGCAGTTACCCGCGACTTCGTCTGCATGGAAGCGTGTTGTAATATATGATTTTCTTGAGAGTTCTGGACGCTCAGTGGTTAGGGCGTCCAACTGGAGATGGAAAAGTCCCCAGCTTGAGTCCCAGTCTCAGCAATGATTTTCATAGGTTCTTAGCTCGACCTTCACCTCTGGCACAGGTTGTTGTGTGATTTGCAGTACGCCAGAATGGTCACGTGGTTCTGATTCGACGTTGAACTTTAGGTCCCCTATGCCCAGTAGGAGTACTGCAATCTGGTAACTCATTGATGCGTTGTAACATCTCTTGTATTGTCTTCATGGCACATGGTCGGGATGGATCACTACCTTGTAGGTTACTTCGGGCAGGGCTGGCTCCAGGATTTTGGGTTCTGGGGTAAGCAGTTAGGGCCCTCCCTCAAACCAAATGGGTGATTTTTTTTTTAGCTCTACAACTTGTCGAGTGGGGGCCCCATACAGCCGGTAATCGGGGCCCCCATCAGCCTGGCGGGCCTGGGTACCATTGATCCACTTACCCCTCCCCCCCTCCCTGCCCCCAATGCTGGCCCTAACTTCAGGCATGTTCTCCAAAGCCATTTTAAATTCCTTAACTAAGGCATTGTTGTCATGTAAAACCCGTCATATTTTTTGTATGGTCTCTTTCTCAGTCCCTTCAATAATTCTATAATGTCTTTCAGTTTTTGCTTCTTTATCGCCCATGAAATATATCTGTAAAAACTGTAGTTTCGTATTCAACGAAGGAAGCATAGATCCAGTTCGGTCGTATACTTGCCGATGGTTAGTAAATGTCCGCGAAAATCCTTGCTTTGCAACAATTCTATCGGTTCCAAAAGATGTCATATGGAAGTAGGAATTATACTTTCTGATAAGATTAAAAAATTGCCATGATTCATCTGTGTTGTTAGAAAACAGCTGTTTCAATGGTTCCATACCTGGCATGCTGATGCCACCTAGGTCGCGATTGTTCCAAAGTTGCAGCAACTCATGGTGATGCCAAATATGCGGCGTTCTGTAGTCGTCAATTTTTCGTTTGCTCCGGTGTTTCAGTAGCTTTTGATGAATGGGTTGTTCTTCTCGCTGAGCTTGCGTTTGTTTGGGTGTTTCAGTAACTTGCTGCAATGCCAAATATACACCATGTTGTTGTGTCAAGCTTTTCATTTGCTTCGGTGTTTCAGCAGCTCTTGAGATTGATTGCCATTCGGCTTGCACTTTGCACTGAGCTCACGCTTTTCCTGGCATCCCGACAGATCATCCCAACACCAAGTGTTCAGTTTGCTGTTGTTACCCAACTTGTGACTGCTTTGGCAATTCATCAGCCGCAGAAGCCCCAAGACGTGCCAACTGCTCAATCCTTTTCAGCTCTGCTTGAGGATTTGTCTCCTTGGTTTTGGCTATTTTCATAGCCCTAGTTTCCTAACATTTCTTTGAAAGATCTGCCTTTCGTTTACCCAGCATCTCTTAAAATTACTAATTTCAAGTCTCGAGAATAAAACTAAATATAGATTTGAATGGAAACTCAAAACATTAGCAATAAATTGATGGAATCGACTAAATATCCAAAAAAATACTAACATTCAAAGATCAAATAAATACCTACGTGCCCCACGTACGTTCATTTCCCTTAAAAAATTGCGAAACTAAAAATGAATATTTTTATTTGCACTGAGTATCTGACAATTTCTGATTTTTTAAATTTATTTTTTAAAAAAGTTTATTTTGTTCGTTGAATATTGATTTTGTTTTTAGGATATATTATTCCATCAATTAATTCTGCTTTAAAATAGAAATGTTTGTATTATAGTAGTAATTGATTCTTTTATTCTTATTGGTTTCTGTTAATATTGGTTTCTCTATCTGTGGAAACAGTTGAATACCTTTAGACCAGTTTACTATAGTTCGTTCGTTTTGAACCTTAATTCTGCTCTAAAATATATTCCAATGTTAAAGTAGTATTTGATTGTTTCTTCATAATTAGTTCTTCGGTGGTTTGATTAATATAGTAATTAATTAAATATTCCGCCACAAGGTTCAGTTTAAGATTACTGAATACATCTGAAACTATGTCATCAGCTTCATGACAATTATTGAAGTAATGTAATTAAAAATTAATACTAAAATGCTTGTAACTTACAGTGTACAACAGAAAGTCCATAATTCTCTACAATCGTTAATATTGCTGGTCAAGCTTACATTGCGATAAAGTGAATTTTTATTGCTCATGATTTAGTAAGGTGTATAATGAAATTAATTGTGATAGTAATTTATAGTATATTAATTAGGAATCTTTATACATAAAATTCTGTTACTACTCGAAATGTAGTTCCAGTGCATTTAATGTGTTCAGATGTGTTCACATCGTTTGATTTTGTAGCAGCAACATTAGCAGAAATCGTGTTTTTTTTTTTTTAATGCTGCCTGGACCAGAATGTTTTTGTTACAGCATGATGCAGAAGGAATTTAGTTATTATTAGTAATCAATAAGCAGCTTTCATAACTTACGTGTAAATGAGGTCTATTCTGTTGTAAACGACTTCCAGTGTTGTTTCATGAAACAACAAGTTTCTACATTGGCCCATTGAATATATTCATTTTAAGTGGAGGATTTGATAGATATTTGCAGCATATTGAACAGAAAGTAAAAAGCACTGTTTCATTAATCATAGTCTCTACTATTTGTACAAAAATTATGAACAAAAAGTAGAAAGGGTTAGTTATGTTTTAAATTTTGGCAAAAATAATTTGTACTACCGAGACTGTATAGTAACAAAAAAGAAACAGGAATTAAATTAAACCGAGATAGAATGGAATCATACATTTTAATAAATATGACATTTCGGGCATGACCATTTTGCACTTTTAGTGAACTGACTTTCGTGCTGTTATACTCATAACATTTTACATTGTTTTTTTTTTTTTTTTTTTCCAAGCTTCGATTATTCACATTTATTATGACGCATATATTGTGACGAAATTATGGTGTAATATTTGATATGTCATACTATTTTATGTACACAAATGATAACATCTCTTTGCGAACTTAACAACAGTACCTACTGGGGTGTTTTTTTTTTTTTTTTTTTTTCATTTAAGGTTAAGTACAGATTTAAATTTCCTGCTTCCAAACTATTATTTGTCAAGTGCATCGGTTTTATGGCTTTTAAACTAAACACAAACTTGCATATGTAAGAAGGTTTTTGCTTTTATTTCTGAGTGTTTGCGATTTACGTAAAAAGCAAAGAGTAAACATGGCACGGCTGTCCATGAAGTAGGAAATTCTTTGTCGTTTGTGAATTGCTATTAATGGCAATTTCTAAAATAACTATGCATTTTTGCAGGATAAAATCTACCCTATGTCATTTCGCACACAATTAACTGACTTCATGCCAAATTTCATTTAAATATGTTGAGTTATTAAGGCGTGATTGATTCCAGAAGTACATCCAAACATACATCCAAACTTTCTCAATTATATAGATACAGATTATATTTACTGATGTGACAAGTTAATCTTGCTTCAGGTATAGAAAAGATGCTTCAATGACTGTGAATTTATACTTTTCCTGATACCTGTGATAAATCTCTTCTTGCAAGGTTGCGACTAATCATGTTGATATAATACTAGGAACCGAGAGTTGGTTGATGCCAGAGTTAGCATCTAGTGAAGTATTTGGTCCTTATTTCAATGTATTTCAGAAAGACAGAATTGTCTCAGTGTTCATGCCCGTTAACAAAACCGTTAATTGCTCTGTCGAAACTGAAATGGAAAATTTTACGGTTTATGTGGTCAAGGTAAAAATTTAAACGTTCACAATCGGGTCATTTTATCGACCTCTGTATTCTGATTTGTCTAATGTGGAATACTTCAGAGGGTCACTTAATAATATTTATAAAAAAAAAATTCAGGGACATTTCTTGATCGTGGGTGGTGATTTTAACCTACCGTTGGTTAAGTGGGACCCATGCGCATTCAGGTTGGGCAGAAGAGATAGGTTAGTAACAGAAATGTTCCTTTAATCATTTGCAGAAAGATCTCTTGAACATATGGTCGAAGAGCCAATGTGGTGGGACAAAGATTCCTTGTCCATTTTGGATCTTTTTCTTATAAGCAATCCAGATATTGTAGATACAGTTTGTGTAGAAGACGGTATAAGTGATCACAAGGTGGTTGTGGTAACATTAAAATCTATTCTGAATTTAAAGCATGTCAAAGACAAACTTTTATATTACTTCGATAGGGCAAATGATGCGGGTATGGTTGATCACTAAACAAAAAATTTTGAAACATACACGCTAAATACAAATGTTGAGGAACTTTGGTTTAATTTAAATCAAATAATCTGGACTGGTGTAAATCAGTTTGTTTAAGGTTAGTAAGAACTTCTCGCACTTCAATAGGGAAGTGAAAGGCACTTACTTGCCATAGTGAAGAAATCGGGGGACTCATCCAATCGTGCTAAATTAGTGCAGTTGCAAGCGGGATTGCGTAAGGCAATGGATGAGGCGTTTAAAGAATTCCAAGACAGGATTTTTTCCGAAGATCTGATTACTAATTCAAAAGAGTTCTGGTTGTATATCAAGGTAATAAGACACTCTCGTAAGGTTATGCCGTCACTGACTAAGGAAAATGGGGAATTATCAGAAACTAGCATAGAGAAGGCAGAGATTTTGAATAGTATATTTACAAAAGCTATCACGACAGAAAACTCAGAGGAGCTTCCGATATTTAAAATTGCACCATAAAAATTGTGAATGATCTCATTCTTGAAGTTGAGGGAATAACTAAAATCCTTTTGAAAATAAAAACCAATAAGGCTCCCAGACCAGATGGGATTCCCACAGGATTCTACTCTAGGTACGCAAAGGAATTTGTGCCATGTACCGCCTCCTTGGATCAAGGAAAAATACCAACCGAATGTAAGACTGTCATCGTAAGTTCATTGTTTAAAAATGGGAATGTTAATGATCCTCAAAAGTATAGGACGATCTCATTAGTCTCAATATTTTGCAGGATTTTATAACACATCATTTATTCAAATTTCATGCAATTTTAGGATGGCAGGGAACTTTTAAACCAAAATCAACATGTAATCAGAAAAGGCTGATGCTGCGAAACACAACATGCACTTTTAATTCTCAACTTGTGCCATATTATTGAAAAGCAAACCCTGGTTGACTTAATTCTATTAGATTTTAAAAATGATTTTGTCATGGTACCTCATGGTTCCTTAGGAAACTTTGTGGTTTTAGCATACCTAGACAAAAATGCAATTGGATTGCAGAATTTCTAAATGGCAGAACACAATGTGTAGTTCTTGACGGTGAGTGCTCATCACTTATCGAAGTGAGATCCGTAGTTCCCTAGGGAAGTATGATATGGCCTCTGTTGTTTCTCATATACATTAATGATTTGTGTGAGGGAATAAGGGGGAAGAAAAGGCTATTTGCCGATGATGCTATTATTTATCGTGAAATCAAAACCCAGGATGACTGCACTTTGTTAGAAGACGATACCATGAAAATTGTTGTGTGTTGTAAAGACTGGCAGTTGAAGTTAAACACTAAAAAGTGTCAAACCATGCATTGAGCTCTGAATATACAATTAATAGCACTATCCTTAGAATGGTAGATTCCGCTAAATACCTAGTGTTAACAGTTCATAATAATTTGTTGTGGAATGAGCATATCAAGAATGTAATTGGGAAAGCAAATCGTATGCTCTGATTTCTTGGTCATAATTTAAAACAATGCACTCCGGAAGTTAAATCGATACATACAAATCACTAGTGCGTCCTTACTTATAATATTGTTGTTCTGTTTGGGGTCCCCATCAGAAGGGGTTAATGGAGGCATTAGAGAAAGTCAAAAGGAGAACCACCTGAATCATGACAGGTATATATAGTTGATGGGAAAGCATAAGTGCAATGTTGAAGGTGTTAGGTTGTGAAGACCTGGAACACCGAAGGCGTTGCTCCTGACAGAAGCTAATTAAAAAATTCTCGACTGACGTATTTCGGAAAGACAGTAAACAAATATTGCTACCAGCAACATTCATATATCGGAATGACCGCGAAAATAAGATAAGAGAAATAAGGCCAGAACCAATTCATTTCTGTACTCATTTTTTGCACAAGCGATTAGGGAATGGAATACAAAGGATTTACCGGGTGAATAAACTTAAAATCTGACATGAGTAGCTTTCGATAAAGCACTCCAGCCATCCTGATCTGGGTTTTCCTGGATCACTCCAGGCGAATGCTGGGATGGTTCCTCACAATAGCCCATGGGCACCTTCTGCCACATCACATGCATCCCTTCCAAACTATTACCCTTTCGTATAGGTGCAATGCATCCTCCACCACCTTTAGTGAATCGCGGAGTAGTAATACTAATATGAAATTGGCTGCCAAACTACTGGTATTCATTTGAAGAAAACACACTGTAAGGGATCGCAGTGGAAATAGTCTATTATGGTGGTTCCCAATTAGTGGTAACGTACCTCCCTCCCCGGGTACATGAGGCTACCGCAGGTGGTATGCACGTTGATCTGTTGGCTAAGACAATCACTAAGATAGTTGCAAAAAAATGCTAACATTTCTGTCACCAAAAAATATTTTAAGACAATCATACTATGTGGGCATATGTGAATTAAATTTCTGTAATGCTGTAATTGTGTGACACACTGGACTAGGATTAGGTGTAGTTGAGGTTGAACTCTTCCTTGAAGTGGTACTCAGGAAAAACTGGTCTATTACATAAATAGTAAAGTCAAACTTGGACTTTTTAAATATTTTTTTCCCCTAAGTTTTAACTTCTTGAAGCCAGTGGTGGTATCAGGCAGACAAGACATTTGAGATTGAATTGAAATCAGAGTTTTTTCATTTTAAAAAATTGCCAGTTACTACAACATGACACAATCACATGCTTTGATTCACATTAAAATTCATGAAATACCCCAAAATTTATGAAATGATAACTTTAAATGAATTGATGAAACTAATTAAAATTTAAGAAGCTTGATTGTAAACTTCATTTTGTCACTGAATTATTTTAAGGCCAAAGATTTTGTACCACCGAAAGTAATTAGTGTCAAAAATTTACTAAATTTAAAAATGCCCCATCATGATAAAACTGGTGTGGATTTGACATGTGTACCCAAGATCCTGTCCACCACTTCTTGCAATGGTAGCAATGCCTGGGCTTAAATAGTTTTTCTCCGGGACCAAGTAATATTTTCCTCATTGCATCAGACATCCTTGTGAAGTACAATCTCAATATGTTCCATATAACTTAAATTCTTACCAATTATTACTAGATTTTGACATTATAAAGAATGGATTATTCCAACGACTTTTACCTATTAGAAATTTTCTCATACATTTATGCATTTAGACATTATTAGCTTTAATGTTGAAGGGATGAAGATTTCATTTACCTGGCTTTATAATTCCTGAAATAATTAGTTTCTCCAGATATTATATATGTCAGAATGTTGCTTTTAATTTTCTGCATCATTGGGTGTGTTATTTAGACCAATAACTATTTTTATTCAAACACAATATCTTAAAATACCTAATTGTGAAGTAAGTTTTATTATTCCATATGAAGTTTCCTGGCATCAAAAGTCTATATCTTTCTTATTTAAAGATTGTTTTAAATGGTGTTTTCAGTATTCTTACTTAAATTTTAACCTCTTTTTATTTTTATTACCCCTCTTTTTCTTAATATTTTGTTATTTTGTTTAAAAACTACCATTGTACTACCATTTCATCGATGTATAAAGTCATTTTTTTATCATTTAAAAAATTATTATTTATCAACTGTTTTTATTTTAAACTAGCTTTTTTTTTAAACGTATTTTTTTATTTGGTTCCTGTTTTATTGTCAAAGTAGAATAGTTTTAGGTATCAAAAATCCATGTTTAGAATTTCGTATCAAGCATCGAATTTTGTTATAAAGTCAATTTAAGTACTGATAAGACATTTCCATAGTTAGTTTTTATTTATTTGTTAAATATATGTTGTTTGTTTATTTACTTGAATATTTAATGCTTACAAACGTTTTCCAGCTGTTTGTATGATGCAAATTTTCATTATTAACCTAATGCTTTATGAAACCTTCAAACTAAGTTAGCGCTTTAAATAAAATTTTCTGTCTATATAATCATAATATAAAATTGCTTATTTTTAAACAAATGTTTGTAGCTTCAACCTTCATCTTTTGGTTCTATGTACCCATATGATACTGTCTCTGTTTTGATTCAAAAAGTACTACAATATTAAGTTTAATTTTATACACTTTGGCTGCCATTTTATGTTTTATTTGTTACATTCAGTTTTAGTGCTAGGAAGTTTTTTTTTTATGTTATAGAGTCTCAAATGTGATTACCATCATAGCTAACTATGTACTTACATGTCTTCAATATAAGTTCATTTATATTGTTACAACTAGAAATTTATTTTTTAGAGTGGACTCAGTCAACTTCTTAGATGTGGTGCATACATTGCTGTGTATCCTCCACATGACGCACATTGCAAGGAAGAAGTAATTCGAGAAAAGTCTAAACGACAGGTATGGATAAACTATAATGAATGATTACAGCACTGAATTCTGCTGTTTAATTCATTTTTTGTTTAATCACATTAATTTAAAAGTATATTTTATGATTGGTAATACCAGTCACCATTTAAAACAACATACACTTTCAATTGTCATTATTTGATAGTTCTTCTTATATTATTTCCTTAAGCTGAATTCTTAATAAATTTAATTTAACTTAATTTTCATTGCAATAGAGCACATAAGCTCCAGTGATAATGTCCATAACCTCGCACCTTCTTATGTCTTGATTTTTACTACATAAGTTATATCTATTTTTTAATTTCATCCACTTACCTATGCCTGCCCTCTACAAATTGCAACTTGAAACTCCTTTAGCATTTTTGGTAAACTATCCATTACTTCCCTTGGTAATTTATTCCAGTCCCTGACTATTTTACCAACAAAAGAATATATACCCACTCCCTTTTACCTGAATTAAAGTGCCAACTTATGAGTATGGTCATCGTTTCCCCTCCATGTAGAGCCCCTGATACTTCTTCTTAAATTCATCCATGAAATATCGCAATTATTAGCCTTGAACAAACCAAAGACCTGTCTTCTGTCTTCCAAGTGTAATATATCTATAACCCTGCCAAAACTGTTCAGAAGGGGTCTGTTACGGATAATCTATACAATAAATATTTCTGAGAACATTTTCTGGACCGTAACGTATCTTTTAACATATTAAAAAATCAGTTTCATAAAAGACATAAAAAATACAGTTGAAGTTGTTTTTCAAGTGTCATGAAATTGGCTACAGCAATTCTCACTGAGAGAACTCACAACGGTGATCATTTTAAAGTGTATTCCATAGGCTCAGAAAAATTTATATTTAAAGTTATTATAATTTCAGTAATGTAAGAGCAAGTGGTTAGGTAGTATGATAAAGAAAAATTTGGAATTTCTAATTAACATGAAAAGCTACATCAGATCTTTTGTCACAAGCTGTAGTTATTATTCTCAAGAATGTCCTGAGCATAAATTTGGCTAATTAGATAAATTGTAAATATGATTTTTAATTAAGTAAAAAAAATCTAGAATAAAGAGATAAAAGAATAAAATTAATTTAAGGAGGTAGATAAAAATCAAGTAAGTCACAATTAGGCTATTGGTTCTATATAAAGTTCAAGATTTCAATGAGAAAAAATTAGATTTAGAAATTGTATTGTCGATGAAATTGTTGGTTACGTGTTAAGAATGAAGACGTGATAGATTAACTTTTAATCCAGTGGAAACATCTTTCGAGAACAGGAAAAGTTAAAATATTTAGAACAGGTTGCATAAAGAGACATGAGTTAATTTCAGATCAAAGCATTATGTGATTAGTTAGATATTGAATTTCGAAATTTTAAGCTGACGTCAGCGGTCTAGATGAACTGATAAATATAGGTTGACCATGTAGGATCGTAATTTTTCACGGCGTTGAATATTAATATATTTTTCTCGAGCTTCCAGCCGTGTTAATATGTCATATTAACACGGCTGGAAGCTCGAGAAAAATATATTAATAGGTTGACCATCTTTAGATTTTTCATCTGTTGACACATTTTCATGAGACAATTCCACAGTAATATGTAGGGCCAGTCTTTCTCCATATTCTCACAAGGCAAGTTTGTTGTCGGCAATACCTCAGTTTACCAGCCTTTCATAAGTTTTTGCGATATTATATAGGCTCAGTCTCTTGCCATATTTACACGAAACAAGTCTGTGGATGATGTGAGAAGCAATGCTTCTGTAAGGCCAGGTTTTCATTCTTGTAGTGCTGCAATTTAGATCGAACTTCAATCAGTAATAACTGGAACAGCTTCATCCTAATTGTGTGTTAGGATCCAGCCGTATACTGGGGCAGGGTATTGGCTTGTACACCTAAACTTGAAGTCATCCAAAAATATTACCAAAGTTCGGAAAAAGTTCTATAACCGTGAAAAACCTTGTAGAATGCTAACTGTAATAATTACAACGGCCGCCACTTACAGATTAACCTCCTGTAAGAAAGGTACTAAGTTAAAAATGAAAGTCTAAGTCCGGATCACTGAAGAATATATTCTTAAAATTTTCACAGAATTTACAAAAAGTCACAGTTAGCAATTGGCAATCGGATAAAAATCATTTGCCGAAGATCACAAGTCATGAAACAGAACAGACCGCACCACCCCGAATGAAATTGAAAGTTAAGATGAACACTTGTCAGAAAGTTTCAGATTTCAATGGTTTCCCATCCTGTTTAGTAATGGCGTCTGTCAGCCGTGCTGCCCGGATCCTGACTACCCA
Source organism: Vandiemenella viatica (assembly GCA_031002005.1). NCBI lineage: Eukaryota > Metazoa > Arthropoda > Insecta > Orthoptera > Morabidae > Vandiemenella > Vandiemenella viatica. Next base: position 69,604,188 of record CM061914.1, read on the forward strand.
TAAGCCACCACGAGCCGGTGCTGGTCTACAAAGTACTACATCTGAACCTGACCAGCTACTTCAGCTAAGTGCGAAAAAACCACCTCTGGGTTCACTTTTATCAAAATGGCCTACTGACCTAGACAATAGTCTATCTAGAAAAATAATCTGTTAACTACAAACTACCAGAAAATCACAAGATGAAGAGCGTAACGAGACAAGTGTAGTGATGTGATTGGTTTTGTTTTTAGAGCTTCCAGACCGGTGTAAATGAATTTTAAAAGTTGGTTAATTTAAAAGCACATTTGTTTCGAGTATTGCGATACGTCATCATACCTCACATCCGAAATATGGATTTTAGAATATCACGTTAATATTATTTTCAAAGTGTTCCCCAGTTCCTGCTGAGTTCAGTGGTGTAAAAATCTTTTAAATCGGTGAAGGATATCAGAAGTTATAGAATTTCTAAAATTTACTTGTTTCCCGGATGGTGCAACGAATAATTCACTTTTTATTTAAAGTCTATTGTGGCCTGAAACTAATTTCAAATCGAACCTTTATTTAATTTAAGTACTTTAGAAAAGTTTTTAGTTCGTGAAATATGTTCGTCAGAGAGAAATCAAAATTATAAGTCGGTTTCTACGACGTCATTAAAAAGAGGAATTTTATTTATTCATATCTTCTGTTTATTAGTTAGTGGCTATTGGAAACTTAAAGAATATTTACTGGCCGGTTATTTTGCTTGGTTAAATTTACTTTTAAAGCTCTGAAATTACTTAGATGTGGTGGGATTAACTATTGAATTCACTCCATGTGGTAGTGCTTTAAAAATCATATTTACTGCTTTAAATTAGTCTGGAACTGCGAGTTATTGGTGAATTTAATATAAAACAGTGAAATTACTATTATACCAGTGCTTTATAGTGGTCAATTATGTGGAATATTAGTGCTGCGGTTGTGTAACCAAACCTATTTACTTTACTTCAGAATTATTATGGATTACGCTCATTTAGGTAATTTTATGGTTTATATTTTATTCAAAACTTCTTGTTTATGGTTTCTATGTGTTGTTTATTTACTTTTCTGAACTTAAAATGTTGTTATTTCGGTTTCAAACTATGGTATCTTGTACTGAATGTTAACCTCAAACTTCGCTGGATTTTAACTGAATATCAAAAATAGAGAGTAAGGTAGCTTACATGTGGAGGAGTAGGATGAAAACTTGCTGTGAATGTGCATATCTTGTAATCTTCGTAGTTGATCTGATAGTCCGATGTCTTACCCAAATTTAATTTCTGGTACTGAAAACTGTAAACAATATAAACTTTTTGAAATTGAAACTTGTGTCAAGTGTTGAACATTCAAGTATATCTTTCACCATTGGGGTATGATGAACGCTGTGGTGGCCATAACATTAAATCTAATAGGTGCCAGAGGCACAAGTCAGTTTATGCGAGTGTTGAACCAAACCCCCAGCTAAGCGCTTGTGTAACACAATGACCTCAACTCAGCTTCTTCAGCATATCAGTTACTGAGTACATTCTGCATTAATTTCTGCAAACAAATCTAGCTGCTATCCTTGTACCCACTCCTGTTTTTGATACCCATAATGTGGGTCCCACCCCACTCTGTCATGTTCAAGAAGTTGTGTGACCAAAGTTTTGTAACCCAGTTCCCTCTGTCTTGGTACATCACCTTATCACCCTCTCCAGTAATTGAAGGAGTTTGAAGCCTATTCCTACACTTCCTACCACCTGCCCAACATGTCTTGCCCTATTGCGTTTACTGTCAAAATTTATGCCAAGATATCTACAATAAGGATGTTAGACAAGCAATTCCTTCCCTACTCTCTAATCATAGAAAATCTTCGCTTTTAGTTTCCTTATATGTAATTAGCTGGAGCTCTCAATGACTTTGTGTGATTTCATATTGCCAATTCATTAACATGGAAACTAATATTGTTTACTGTTTTCTTTGTTATATACATGCTCTCAGACCAGGACTCTCATAGCAATTGTTATTCAATTTTGCACTTGGTTCTCTGCATTAACCACATTGAATTTACAAACTATGACTGTGGGTAATGTGCAGCATATTTCTCTGAAAAAATTTCAAGCCCTCAGAAATGTAAACTGTCATTTATAATTTATTTCTTAAGACTATAAATAGCTCATTGCTCACTTCAATCTTTGATATTATTTTATGTGATTTTTTTTTTAATTTAGCAAAAATTATAAAGCTAGTGTCAAAATATTTACAGATGCTGTACAATAACTGGGCATTACCAAAAAACTGTTTCAAGAAACAACCTTTAGATGAAATAAGAAGTTACCTTGGAACCAGAATTGCTTTTTACTTTGCATGGCTAGAATTCTACACATACATGCTATTATTTCCTTCAATATTTGGATTTATAGCTATTATATGTGGTGTGATAAATCTTAATTTCAAAGATTTCATCAGGTAAAAACTAGAAATTTGTTTACGAATTATAAGCAATACATCCTTACTGTTTATAAGATACAACATTTCTTTATTGGTCTGTCTGTTATTTCATTTATTACTTAAAATCTTTCAATCAAGTTTTTATTCATTTTATTATAATTAACAATTTTGGTGGAAAGCAAGTTTCCATCAGGTTTTGAGACATGTCATAATGTATAAAGTTTGTGGATATGTTGCCTTCTGTTCCTTAAATTTGTAATGTGTGTTATGTTTCATATGTGTATTTTTGTTTGTGAAATGTGTAGTTGTAGTTTATAATGTTGGGATTAGAAATCATACCAGCAGTAATGTAGTTTGATTGAAAAAAAATTGGGATTGGACCAAATTGATGATTTTGAAGGACTGATGTGACATGGTCTGATTGGTATTTCACATCATAGGACTAATGGATTTATTTTCACATCCTTATTTCATTATAAATAATATTTTTTCTGTATGATTTTTGGTATGCTTGTAATTTACTCTGTCATTGCCAATTGAAGTTTTACAGCTTTTTTCTAGTATCAAGTACCTTGATTGTTTAATTTAGATAATTGGTTTATATTAGCCAACCAAATGTCGATCTCTCCTTCACATAGTGTACCCATCTGCGTGGACAAGCCCTGGTGACTGGATGATTCCCGGTATAAGGTGTAATCCAATGCTTGCAAACATGGGCGCCGGCAGGATTGCTTCTAGGGGGGTGCACCAGGGCTGCATTGGTGCCCCCCCCCCCCTATCGGCCCTAAAATTTCCGGGCTGGGGACCCTTTTTTTTTAGCTCTACTACTGCCCAGACGGCGACGCGGGATGTAGGGGGGTGCACCAGGGCTGCATTGGTGCCCCCCTCCCCCTATCGGCCCAAAAATTTCCGGGCTGGGCGACCTTTTTTTTTCAGCTCTACTACTGCCCAGACGGAGACCCGGGATGTCAGGGGGGTGCAAGTGCACCCCCCCCCCTCCCGGCGCCCATGCTTGCAAACCTTTTCCTAAAAGGAGGGGGGGGGGAGTGGTCCAGGAAACCCTCTTGTTCTTCACGTTGGAAAAGTCCATAACAACAGTTGAAACAGAAACAAACATAGACATTGGGACACAGAAGGCAACAAGAAGCCACAGCATTAATGAACTAAAGAATACTGTAAGACCATATGATCCTCTTGTCATATAACCTTAATTTTGCTAGTTAAAAGAGTTGTGAGCTCATAAGAATTCAACAGTAAAATATGTTTGAAGTCATTTTCTAGTAGTTTTCAAGCAAAAAGTAGGATCAAACAGTAAAGTTCGATCATGATAATTGTAAACATTGCCTATATAAGTAGGATGGTTTATTTACTAATAGATTTAATTTCATTCATGTACACAGATGCAGTAGAAGATCACAACACTTAAGGTTTAAAAAATAGTACTCAAGAGATATTTGAGTTTTAAGATGAATCAAGTTACAAGGCAGAAAAAGCTGCCAAAATAGTATTTTATTTCTACAACTCCAAATTTTTACGTTACAATAGCTCAAAAGATGTAGAAAAATTTGAACTATATCATATAATAATTTAGAATCAGTAGGTAAAGCAGAAGAAATATTTTGAAAGAAAATAATGTTTTTCAAATGACTGAAACATTTTAATCAGTGCGGAGTTCAGTTACTTATAAAGTTGGGAGTAGATTTAAAACAAAATAGGTTTTTTATTATTAACACTGAGTGATTTTTGTAAAGATTTAGGTGATGTTTGTCTGAAAAGAGGAAAGCAGATTTGTAACTTAAACAAGAAAATGATGGGTGACATCACAGAACTTTATAACAGATTTTGAAGACATGAAAGAAAACTACATTAAGGAAAGTAGATAGCAGATAAAAATACATCACTATTGCATACAAGATAAAATTCTGTAAAATATGACATGCATTTCAGCTCAGTAGCACTAATAATATCTAAGGCTTTTTTAATTAGATGCATAGCAGTTTTCACCAAACAAATTTTGAAATCTAGCTATGTTATATATCAAAAGTTGTAGGAGGCTTTTTAGAAGATTTTAAAGAAAGAATTAACACTTTAGCTCCGAGACTTTTCTGATGGGAGAAAATTTTAGGTTTTGAAATTTTAGGGGGGGGGGGGGGGGAAGAACAGTTGCATGTAGAGAAATGTAATCAGTAATTTTGGAGAAGAACCTCATGCCTTAAAATTTGGTACTGTATGCTGTACAGTGTTTGGAACAATATACAGTTTTTAAAATTCAAGTCTACAATGAAAAGTTACTTATGAACCTACCTTCATCTCCTGGGGTATTACAGGGGAACCAGAAGATAGTGATCCATTAGGCAAAATTGATGGTCATAGCTTGAGTGCATTTGTATGCAAAACACCCAGCTTACTGGTTTGTTTTACACTCTCAAATCCATACTATTATAAGTCCGTAAGCAAGCTGTGTGTGTCACACAAAAACTACCACATTAGTTTAGAAGGTGTTTTCAAATTTTTAGAGTTAACTAGGATTTGCCTGCTGATTTCCATGCATGTGTGCTTTGTTATGTGTAAAAATTGTGTACCGATTTTATTATATTACCAGATATTAATGTTGAGAGGAATGAATTGTAACTGTCTTCTGAAAAATTTCCTTTGTTTTAGTTATTACCTTATGTTTTCATACTGATGTCCAGAAGTTTTGTTTCTTTCATATTTTAATGTAATATGATTTACGAAATAATAGAAAAACTATCTGAAAAATTAACTAATTCATTGAGATTATTATTGTATGAAGTAAAGAAAGAAAAAAAGTTTAGAAATGGTTTTATTTTTGTAAGTGAAGCAATGTTTAAGAGAAATAAGATTTTACCTTACTTGGTACATCGGTCACTGAAATGTCTCTGTGTGCATTTCTAAATGCTGACACTGAAGACCGCATGATAGCTGTGGTGCCACAAATTTATATTGATGTAGCAGTTGCCTACAACTTCATCCTCTTGGAGAGTGTTGTTGTGTAAGAGTTTTCTTTATTATTAATAATAATAATATTGCTAACAATGGAAAGAAAGAACTGCCGTGAGGCAATATTTATATGGAAAGGATTGATAAAATACACCCAATACTCACCAAAGATGAAAGGAAGAGAACAGCAGCATGTAAGCACCTTAGAATTTTGGTAAATTCTGGTTTGCTTAGTCTAAAACATAAGGGAGGAAGTAAGCTTTCCAGTATACATATAATTTTCATTGCAAGTATAGGAAGTGAGAAACGTTTCATGCAGAAGTTGATACTGCAACCCAACTTAAATAAACAAACAATTTTAAGAACAGTAAAGACCCACAACACCTAATACAGGCACTAAATAAACGTTTTTAATAGAAAAAAATCTTTAAATTAACCTGTAATATGTTAATCCATTATTGTCCAACTTGCAAAATATAGATATTTGCTATGTGATCATTTCTCTAATCCTCAACACTTTTTGATGTAATAAAATAATTTTGAAATAATAATAATTCAAAAGAAAGATAAATTCACTAAAATTCTGTAGTTTCAGGTAGTGTAAATAGCTTAAGTAAATTTGTAAACTCCTTGTGGAAAACACTTTCACTTTTAACATTTTTTATCATATATTTTCGATAATTTCTCAAGCTAAAAAGTAGATTTCCTGAAAGACCATAAAATTTAGAGTAAAATATTAAAATTTCAGAATATTTCATGCAGTAGAACAGATTTTAGATCGGTTTGAAAGTTATTTTGTTACTAATCATAACGTGGCAATTTTAAAATTAACTTGTGATTAAACCAATCCACTTACGTAAATAAAACAACCGTTAAAACACGTAATTCAATTCAAAGAAAATTCAGATAACTCCACTTTTTCGATATAAACAACACTTTAATAACCAAGGGTTTGCTAAATAGTCTTCTAACCCGATCTTGGTAGACTCATAACTTGGCTATTTCACCACCGATCGTGATAAAATTTACAACAATGGAATTGGAAATTTTTATAGAATACGATAACACTAATTTTATTACCATAATTTGCAATCCAGCAGGGTTGCCTAAAAATAAAAGAAATTAACATATAAATCGGGGAATCACCACTGAACATTCGGAATCTTTTATCAGTACGCCGGGTAAACTAAATTCATTTACAAGCAAGATAATCATTTGAGAATTCTCACTAAACACTTTTTATGTACCTTGAAGACAAGACTACTCGCAGTTAAAGTTTGAACACCTATAATCACAATCATTTTTCACTATTTTGAATAAGTGTCCGTTTACATGTGGTATGCTGGAGCTTAGCAGAGGGGGCTGTCTTTACTCTGGGAACATTGCGTGAAAGTAGTCTGCACTAGATATGGTGCGTGTGTCGGGTATATTTGAACTTTGAGAGACCACATGGGTGGTGTACCAACATGCTAAATTTTCTGACGAGTGACTAGTAATGACTTTGAACTTTTAAATTTTCTAAGGGGGTTTTCGGTCGATTCTTTTCTCTCCATAACCTTGCAATTTTTGTAAACGTATGATTTGATAGCCTATTTGACTGTAATTGCTGTTTTTCTAAATGTGATTTGAATAAACTTTAAATTTTTCAACTAGTAGACTTTTCAAATGTGTTAAACTTGAACAGTAACCCTTTTCTAAGCTTTTGGGTCAAAGAAACTTAGTGGCGGCCTCTAAGCATTACAGTTAAATTTTCCAGGCAGGAACATGGTCAATTTAAAATTATTTAGTCAAATTTAACAGAACTTTCACTATAAGTAAACATTCAGTTAAGATACTAGGCCTATACTTCACCCCGGTATAGCCTGGGGTTCTTACAAGCAACACTAAATAATACATAAACACAGAAAATACAATATTTCGGGGTTAACCCTTTGCAAAGTTAAAAGAAATAAGTGGCTTAGCTTGTGCAAGACTTTTGGCCAACACAGCCACTCATAGAATGAAATTGACTGTTGGAGGAGGTGGGGGAAGCAATGATAATATGACCACAAGTATTAATCACAAGAAAGATTAAAAAAGGAAATAATAATATTAAAATAATCATAATTTTTTTAAATAAGGTCTACAAATATATATATATGTGAATCTATTATGCAGGCCAGTGAAGAGTGTACATGATGAGGATGGAAAATATTATTGGAAATTAAGGCTTGGGGATGTCTCGTTTGCAGAATGTGTTGAGATGCCAATTCCCACATGCAGAGTTCAGATTGGGAGGAGGTGGTATCTGGAAGTACTCTAATGGCTCTTACTGTGAAGCAGTTATTGAGTTCACAGATGTTTTGAGCAACAGGGAGGTCTAGGTTTCGGGAGTAAACTGTTTGTCTGAGACCATTCATTCTGATGGATAATGAGTTCGATGTAGGACCAATGTAGGAACTTTGACAGTGGTGGCAGGTGAGCTGGTATATGAGATGGGTTGTTGTGCGAGTGGTATGACCTATGGTGGGGTAGGTTACACCAGTAGTAAGGTTCAATAGGTTGTGGTAGGTGGATGCATACTGCATGATTTGCATTGGGGTTTGTTACATGGGAAGGATCCAAATGGTGGTTTAGGATCATCAGAGGGTTGATATTTATGTTCAAGTATATTTTTTGGGTTAGGTGGTCTGCTGAACATTATACAAAGTTTGGTGTCTACGTCTACATCTACAATCTTCAATTCTCAAACATTGTGGGTGGCGGAGGGTGCTAAGCACCAATCCTAATTCTGTGCATTCCAATCCTGAACAGAACGAGGAAAGAAAGAATACATAAAAGTATCAGTATGGCATGTTATTTCTTTAATCTTATCCGTCCTGTCATTGGGACTTAAATAGGTTTACGGAAGAAGTATTTCATTGCACTTGTAAATTAAAGATTTTCGCATATTCTCCAATAAATTCAAACAAAAACAAAGTCATCTGTGTGCCAAAGGATCCCAGACCAATCTATGTATCAGTTCTATAACACTTTTGTAATGACAGTAACTAGCAATCAGTCGAGCGGCTCTTTTCTGTACTTTCTCAAACCTGTCAATTGATCCTGTGTGATACGGATCCAAAACTCCACAACAGTAATCCAAATGCGGACACACTAGAGTTTTGTAAGCTATTTAGTTTCTATAAGTATTAAAACTTCTCAAAATATGACCTGTGAATTGTAATATTTACCTACAATGGAAGTTATGTGCAAGTCTCATTTCATGTTGCTTTGTACTATTACTCCCAGGTACTTCAGGGAATCAACCCTGTCAATAAATGAGTTGATTGTTAACTTTGTACTCATGAACAAGTGGAGTCTTATTATTTATTATTTATTTGCATTGCCTGGCACTTTATGCTGTTAAGTGTCTGAAATAACATCTAGATAACACTTAATTTCAAAGCAATCGTCAGATCACCTTATTTCCTTATAGATAAGTGCATCATCAGCAGGCAATCGCAACCTGCATTTAATGTTGTCACCGAGATCATTTATAAAAATGAGGAAAAGAAGTGGTTTATTATGCTTCCTTGAGGAACGCTTGAAGTAACATCTAGTATAGAAGAGGTTTCCCCATCAACAACATACTGTGACTGACCAATTAGAAAATCACCTATCCATTCGCAAATCTGCTTGAATCTTCAGTATAAGTCGGTTGTGTGGTACAGAGACAATTTTTTTTTTTACTGTCGTCAGTTTTTTGACTGGTTTGGAGCAATCCTCCATCCTTTCTTGTCCTGTGCTAACCTCTTCATTTCTACATATCCCTTACAGCCGACATCTTCAATTATCTGTTTCATATATTCTAATCTCTGTCTTCCTCTACAGTTATACCTTCGACTGTTCCCTCCACTAACAAATTAACCAATCCAGCATGTCTCAAGATATGACCTACCAGCCTGTCTCTTCTTTCCGTAAACTTCTTCCACAAACTTCTTTTCTCACCAATCATTTACAAAATTCGTTCATTTCTTACTTTGTCTGTCCACTTAATTTTCAGCAATCTTCTGTAGCACCACATTTCAAATGCTTCACTTTTCTTTATTTCCGATATTCCTAAAGTCCATGTTTCGCTACTATAAAGTGCTGTGCTCCACACAAACAGTTTTAAAAAGTTTTTTCTAATTCCTACATCAATATTTAAAACTAAAAGTTTTGTCTGTTTCATGAAGGCTCTTTTTGCTAGTGCTATTCTACTATTACTATTACTATTATTCTGTGACTCACTAAAAGTGTGTGGCAGAGGGTGCATTGCACCTATCCGATAGGGTAATAGTTTGGAAGGGATATACGGGATGTGGTAGGAGGCGCCCATGGGCTATTGTGAGGAACCATCCCAGCATTCGCGTGGAATGATCTGGGAAAACCATGGAAAACCCAGATCAGGATGGCTGGAGAGCTTTATCGAAAGCTTCTCCTGTCAGATTTTAAGTTTATTCGCCCGGTAAATCCTTTCTATTCCATTCCCTAATCGCTCACGGAGAAAATGAATACAGAAAAGAATCGGTTCGGGCCCTGATTTCTCTCATCTTATTTTCATGGTCATTCTGAGATATGAATGTTGCTGGTAGCAATATTTCTTTGCTGTCATTCTGAAATATGTCAGTCGTGAATTTTCAATTAGCTTCCGCTGAGAGCAACGCCTTCGGTGTTCCAGGTGTTCCCAACCTACCTCCTTCAGCATCGCACTTACGCATTCCCTCCAACATCATTCCTGCTTCGGCCATCGGTTGTAATTTTACTTCCCAAGTAACAGAATTCACTTACTTCTCCTATTGATACTATTTTTATATTTAATCTACTAGTATTGGTATCATTTCTGCTATACTTCATCACTTTTGTCTTGCTTTGATTTATATTCAGTCCAAAATCTTCCTTCAGTATTTTGTTCATGCCTTTCAGTAACTTCTCAATATCCTCAGCCCTCTCTGCTAACAAGACAATGTCATTAGCAAATAGTAGCATACTGATTTTTTCTCCCTGAAAACTTATGCCACATGGAAATTTTTCTTTGACTTTCTTCATTGCTTCTTTTACATACAAGTTGGATATTAACGGGGATAGACTACTACCTTGTCTCACATCCTTTTAAACTGTTGCATGTTTCTCCTGATTCTCTACTTTTATTATAGCCACCTGATTCTTATATAGTTTATAGAGTATTCTTCTATCTAGATACTTTAGACCTGAATTCTTTAAAATTTTCAACATCTTGTCCCACCTAACATTATCAAACCTTTTTATAAATCAACAAAAAGTATCTTTGTTTTTCTTGATCCTCCCTTCAAGTATTAATGTTAAAGACAGAATTGCTTCCCTTGTACCGTAATTTTTCCTAAACCCAAACTGATCTTCGCCTACAATTTCTTCTACTACCCTTTCCATCCATCCTTCTGTATATTATTCTGGTCAGTAATTTTCAAGCATGTGCAATAATTCTCACATTTGTCGGCTTGTGCTTTCTTTGGAAGTGTGAAGATGATGTTTTTATTAAAATCAGTTGGAATTTCTCCTGTTTCATAACTTTTTGATATCAGCTTGAATAGTCTTTCGAGTCCTTCCTCTCCTATGGATTTAAGAATTTCTGCAGGAATCTAATCAATTCCAACTGCCTCAATTGCTTTCAAGTCACTCAGAGCTTTATTAAATTCTTTCCTCAAAACCGGATCTCCTAAGTCATCAACGTCAACATCACCTTCCTTTTCCATTACACTATTGTTCAAGCCGTCCCCAACATACAGTTTCTCAATGTATTCTTTCCATCGGTTAGCTCTATCTTCTGAGTTTAAAAGAGGTTTCCCAACTGCAGCTTTAATGTTCATACCTCTTTTCTTCATTTCTCCAAAATTCAATTTGATCTTTCTGTACGCAACATCTACTTTACCTACGACCATTTCCTTTTCTACTTCTTCACACTTTGCTTGTAGCCATTTTTTCTTTTGCTATTTCGCATTTCCTATTTATTTGGTTTCTAAATTGCTTGTACTGCTCTCTTCCTGCTTCATCCTGAGCATTTTTGTTCCTTCTCCTCTGATCCATCAGCTCCAAAATTTCTTCTGTGATCCAAGGTTTTTGGGCAGCTTGTTCCCTAAAGCCTAATGTTCCTTTACCAGCTTTCATTATTTCGGTCTTTAATGCATTCCATTTGTCCTCGGTTGAGCTCCTTTCAGAGTTACTTCTTAGACCCAAGTCTACCATTTCTGCAAATTTTTCTCTCATGCTAGATTATTTCAATTTATTCACTTCCAGTCTGTTCTGCTTATACTGCTTCCTTATTCACTTAAATTTCAGCCTGCACTTCATTATTATCAAATTATGGTCAGAGTCTATGTCTGGTCCTGGGTACACTTTACAGTATAGAACTTGATTCCTGAATCTCTGTTTGACCATGATATAATCTAGCTGTTATCTGCCTGTATCCCCAGGATGTTTCCAGGTGTATATTCTTCTTGCATGGTTCTTAAACAGTGTGTTTGCCACTACTAGCATATATCTTTCACAAAATTCTAGCAGTCAATAGCTTTCTGAAAATCTAAGAAGATTGTATCAACTTCTGAATGTGCATGATGTGGAAATAGGGCCAGTTGTGTTTCACGAGATCTGTTCTTCTGAAATCCATGCTAGTACGATATAAGTAACATGTTTGATCTAGAAACTTCATAATGTTAGAGCATATGACATGCTCCAGAATTCTACTGCAAACAGATGTTAGAGATATGGGTCGATAATTCCTAGGATCTCTCCGATCTCCTTTCTTGAAAACATGAATTACCTGCACTATTTTCCAGTCAGAACGTACTTTTCTTTCTTCTAAAGGTTTACGGAATATATTTGGCAGAAACGTTCTATTTCTTCCACATATTCCTAAAATATTCTTTCTGGTATACCATTGGTATCTGACACTTCCCCCACTTCAGTAGCTTTAATTGCTTTATAATGTACAACTGTAAGGTGATCTGGATAGAGTATCTAACTGGGTGGGTTAACATGGAATTAAAATAAATGATAAGAAAAGTCAGCTTATTATGTACACAGATAAAAAGTCAAAATTAGTTAATAACTTTAAGGTGTGTACAGAATTGCATGTGGGAGATGTGACGGTAATGTCAAGGGTGTGTCCTTGGTTTACTAAAGTTGTTTGTCCTTCACCTCAACTGTCCCGCCATCTACGACTGTGTGGCTCTTTCCTGTTGACGTATTCCTGGAGTTTGCAGCATTTGCCTCTTGGTCGCCACCCAGGGAGTTCTACCCTGATAATCCAATGGCTCTAAGCACTAAAAACACTTTATAAATGTTTGGATGATTGATCAAACACCAGGTTTTAAAAATACTTCCAACTTAAATGACATCAAAAATCCTCGCCAACACAGCCTTTTCAGATTTGATTCGAACTTTGTTTTATGTTCTGATTGCAGGTTCTAATTTGGGGCACACATGGGTTGGTCACACACACTAACAACTTAAGCACATGACCTGGTTGCACTTCTCGCTGCTATTACCAAAATGGTCACACACATTTTGCACTACAGATGTTCACACTTTCCTTTTATGTTTGTCCAGGCAAGGGCCCTCCATGATTCACTTCGCTATTCTCTTCTTAATGTACATATCACGCGCAAACCCACCACACGACCGGCTACTACAATAACTCGTGCCAGACTTTCCGACCTCCTGAGTCGGCCTATCGGCTCTCTCATCGGGGTCATGTGACTCGTCTCCACCAATCACTGGCTTTCTCTCCCATATCTAGCTAGTCCACAATATGTCCTCCTTTCAATCTTCCTGAGCCTCGTAAGTGCCAATCTTGGCCCGTTAGAAAGACTTCAAGTGTAAATATATTGGCATAACATTTGACAGTAAATTATACTGAGCAGAGCACATTGGACAGGTGAAAAGTATACAAAATCCTTCTTTTACTTAAATGGTGATAAGTGCATTGTTACAAAATATTGATCATACTGTTGCTTGAATATGGTAGTATAGTTATGAAACTACATTTTGGGTATCAAATAAAATAGTTGGAGGACGTGAAAAGGAGAGCAGCTAGATTTGTTTGTGGAAATTGCCACAGGACTCAGTCAGTAACTGATATAATAAAGGAGCTGGATTGAGAGCCATTAGAAGGTAGGAGATTAAACAGAGTGCTGGGAGTGTACAAAGCATATGTTGGAGATGGAGCTTGAAAGCATATTGGTTGAAGAATTAGGAGTAGTGCATGGAAGAAGGGAATAGATGACGATGAACACAAGCTGGCACTTCATTTCACACATAAGGGAGTGGTATTTTTTTTTTTTTTTTTTTTTTTTTTTTTTTTTTGTGAATAAGGGTGTCTAGAATTGCAATAAATTACTGAGGCAAATCATTAACAATTTACACAAACAATAAAAAAAATTAACAAAAACAATGAAACAGAATTTAAAAATAAAAAAATTTTAAGGGAAAAATGAGATGTGTGGTCAAATTAATAGTTACAGGAATGTAAAAAAATAATAATAATTGCCAGAAGAAATGAGTAAGTAGATGATTTTGGAAAATCCTACTGGAGCATGCACTCCATCACAGTTAAATTAAATTGTCCTAATTTGTCATCCCTCTCTTTATGATCTTGCGCTAATGTGCCCCATTTCAATGATATGTAGCAGGTATCCTGATTCAGTCTAAATATAAGTTATTTACTTTCTAGAGTATCATATCTACTTATTTTCAATACTTCTGTAGTATTTTTGTGTAGTTTTAAGTAGTATTATGATTTATATTTATGGTTTCTCCTCATAATGAAAAGAACTTTAACTTACATGAAATCTTTCAGTAAAGAAATATGTGATAAGAATGGAGTTGGAAAAATTTCACTTTGTCCACCTTGCGATATTGTTTGTGATTATATTCCTCTCCATACAACATGCTTCCATAGCAAAATGACTGCCATTTTTGACTCATTAGCCACAGTTGCTCTTTCAATGTCTGTGTCAATTGGGGGTAAGTAGCATGACATTATACTAGGTATATGGTAGTGAATTAAATTTATTCATTCTCTAATCCCCGAAAATTGCCAATTAAAAATTGTTGATCTATTTCAAGTGCTGTAATAATGTGCTAATTCATCATCAATCTTAATAAATTTACAACAACAAAAAAAAACAACCAAAAATACATGTTTATTAATGCAAACAGCATGTGTTTTTGTGGAGCTCTGGAAACAAAGAGAATCAGAGCTTTGTTATCTGTGGGATCTAGAAAAAGTGGATGAAAACACTGATATCCGGCATGAATTTGAGGAGTCCATCAAGAAAAGGGAAATCAATATCATAACAGGGAAGCAAGAACCTGTTATGACAGTTAAGGATAAAGCTATAAGAATTTTCACCTCAGTGACTGCAGTACTTTTATTGGTAAGAAAAAATCCTGTAATTGTAAATCAGATTATTAATACAGAGTTATTATTTAATTTAATTTAATTGCAATTTAGCATAGGCCCTGATGACAAAATCTTTACACATCTTCCTTCCTATTTCTTGTTTATTATTGTTATTATCTTCAAGTTTCATGTTATTCACATACATGATATGAATTTTGCAACAAGTGGAAAAGAAATAAAGAATGGAAAAAAATCCACCTGAAAGTAGGTTTGAAACTATGAGTATTGCATCACGACACCATCATGTTACTACTCAACCATGAGGCCTTTTAGTAAAAAAAGTACCTTGTCCATTTGTATATTCAAAGTAAAATAATTAATTGTTGAATAGTCATTGATAATCTGTATAAAGAACAAACTGTTGTAAAAGAAGTAGTCAGTTAAATAAAAATATGATAGATTCAAAGGGAAGAATATAAATTTTTCACATCACCAATGCCACTATATTTTCAATAATGTTTAGCTATGAGTCATATTCCTTGAATATGAAAATGTCTAAAGTGCTGTTAGATGCAAAAAATGTAGCAATGTTGCAGAAAGGAAATATGTCAATGTTATACTAGGAAATAAGTCTTAATGCAAATCATTAATCACAAGCAGTACATTCCATTTAAAATGTTATTCATTTTAATTACAGTTATACAACTTAAATATTAAGGTTGCAAATAACAGTTGGTTCTTTAAAATACAGTGGGAATCTAAGTTTATTGTATTTAGGTTCTGGCACATATTTAAGTCATAGGTATAGATGGTCAGATAAGGTTTTAAATTCATTATTTACTTAGATAATATGTTAAAGCAACATTTCAAATCTAATCATATTTTCCATTAACCTCATTCAGCTTCAAGTGTTGATTTATCTGAGTAAAACTTTATTGTCTCCCCAACTGTTCCAATCACTGGAACGTATGGTTGTACCTAATGATTTTTTATGTCATAGAATGACAACTCTGTCAAACATTCTGCGAGTTTTAATCCTCTCCTGTGAATAGCTTTCAGCGAGCCAGGCATTGAGGAAGATGTGAGTTCAGATTCCACCATCCACTTGTTACTGACCTTGTCATTATTATACTAGATCTTGTTTATTTTTATCACTCTCCAGAATCTTGGGGCATCTAGCAATTTTTTTAGCTAACCACTTGATAATAGTTCCTAGAGATTTATAAGCACTTAATTCTGTTTTGTATATCTTTTGTTGTTCCTATAAGCCAGTCTACTATTTACATGCATAGCTGTATGGGTATGATTTTTTTACTAGTTCTTTTACAAAAACCTGAATACAAAATACTACCAGAAATTGGATATTCTTTTTTTGTTTTTCTGCAGACTATAGTTGACAGAAAACACAACAAATTGTACTGCATCCGCAACCCACAATTGGTGCAACATATGTGGACAATTATTTCATGCCAGGATTGACCTGGTCAGCCACCAATGTACACACAAAAAACTATAAGCAATTGAGAAACATAAACTCGGAAATGTGTATTGGCCAACCACAATGACAGCTGACCGGTAGCTAAATTGCAGATAGAAATAATAATTTGTTTCATTTTATTTATACTGTAGGTCAACTTTGCTTATGGTATTTATTGCTCTGCGTTACACTTATCATAGTATCTGGCTACTTGGCTAGAAGTAAAATTGGTTATCTTTATTAATTATTACATGTATATAGACATTTAATATTTTCATATATATTATATGTATTTTGCAATAAGTGAAAATTAAATAAATAATGAAAAATATAATTGCAAGGAGGTTCAATCTCAAAAGCATTGCTTCCCCAGGCCAGTGCATTATCATTTAGTTGTGATGCCCTGTAGGGAAAAGTGCCTCGTCCAATGTATAGACTAAGTAAAGATTTAAAGACCTAAAAAGAGATAAAATTTCTAAATTGAAAAGCTATTGATAGACTGTATAAAGAATCAAACTATTCTAAAAGAAGGGGAAAAAGGTATTCAGTTAAATAAAAATATGGTAGATCAAATGGGAAAAATAATAATTTTTCACATCACCTATGGCTCTGTACTTTCAGCAATATCTTGCTATGAGACATGATTCCTAGCATACAGAAAATTCTAAAGCACTGGTGGCAGGCTGAAAATGTGACAACATTACAGGAAGGAAATATGTCAACATTGTCCTGGAAGTAAGTATTAACTTTCCTCCATGACTGTAATGAACTTTTAAACCTACAATTTTCGCAGCTGCCTGTCGATGAGAAAGGTATATTTAATAAAAGAGGCTGATCAATCCCAGATATTTTGACAGTTCAGCCTTTTTAAAAACATTCTTTCTAATTTAAAAAATAACTGTGAACAAGTAGGCCTATTTAAAAAAAAAAAAAAAAAACCTCCCATCACCACCACCACCACCACCACCACCACAACCACCACCACCACTAATTTTAGTCACAAGCCACGATTGGACAAAAGGGGAAAAATGTTTGAGGTCTTTGTGAAAAAGAAGAAGAGTTATCTGAATCATTGGAATCATAATGCAGATCAAATAAGTTGTTTCTTCTTCAACAGAGATACAAGAGTCACTACAGCTGGGTCAGATGAAGTTAAACTTATAAAATGTTTTCCACACTATAATGAAACCTGAGCAGGTTGGGTTTCATCAAAATGTGGTTCAACTGCAACCAGAGTTTTCTTAAGTGTTACCTTTCTCTGGGACAGAGATTGCCAACCTATACAACATCCACAGCCAAGCGATTATTTTCTCCACAGACAAGATGATTCCAAAAACAATAGAGAATAAAGAAGAGTGGCTGTATTTGTTCTTAACTCTGTGCACTGTGAACCTTCTCCTCTCACCTTTCAATTATAAGTCTTGGCATTTTTTTTTATCTATCATCTATTTGAAATAATCATCTCTCTGGTTTATTCAAGACCCATGTAATCCCTCAGCCACAGGAACTACTAGCATTAGATGAAATCCATCAACCGGTCTTCTTAGTTCAAGGTTTCTATGCATATCACACACTGCCATCCCTTAGAAGAAAAATCAAGTTGCCTTCAGTAAACTTTGACGAGTTAAAAACTGGCTCAAAACACCATGGGACAGGAAAGATGGACTGGATTGTGCTTGATGAGTGTGCATCAAAATTTCGTACACCGTGAGATATTGACAATGTTATTGAAATATTTTCTGAGACAATTAATGTTTACATAAAAAACTATAATTGACTTACAATCTTAATTAATTGCACAAGATCCTTGGATTAAGTGGTTGTATTACTATGTTAATCAATAATAAAAATAGTTTCCTCCATTGCTCGAGTTTCATTTTGTAAGAAATCATCAGTTTCAGCCCCCCACTCCACTTCCTTGAAAAAAATACAAGTCCCCCCCCCCCCAGTTCAGATCTTGTCCCCCTATAGTTCTGCCCTTGCCCACTGTGAAACTCAACATCTGTCCGTCCCAGACAAGTGATTTGTGGTGTACAAATATCTACACATTTTGAACAGTGGTGAAATGACCTATTTAACTGCATCACTGTTACAGCCTCAGCCATAGATGTGTCCATATACTTGCCTAGCATTGTAGATTCTTTTTAAGTGGTAAGTTGATTGTGATCTCTATGTAGACATCATCCCAGGATATAGTAAGTCACCACCTGGTCTCATAAGTCAGCCTAGACTTACTTTAGATATGACTCAGTACAAAAAGATTTTGTATGCTACAAATAATTTAGTGCTTTATTTTCTCACATTTTGTGTCAGGGAGTATCCATATTCTGGTGCAAAATGATAGCTATAAGCAAGATGATGAGGTCAGTTGCTCAGTATTATTTCCTGGAATCTGTTGTGTTTTTACTGAAATCATTCGATATGACCAATTTACTCGAGTCGTCTGGGAACATGTGCGCTGCTAGACTGCAAATCAACAAGGGAAACAAGAAATTGGATACAGCACCTTGCAAGTGGGAGAGGCCAACCATTCTATCTGTTTCAAAAACATCCCTTCATCAATAACGAGGAAGCCTGAGTGACCATGGCTGGAACTGGAACATAACATGATGCAATTGGACAACTAATCTTGCCAGTGGAGTTGCTTTTCCCACCAGTGAGGAGGATTGAAATTATGCTTTAGATTTCTTCAAAGGGGGCTCTATGCTTTTATATTTGAACACCTTAAGGGAGAGGATCTACAATTGTGTTCTTCTTAGATGTACTATTCTATGCTGAGGAGAGATCTAGAAATAAGTAATGATTTAACCACTATTTTGTAAAACAATCTTATCAATGATGTAGAGTCTTACATTTTTGTAGAAGATACAATATTGTTAGAGGAGTATTTATCATATCACAATAATCATATTTTAATACATTATTCTACAAGTAAAACTAAAGAAAAACATTATAGGTAACAATGAAAGGAAAGAAATGCCGCGAGGCAACATTTACATGGAAAAGAAAGGGAAAACACACCCAACACTCACCAAAGTTGAAGGGAGGAGGGCAGCAGCAACACAGCACAATACACAAACAAAGAAAAACCAAGCTGCGTCCAACGCAAGTCTTGCGCAAGACCAGCCACCTCTCTGTTAACTTGAAAAAGGAGATTTTCACCCGAAATATTGTTTTTTCTCTGTTTGTGTATTGTGCTGTGTTGCTGCTGCCCTCCTCCCTTCAACTTTGGTGAGTGTTGGGTGGGTTTTCCCTTTCTTTTCCATGTAAAGAAAAACATTCATATAAACATAGGTCCACAAATGTTTAGTTACAGCTAATAAAAGATTTTTTGAAATTTAGCAACCTCACTAATATGTAGCTATCGCAAAACTGTACGAGGTTACAGTAGAGCACAATTTCCATTTATTTTGTTGTTATTGATCTGGTGAATGTAATAAAATAAGTCCCAGACGTTTATGCGCAGTAGTTATATTTCTGAATTGCTGTTTTTTGTGTTACAAGTGTTTTATCTCCCTGGATATCTATCTGAAATTGTTAAATAAAGTATCATTTTAAAGATTAAGCTCTCCGTTTTTGTGACATCATATTTTAAGACATAAGTTTTTCGGAATTCAACCCTTAAAGGGTAAAAGTATCAATATTTCTATAACGTGTTTTTGTGTCATGAGCCTTTTATCTCCCTTTATATCTAACTAATATAGATAAATGAGGTATCATATTAAAGATTAAGGTCTCCGCCCTGGTACCATTATATTTTGAGAAAGTAATTTTTCCAAATTCGACCCTTAAAGGGCAAAATATCAATATTTCTAAAATGCGTTTAATGTGTCTTGAGCCATTTATCTCCTTGGATATCTAACCAAAATTGATAAATGAAGTAGGATTATGAAGAGTAATGTCTCAGCTTTGGTGACATCATATATTAAGAAAGATTTTTTTTTTTTTTTTTGGAAGGTAAAAAGTATAAATGGTTTTTCAACGCATTTTTGTGTCACAAGCCATTTGCCTCCATTGATATCTAAAATATATAGATAAATGAGGTATCATATTAATGATTTATGTCTCCGCCGTGGTCACATTATATTTTAAGAAAGTAAATTTTCGTAATTAACCCCTCAAAGGGCAAAAATGATAATATTTGTAAAATGCATTTTTTGTATCTCAAGTCATTTATCTCCATTGAGAATTTAACAAAATTGATAATTGAAGTATCATTTTAAAGACTGAGGTCTCCGTAATAATTGGTTCCATTACACCATATTTTAAGAAGGAAATTTTTCAAAATTCGACCATTAAAGGGTAAAAGTGTTAATATTTCTACAACCCATTTTTCTATCAGAAGCTACTTATCTCCCTTGATACCTAACCAAAACCAATAAATGAGGTATCATTTTAAATACTAATGTATCTCCCTTGGTCACATCATATTTTAAGAAAGAACTTTCTCCACATTCAACCCTTAAGGGGCAACTGTTTTGTAATACTGTATGTTGTAAATACTTTTATGCATACCTAATACACTAAACAAATAAATATTTGCTACAAAAGTGCAGTTCTACTTTTCATTATATTACAAGCATTCAACCTCACTATTCATCCTATTTTATACGTGAAGTTTTCGCATGGGTCGTATAGTTTTTATAATAGTTCTCTGGTCACTTTACGGGTAAGCTGATTCTACCTACTAATTGGTTTTGTTTATTTTATAGTTCCTATTTGTAAACATTGTATACCATGTATGGCTGGCCTTATTGGAGCTAGCCAGCCATTTAGGTGGATTATAGTTTGTTCTTGTTTTGTGAACAGAATGACTGATCACTTTGTAGTCAGTCTTACAAACACCAATTTTATTCAATTTTGGTTACTCAGTTTGCCACTAATGACTAATGACTAATGACTAATTCATTTACATTCCCTGAGGCGTCAGAAAAAAGAAAAAAAAATAGCATTATTGTTAGCAATCAACTATCATGTTTGATACTTTTAAAAGCCTAGTTCACTTAATTTTTATTGTAAACCTGTTCTTTACCGTTTATATATATATACATATAGAT
This sequence comes from Vandiemenella viatica, assembly GCA_031002005.1. Classification (NCBI taxonomy): domain Eukaryota; kingdom Metazoa; phylum Arthropoda; class Insecta; order Orthoptera; family Morabidae; genus Vandiemenella; species Vandiemenella viatica. Next base: position 69,625,486 of record CM061914.1, read on the forward strand.
TGTTAGGAAACAAAGGCGCTAACAGTGGATATACTGAACATTGGATAGGATAAAAAACCACCGCTTACCAAAGAAGGGGATTCCAGCGGCGTTGGTACACGAAAAAAACACGAACACACAAAGAATAAAATTTTCGAGCATGGCTCTTCCTCAGTAGAAGTAAGATGGCTGCACGCAAGCCAAGTGCGTGAGCCACAATTTTGGTGGCTAATGGTGGGGGAAATACATCATGGCAGGAAGTGAGGGAGGGGGTAGAGGAGTACAGGCTGGAAAACGGAGATGAATGGCAAGTATAAAGCAAAACTGTACAAGGTCCTGACGCATACCAACGTGTACCAACGACGCTGGAATCCCCTTCTTTGGTAAGCGGTGGTTTTTTATCCTATCCAATATATATATAAGCAGATATTTACCTTCCAGCAGCAATTTCCTATCCAAAGAATAACATTGAAAATCTTTAATTTTTCCTCCTATGAGCCTAAAAAGAACACCTGCCATGACATTTATTTTCTTTCTGATTTGACCTACACAGGTATATATTATTTAAAGGCTATAAGTACTAATAAATCCTCTCTCACTACCATTGCATTATCAAAACACATCTATGTTTATCACTGCAAACCACCAACAGAATCAGTCCGCAAAATGAAGAACAATTATTTTCCAGTACATCAATTTCGGGCACTACCATCTTCCACCTTCTCTGATAGCAAATGTACAACCCTGATTCTTTGCACTATGCCCCTTATGAATGCCCATCAGCCAGTCACATCCTGTCCACCATAACATTTTTAACTGTGAAAGAATGAAGGTTTTCCCCATTTATCAACTGTATGAAAAGTTCTCGGGCCTCCCAAGGCTCCCACCGATGGAGTGCGTCGAGAACTTTCATAAAACTTTAACCTTATTCACTATCACTGCATCCAAGGACCTGGAGAGATTCAATGGAAAACTATTTACTTTGCTTCACTAGTCCTTAACATAATTCACTAACAGAAAATTTCTTAAGCCTATTCTACTACTGTACAAATAACTTTCTTTCCTCAGATATTTCCATTCTAGTTGTATATGAAATTTTCCCTCAGCTTGCATTGCTGCTGAAGTCAGAATAATCAGTCTATAATTCTTCTGTTTTTTCCCCCTTGAATTATTGTAATTACTGAAAAAATTCTCTCCATTTTATTTATTTTTTAATTATTTAGTTAGTATTTTCTTATATACCTTTAATTCTAATTTTTTTTCTCACTATTTTCTTATCAGACTATACTTCAAAAAGTCTACTTCAATATATTGTCTAAATTATATGTTTATCAATAATATGATTTCAGGTTATGCTTGTATTGATTACTATTGTCATGGTCGTTATCTACCGAATATCAATTGTAACAGCAATATATGCTTCAGGATACTTTAAAAAGTCTGATTCTGAGTTAATAGCATCAACAACAGCTTCAGTTTTAAATGGAGTAATCATTACAGTTCTAAAACAGGTTAGTGTAATTACAAAAAGTTGTTATCAGGATTTTATTTAAATTCAGGTATAATTTATTTTGTGTTTTAAGACTGGTAACAGACTTAAGAACAAATATTTTTCTTATAATCTCAAAATACAAGTTATATGATCATTTTTTTTATTGTATGTGGTTAATATCATTGCAATAAATGTTTTAAGCATATTAAAGTCTCATTATAAATGCACAGACTCAATCATTTTTTTATGTCATTCCCATTGCTCTTGGAATGCTCTTATTAAACAAAATTTTAGTTTTTAAAATTAATGCTTTGGATAAGAATAACAAAGAAAAATGATATTAACTATTCAAGGAATGTTTAATTGCCAGTTTTCCTTCCCCTTTTCTAATATGTCACTGCCCTCTAAGCCCTTCAAAAATGACAAGTGAAAGGAATGTTCTGGCAATTAATTGTGATTGACTAAATAAATAGAATTTGTTATTATTACTTATATTTCGGCAGTTAATAGCGTAGAACAGAAGCGTACTAAAATAAACTGTAAAGGACGCGTTATTGCGAACAGCAATTCTTTATTACACGTTCACACGCCAATGCGCAATACAACGTACAACGACAACATAGACCAGCGAGATTACAGACAATGCAAAGAATAATTTAACGTCTGTGCATTTCACTGATAATCTCTACAATCCCCCCCTCGGAAGATCATTGACTTGTGGATGATCATTCCGCACTTCGGAGATTATGCCACCTGGACCTGCTCCACCAGCTGACTGCGATGTGACTCGTGTAGTCTGTTACACAGCGCCTTCGTGAAGATGTCCGCAACATTTTGTTCACTTGGAACATATCGAAGTTCCACTGTCCCATCCATCACCTTTTCTCTTACAAAGTGATGCCTGATTGCAATGTGCTTTGTTCTGGACTTGTCAACATAATTTCTAGCATGTGCAATAGCTGCTTGACTATCACACCATAGGGTTGCACTTGTCACTTATTTCTTGGAAATCCAAGGACTTTAATAGTTCTTTTACCCAAAACACTTCTCTTGCACAAGCTGCCAAGGCCAAATATTCTGCCTTCATTGTGCTAAGTGCAATCACAGTTTGTTTTGAACTTTTCCAGATGATTGGAGCACCTGCAAGTATAAGCACATATCCACTTATGCTCTTGCCTGCTCTTGCGAGTTTTTGTACAACTAGACCAATCTGCATCAGCATACGCTACAAGACTTTCATTAGTTAGGGTGATATGTAATCCCATAGTCTTGTGTCTCTTTTAAATACCTAAGTACTCTTTTAGCTGCATTACAATGACACTTGTTGAATTGTGAACAATACTGAGCCAACTTGCCTACTGAAAAGGCAATATCGGGTCTAGTTCTCTGCGATAAATATAATAGACCACCAATGAGTTCTCTGTAAGGAAGGTTCTTGAGGTCATCTTCATTACACTCGTCAAGAAACTCTGGCCTCTGCTCCATTGGAGTTTTAATTCCTTTGGCGTCTTGCAGTCCAAATTCATTCAACAGCTTTGTTGACATATCCTTCTTGTGAAAGGGTGATGCTACCATTCTCTTTCTTATTGAATTTTACTCCCAGTAGATGCGAAATCGTTCCTAGGTAACTTAATATCAAAGCATCTCTCCAGAAGTTCTTTAACACTACTTCTCATTGATTCGTTTTCTGTTAATACAAGTAGATCGTCCACGTAAACAGCTAATATGGCCTTTCCATTTCCTTTCTTCAACTGATATACACACGGATCTACTTTATTACGAACGAATCCAAGACTTTCTAATGTTTTGTTGAGATGTTCATTCCAGCACCTTCCACTTTGTTTCAAACCATATATCGATTTGTTCAACTTACAAACCAGTTTTTCTTTACCTCTTTGTATAAACCCTTCAGGTTGTTCCATATACAAAGTTTCCTTTAAATCACTGTGAAGATAAGCAGATTTAACATCATACTGGTCCATGAACCACTTTTTCTCAACACCAATAGCAACAAGTAACCTTAGAGTATCGAAGCCTGATACAGGCGCATACACTTCTTCATAATGCACTCCCTTCTTTTGAGAGAAACCCTTTGCAACCAAGCGTGCTTTGAAACGTTCTGTTTCACCTACTGTCTTCCGTTTAAACACCCATTTATGCATTTGAAGGTTTTACAACCAATGACCAGGTGTTGTGCTTCTTCAATGATTCTATCTCTTCATTCATTGCTCCAAACCATTGCGCTGCTTCAGCAGAATTGATAGCCTCGTTGAATGAAGATGGTTCCACTATATTATTAGTATGAACCATATGAGATTGTGGTTCTATGTTATCATCTTTCTTTGATTTTATAGAACACCTTTCTCGAAGAATCATACTGTGTTGCTTTTGCAGGTTTGCATTATGTTTTGTAGAATTTCCCTTTGGTTGTCCTCTCTTCTTAATTTGAACAGTTGAGTGTCCTTCACTCTGTTCACCTTTGTCTGAAGTTTCTTCTTCTTCACTTTCTGTATCTGGAAATCCTTTGAAGTCTTCTTCTTCACTTGACAGATCTTCTTCAGAATTGATCATCACATTTTCTTCAGGATTACTGCCTGCAGTTCCATCACTGCAGTCAAAACTGATAGTTTCTTCTCTATCAAATTGTTTGAAGCTAGAATCTTCGGGTTTACTAATGTGTTCTGCTTCATCACTTGTGCTCTCTTTGAATACACAGTCACGTGACTCCACAACTTGTTGAGTATCTGGTATCCAAATCCTATAACCACGCCCATATATTGCGTATCCAACCAAAAATCCTTTCTTGGCCCTTGCCGAGAGTTTTGAGTGGCGTTTCTGTTTAGGAATATGCACAAACACTTCACATCCTATTGCCCGAAGGTGAGTTACACTTGGCTTCCTTCCAACCCATAATTCATATGGAGTTTTAACTTCATTATGACTGTTTGTGACTCTGTTCCTGATATATGCTGCAGTATATATCAGTTCTGCCCAAGCTGCCTTAGGCAACCTACTACTGCTGATTTCACTTCTCACTAAATCCATCAGAGTTCTGTTGAATCTCTCTAGCGATTCCATTTTGCTGCGGTGTATAAATCATTGTCTTTTCATGTACAATGCCATTACTCTCACAGAAAACTATCCCAATTCTTCGAACAAAATTCAAGTCCATTGTCTGTTCGAACTCGCTTTAAAGATTTGCCAGTTTGTTTTTCAACCTGGATCTTCCATGCTTTAAACTCGGCCAGTACACTTCCTTTTGTTTTAAGAAGTCTGATGAATGCATATCTACTAGCATCATCCACTATGCTAAGAACATATCTGTTGCCACCAAAGCTTTTCACATCTATTGGTCCCATGAGATCTGCATGTACAAGATTCAAAATTATTCCATCACTTTTCAAATTGCTTGATGGATGTGTCACAAATGGCAATCTTGTAGCTTTTCCTGCTAAACAGTCATTACATGGTGTAGGAGTTGTCAACTCACAGTTTAAACCATTTACAGACTGTGTTTTGACCATTTTTATAATCTGATTCTTGCTAAACGTGCATTAGTCTTTGATGCCACAAATCCAATGTTTTTAACTTTCCATTTTCATAGTGTAATGAGCTTACTACACTCTTCTTTACATTAGGTTCTGTTCTCACCACATACAAGCGACCCATATTCTCTGCTTTCAATAGTAAATTCCTACTGTCATCGTAAATGCAACATCCATTTTTATTAAAAACAACTTTCTTGTTATTTTCAGTTAACTGTTTAACTGACAAAATTCCATGGCTAATGCCAGGCACTAAAAGAGTGTTTTTAATCTGTATATCACTATTTGCAGAATTATTACCTATAATCTTTGCATTTACAGTACCTTTTCCAATTGTAGGTGTTGTTGTGCCATTTGCTGTCACAACATTTTCAGTAGTCACATTTTTACTAATCCAAGAAAAATACTTTTTCTCTGGAGACATGTGATGAGTAGCACCTGAGTCTATGACCCAAACATCAGCTATTTAATATAGCTGATCCACATGAAACATTCGTTGTCAATGCACTAGATGAACGTTTGCTGCTTGATTTATTGGGACATACATTTGCAAAATGACCGATTTCTTTACAGATAAAACACTTTCCTTTGCCATTTTTGCCTTTTCGTAATCCTTCCTTAAAGTGTTTTCCATCTTCGCTGCTAAGTTTGACATCTTTGCAATTAGATTTGACGTCCATCATTTTCGTGTTTACTTTCTTCAAGAGTAATGCAGACTGTTTCGTGCTATCGTTTTCTTGTCGTCTTGAATCTTCGGCAAGAAGACGTCTTTTCACTGTAGCACATGTAAACTCGCTTTCTGGTAGGTTACACAAAGCTGTTACAACAGAATCCCATTCCTCGGAAAGTCCGCACAAAATCGTCATAGCTAAATCTGCATCTTCTATGGTGTTGCCAACACTAGCAAGATCTGCAACAGTTCTGTTTATCTGTCCCAAGTATAATTCCATTGAATTATAATCACTCAGTTTCAACGAATACAATTTTCGCCTGAGTTGCACAATACGAAATTTGCAGTCACGCGGTGCATACAACCGTTCCAGCTCGTTCCATGCTTCCTTAGCATTCGTTAAGTGCTGAATATGCATCTGCTGTTCGTCGCACACAGAAAGTGCGATCTTTGCATAAGCTTTATTTTGTCTCGATGCGTAATTACGTTTTACATTTGTATCTGCGTCGGCAGACGGTTCTTCTTCACCTGGATCAACAACTGTCCATAAATCACTTTCCATCATTACCATTTTCATTTGGTAACTCCATGATGCGTAATTTATACCATTCAATTTGCTTATAGTTGTAGACCGGTGATCAGACATGTTAAACTGAATTAATTAACTTTTGTCTGTCGTAACCTTCACGCTAAATATCCTTAGCCAACTTTTTCGAATCGACGCTACAACTTAACGATTGCGCAATCAATTTCACAGTTTATAACACTTCTGCGCTGTAACTGGGCCCATAACCAATGTTATTATTACTTATATTTCGGCAGTTAATAGCGTAGAACAGAAGCGTACTAAAATAAACTGTAAAGGACGCGTTATTGCGAACAGCAATTCTTTATTACACGTTCGCACGCCAATGCGCAATACAACGTACAACGACAACATAGACCAGCGAGATTACAGACAATGCAAAGAATAATTTAACGTCTGTGCATTTCACTGATAATCTCTACAGAATTGTTATTATGTAATGCTCATAAGCCCTTTTTTTTGTAATTTGTATGTACTTTGGTTGTAGTTTACACAGTGATACAGATGGAACTTCTTCTGAATTAATGATGTCAGGTTAAGGAACCAGTGAAATTTAAAATTAAATAGGACTCCATAAACCTTATGCTATAGCATGTTATATTGGTTTTATTCCTGGTCCAGGTCTCATTCTTCACAATAAGTACAAAACTACTTCCATCCATATGAAATAATAAATTCAGTAACTCAGTGGTTATGAAAGCAACTTAAATTATTTATGAAACTAAATTCATTGTGAATTGTTCTGTAAAAAAAAATGTTTCAGTTGTCATTATGGACCTGTCTGCATTTCGACATAACCACAGCTTCTACCAATATTGCTGTTCAAAATTCATAGTTTCTATTACCTGTGTATGAATACATTCACTGTGTTGCAATCTTACTATAAATGTTCTATAAAAGGGAAGTGAGGAGGTTAAAGAGGTTGGTAAGAAGAGAACATAACAGATTTAAGAGACAGCAGGGTAGTAGGGAATATTTAAAACAACTAAACAAGGACTTAATAACAGCAAAGAAAGTGGCTAAATATGGGTTTATGAAGAAAATTGTCAGTGCAGGAGGACCATTGACTGATGCATCTAGAAATTTCTATAGCAATATCAAGAAACTTAGGGGAAGGGAGGGTGTAGAGACATTTATAGATAAGGATGGAGAACAAGTTACTGAGGATTTGAAAAAAGGCAGAGACTTTAAGTAACTGGTTTAGTGAAAGCATTAGGGACAATGAATCAGAACCGGGAGGGTCTAATTCGGAGAACGAGCTTAACAACACAATTAGAAATGAAGATAGTAAAAAATTTGAAATTCATCCTGAGGAAATCATGAATGAAATAAGAAAGCTGAAAAAACGTAAAGGGGCTGGTGTAGATAATAATAGATATCTTAAAGATAGCCGGATGTGGCATTGTACCTTTTCTTGAAATATTATTTAAATTGCGTCTGGATACTTGCTGCTTACCACAGGACTGGAAAAGTGCAATAGTAGTACCGGTACATAAAAGAGGGGTGAGAAATGGAGTTGAGAATTACAGGCCAATCAGTTTGACATCAGTGGTAGGTAAATTAATGGAAAGATTGATATGCAACCTCATCATAAATATATGTGAGGAATGTAAGTGGTTTTCAAGCAGGCAACATGGGTTCAGGCAAGGATATTCATGCAAATCTCAGTTGGTGGGATATATACAAGATATTTCAGATGAAATGGACAAGGGAGGCCAAATTGATAGTGTAGCACTAAATCTGTCAAAGGTGTTTGACAGAGTGAGCCATAAAATGGTAATACAGAATATAAAAACTACTGGAGTGGATGAGAAAGTGATTTGCTGTGTAGAAGAATTTTTAAAAGGTAGAAAACAGAAAGTTATGGTAGGAAATGTAGTATCAGAAGAAGTGGTAGTAAAAATGGGAGTGCCGCAGGGTAGTGTATTGAGACCATTGCTATTCATTATTCTAATGAATAATTGTGTTGATTGTTTACAGTCTGAAATTAGATTGTTTGCAGATGACATAACGATTGAGGATTGTAAACGGTTGCAGGGTGATCTGGACAGGATGTCTAGTTGGGTTGGTAAACATGGGATGAAGATAATTGCAAAGAAGAGTCAGCTTATTAGATACACAAATAAAAAACAAAAGGTTAATTATGAATGTAAGGTGGGGAAAGAATTGCTTGCTGAATACTTGAAATGTAAATATCTTGGCATTACATTTGATAACAAGCTGAACTGAGCAGGACACATTGGACAGGTGGTAGGAAAAGGTTTCAAAATTCTGCACTTGGAGAGAGTGATGAGGGGATGTACGAGAGAAGTTCAGGAGTTGAGTTACAAAACTTTGGTCAGACCATTGCTCGTATATGGTAGTGTAGTATGGGACCCTCATTTTGCGTATCAAATACAGGAGTTGGAGAGTGTGTAAAAAAGAGCTGCTAGATTTGTTACTGGAAATTATCGCAGAATGCAATCAGTGACGGATATGATAAAGGAGCTCTAATGGGATTCATTGCAAGACAGGAGGAGGATGAGGAAGGTCATGGGAGTGTACAGGGCTTATACTAACGATTAAGCATGGAAAGATATTTGAGTGGGTATGAAAAATATGGAAGTGAAAGGATGACCGTGACCACAAGCTGGCACTCAGTTTCAGGCACAAGGGTGTGGGAAGATTCCCTTTTTTAGGTAAGGGTGTCAGGGTTTGGAATGAGTTACCAAGAGAAATGATGAATAATTTACCAAAAATGTTGAAAGAATTTAAAGATAAAATTTGTAGAGGGCAAATGTAGATGGCTGCATGATAGGGGGTGTAGGGAAATTGCCACCGGAGTCTCTGCGCCATTGCAATTAAATTAAATTAAATTAAATTGTCCCACTGGAAATATTTACATCTGATATAGTGACATCACTAATAAAAGCAACTAATAATTAAGATGTTAACCTTAACACAGTACATATCTTTATTTCAGAGTTTCAGCAAATCATTTCTTCGAGTATATTATAACAGTGATGTAAAATATCTACATCGAATCTAAATATCTTGTAAGCTCATCAAAAACAATGTGTTGAAGGCAGTATTTTACCAATTCGTTTCTTCAGTAACTAAGTATAATTTTCAGCAAACAACACATGTAATCTTGAAAATGATGTAATGCAGATATTTCTTAGCTTTTTGTAACAACAGTATCACTATACAGGGAGTATAAGAAAAACCCACATCGAACGAATTGAGAAATTTATACTCGTTTCTTTCCGTATTGTGCTCTTGAGATACTGTAGAATATAATTGACATCTTTCAAATTTTTGTATCCTTCGGTTAAAATTTATATCAGTTCTTTCTATTCCCTACATTTACCATCCTATTTTCACTTTTTCTGAATTTAATTCATCTTACTCATGTTTCTTAAAACTTATAGTACAACCTTCTATTGTTATATTAAAATTCTTACTAATGTGCTTTTGTGATGGTTTAGAGGTTTTAAGCTTTTGTTACAATAATAATAAGGACCTCTTCACAGTTCTTATAATGTTGTCTTATACCAACTTTGTTTATTTACATTTGTTTACTTTGCTAACATGCTTTCATTAATGAAATGATACCACTATAAGCTTTTCTGAAGACCTATGAATCTATTTCATTACAACTGGCAACATCAGTTGTTAACATGAAAATAATTTGGAAAAATATCAGAGATGAAGTAATTGTATTTGATGAATGCATATTGCAGCAATGTAGGATAAACAAAAAATAGAAATAACATCCTTCTTTCTTTGATAAAGGAGTTAAATGTATCAATAAGTTCTAAAGAATTTAGTTTACTACATCTATACATATGTATTATCTATACCTATAAAATGCAAGTTTTGGTCATGTTGTAGCTGTCACCCCATAACATCCTACTTTGGTGTCATGCATTTCGCCTTATGACCAACATGACCAGATATGTTGTTCTAGGTTATTTAATAACAGTGCTATTTAGCTATTTTGTGAATAAATTAACTGTCAGAACACTGAAAAAGAAAGAATGTATTTCATTTAAATTAGCATAATAATTACTAATTGCTTATAATCTATATCTATAAAACGAAAACCGGACATATTGGTCGTATAAAAACTCGGAAACTACGGGGCAGATTTCGATGGAGTTTTCACCGTTTTAAAGCTTAGAATCTTAATTCACTTGTCTGGCATGTCTTATGTTTCAACGTTAAATAATGTAAGAGCATTAAATGAAATTCTGAACGTATGGTGAGAAATTCCACAGGAGGAATCTCTAGGTGCCGCATACTCTGCACTAAACACACAACACAATGTCTCTGACCATAGCCTTTAATTAAAGCAATAAGATAACTTATAGTAATAACTATTTTGCACACTAAACAAAACTTTAAATATTCTTTCTTTTAATTCGATATATTCAATTTTTAAAAGCCATAGCTTGAAGCATTCTTTCCTTTAATTCGGGATATCAATTTTTAAACGACATAGATAGCCGTAAAAACAACAGAGATTTTCTTTAAGCACGATCTCTGGACAATATCTCTGGCCTTCAACATTAGTCTTCTGTTTACGATAATATTATTCCGGATTCACTTTTGACATTTTATCTGCAGAGTTAAAGGATCTGGAGTTTCGAGCCACAAGTATATCCATTCACTTTGCAATTGAATCAAATCTGAGTTTTTAACATAATCTAGTGTTGTTCAGTAATGTAGTAATGAAATTTCTTAACCAAATTATCGAAGCTTGATATACATGAATCTTTTCAGACAAATTAAAATAGTATACGTGCAAATAAACTTCAGCCCACCAGGTTCTTGGTAGGGGGCGGGTGAATGTAGGTTTGCTTTAATTCCGAAAAAGTTGGCACGTATTTTATGAAACATTGTACAAATGTTTTGCGGGAATAAAAATAGGGTACGGTTAAATCTATGCCAACTATACCAGGCAACGCCGGGAACTCCGCTAGTTATTTAATATTTATTTGATGTAAAAGTATTTATTGAAATCTTTGGCCATAAATTTTTAACATATTTAAATAAAATTTGGCATTAAGTCAGTTAATTGTGTGCGAAGTGACATAGGATAGATGTTATCCCGCAAAAACGCATATTTCTTTTAGAAATTGCCATTATTATCAATTCACAAACAACAAAGAGTTTCCTACTTCGTAGACAGCCGTGCAATGTTTACTCTTTGCTTTTTATGTAAATCGCAAACACTACTTTTCAGAAATTAAAGCAAAAACCTTTTTACATATGCATGTTTGTGTTTAGTTTAAAAGCCATAAAACTGATGCACTTGACAAATAATAGTTTGTTAACCCTAAAGTAAAAGAAAAAAAGAAGTAGGTACTGTTAAGTTCACAAAGAGATGTTATCATTTGCGTACATAAAATACTATGACATCCCAAATATTGCACCATAATTTCGATCGTAATATGCTAAATGTGAAAAATCAGAGCTTGGAAAAAAACACAGCGTGAAATGCTATGAGTATACCAGCACGAAAGTCGATTTACTAAAAGTGTAAAATGCCGGTGCTCGAAATGTCATATTTATAAAATTGTTACAGATTCCATTCTATCTCGGTATAATTTATTTCCTGTGTGTCTTCTTTTTTGCTACTATACAGTCTCTGTAATATTACAATGTATTTTTCCCAAAATTTAAAACTTAACTAACCCTTTTTTGTTCAAAATTTTTGTGTAAATCAGTACAAATAGTAGACTATGATTCACGAAACAGTGCTTTTTACTTACTGTTCAATTTCTACAAATATCTAATAAATCCTTCTCTTAAAACAAATGTATTCAATGGCCTAACGTAGAAACTTATTGTTTCATGAAGCAATATTGGATGTCGTTTACAACGCGATACACCTTGTAAGACTTAGAGATGTGCACTGGGGTTGGGTGCACAAACTTGAATCTTAACTGTGATCGTGCAAACCTAAGGTGATACAGTTCTGACTTAGCTTTTAACACAGTCGCCACCGTAGTTTTAACCAAGAAACTAGGGAAAGGTGATAGTTCAATGATGAATGTTCAGTTCTGCTAAGATGAATATATTCTTCAAAAAACGTTACAAAGTCAGAGTACTGCACAGGCAATCAGACAACCTTCCAAATTTATTTCACAGATTCGACTGACCATTCGAGCACGACCAAACCCCACGCTACCACTATTTCTTTGCTACATGAGTTCTTCAAAATAAAACTCCACCGATGCTGACAAAAATTCAACCGATATTAAACAAACTAGCAGTTTGTCGCACCACGAGCCCAGAGCTGGCCACCTTACTACATAATGTGTCTACACCGACTAGCTGCTGCTTCTTGAATGGGGCGAGAGTAGGTTCTGGAGGGGGTATATATAGGATTGGACCGTGAGAACTTCCTTATCTCGATTTTCCCATGGACTTTATCCGATAGCTGATCAGTTTCAGACAAATGTTACGAAATCCAATTTGATCACGACAATAAAAATCATCCTAGCTCTCTGAAAATTTGGTAGTAGCAAGTATTATTATAAACGTCAAATTCAGTTATTATAAAAAATTTCATAACTTTAATAGTTTAGCCAGAAAAGAGTCATAAAGATGTGATTGCCATACTTTCGAAATATTGCTCCTATTGAGCTGAAACAAATTTAATTTTACTCTCCTATCGCTCATCTATTCTCTGATATTAAATAAAGAATTTTACCTATTTTTGCAAGTTCGAAAACAAAATTTAATGTCTTGAAATATTTCGAATATTAACTTGAAAATAACTCTATAACAAATTTCCCTAATGAAAAACTATTATTGTAAAAATTTGGAATCTCTACGTCTATTCCCTGATTTATTACGAATTTTCTAAATTTCACTCCAGACGAATGCCGAGCAATTGCATCATTTCGTCCAAACGCTTTCTCGCGCCAAAACCCAATTTATTTTATTACAATTAAATGCTCTAATATTTTGAAATAAAACTTTTCCAGAAATGTTTATATTTAAATAAACTTTACTCTGAATATAATTTCTTTTCATAAATCCCCGAAAAAGACTAAAATAACGAACTTTTTCATTAATCACATGTCTGGCTATATCAAATTATATTCAAAAACGATCTTTAGAATGCATGAATCTCTCTAAAATTTTAATATGCTATCTAAACTGAAATTACGATACTTTCTATCTATCATTTGATTTCTTAACGGTTTTCTGATAGCTAAATACTTCGAGTTTAGAGTGGAAAATTTTGTGATAAAATTCTAAACCGGCAAATCACTTTTAAACATATTCAGACTCTAAGTAGGATCTTTTAACAACAAAATTAATCATCTTCTGGCTATCTATTTACCTAAACATCTTTTGAACAAAAGAAATATCTTGATTTAGTGAAATTAAACGAAAGTCAAATATTACCTATTCAAATCTAAGGTTAAGTTTCTTAACAGCTATTTAAAATGAATTTAACTATTGAATTTACTGTTAACACTTGAATAAATGCTTATATAGGACATATTACTGGGAAATATTATCAAAATTGACTATAAAAATGACTTTAAAAGGGTGGTACCATATACTCAACTGAACTTGCTATCTTCGCAACTAATTTCGTTATTCGAAATTCCAAGATGTGTTACAACCTCATTTACACGTAGCTTATGAAACCTGCTTATTTATTACTAATAGTAACTAAATGACTTCTGCCTTATGCTGTAACAAAAACATTCTGGTCCAGGCAGCATTTCAACTTAACCACTATCTCTGCTAATATCGCCACTATATAATCAAACGATACGAACACACCTCAACACATTAAATGCATTGGAACTGCATTTCGAGTAGTTACAGAATTTTCTATATCAAGATTCCTAAATAGTGTAGCATAAATTACCATCACATTTAATTTCATTATACACCTTACTAAATCACGAGCAGTATCAGTCACTTTATTGTGATGTAAACTTGATGAGGAATATTAATGAAAGTTGTCTTAGAGTTGTAGATAATTATGAACTTTCCGTTGTACACTGTAAGTTACAAGCATTTCAGTATATATTTTTAAATTACGTTACTGCAATAATGAATGTAGTTTCATGTGTATTCATTATTTATTTTCCTGCGATCTGAAATAATAATTCACGTTACTAATGTATTAATGCGCGAGTGATAGAAGCTTTGATTTTCTAGCGGTATTATTAGTGGAGTTTGAGACTTGGCTGAAATGCAGCATGGGCCAAAATAAAAACTGAAACATTATTAGTTATTTAAGCTTCTTTCACGAGCACCATTTTAGTGACGTCATGTATTGCTTTATAATGATATTGTAGCAAAAGATCTATAATAATCTTGGATGATTTAGCAGAACACACGGCATTGCTCGAAGTAAATTTTTAAATTTATAAATGTTTTATTCAGATAGTGGAGTGTCAGACAAGCAGAGTGGTGATTTGCCGGTAGACATTCAATTCTGTTTGCAGATTGAGAAACCTATTATGAATAAAGAATCAATTACTATTTTAACATTGTAATTGATAATTCAGAGGAGAATTAATGGATCAAAACAAATGAAGTATAGTATACTGATCTACATGCAGTCAACTGTTTTCACAGATAGAGAAACGAACATTAACACTGATCATTATGAATAAAAGAATCAATTACTACTATAATACCTAAATTTCTGCTTTAAAGCAGAATTAATTGATGGAACCCACATATCTTCAAAACAAAATCAATATTCAGAGAGCAAATTAAGTTCACTTAAAAAAAAAAATAGTAATTCTCAGATATTTAGCGCAAATCAAAATATACATTTTTAGTTTCCCAATTTTTTAACGAGATGAACGTCCTTGGTCCACTTAGCTATTTATTTGCTCTTTGAATGTTAGTAATTTTTTTTGGATGTTTAGTCGCTTCCATCATATTTTGACGTTTTGAGTTTCCATTAATTAAAACAATGTTAATTTTTGTTCGCAAGTCTTGAAATTAGTAATTTTAAGAGATGCCAGGTAAAGGAAAGTCAAATCTTTCAATGAAATGTAAGAAAACTATGACTGTCAAAATAGCCAAAATGCAGGAACAAATCCTCTATCAGAGCTGCATAGAGCACTTAGCACATATTGCGACTTCTGGGAATGCTGAATTGCCGGAGCAGTCGCAAGTTGGACGACGACACCAAACTGAACACTAGGTGTCTGAACGATCACACCGGGAAAAACGCGAGCTTGGTGCTAAGAGCAAGCTGAATGGCAATCGATCTCAAGAGCCTCTGAAACACCGAAGCAAACAAAAAGATGGCAACAACAATACGCCGCATATTTGGCATTGCAACATGTTGCTGAAACACCTGAACTCATTACTAATATTTTCCCGAGCATTCAACTAAATATTATCAATGACAAAAACTGGTTATGTGAGAGGACAATACTTGCCCCGAAAAATGATTCTGGAGCTATGAAAAATATTAGAGGAAATAGTCTGGGAAGTGACAACACACTCTTCCATCGATACAGTAATGTTAACTGACGATGCTGCTACCTACCCTGTCGAGTTTTCAAACTCCTTCGAGTTATCTGGGCTATCGTCCCACAAACTCGAGCTTAAGGTTGACACTCGAGTTCTCCGGATGCCTAATCGCCCCCCCCCCCGCCCCCCCTCCCTCAAAGTATTACAATGGCACCAGAATACGCATCACAGAACTAGGAAGAAACATTGTGATGGCTACAATTCTTATCAGTGCATCTAAAGGCGAAGCCATTATAATTCCGCGTATTACAATTACTCCCAGTAATATTTCCTTTCAATTTAAAACATTACAGTTCCCATTAAAAATTGCATTTTCAATGACAATTAATAAATCGCAGGATCAAACATTGAAATTGGATACTCACTGCTTTTCCTTTGGTCAACTCTATGTTGCTTGCTTGCAGGTATCGAGTGCAAAAAATTTACAAGTTTTTAGAAAATAACAAGTCCTACAATATTGTATATACCAATGTATTAAACTGAAAATACTCCTAACATACAGAATATTTTTATTGTTTTAAAAGTTCGATGTAGTTGTTTGGAACAAATAAATGTTTGTTATTTTATT
Source organism: Vandiemenella viatica (assembly GCA_031002005.1). Lineage (NCBI taxonomy): Eukaryota > Metazoa > Arthropoda > Insecta > Orthoptera > Morabidae > Vandiemenella > Vandiemenella viatica. The sequence continues at coordinate 69,641,839 of CM061914.1, forward strand.
GCAATATTCATTACTACTATTACCAATATAAATAGCTCTAAAATAAATTGTATGGTCGAATTGACCTGGTGGCAAGGCTTCATTACGTCTATGCAATCAGCCCCTTTCGTAGCCACTTAGCTGAACGCAGTAATCCTACTGGGCACAGAGGACCTACAGTTCAATGTGGAATCATAACCATGTGAGCATTTTGGCGTACTTCACATTACACAACAACCTGTGCAAAATGTGAAGGTCGAGCTAAGGACCTATGAAAATCCTCTCCGAGACTGGGATTCAAGCTGGGGACTTTTCCATGTCCAGTTAGACGCGCTAATCACTGAGTGACCATCCTCTCAAGGAAATATTATATTACAACACTCTTCCACACGGTCAAAATTATTTATATTTTTTAAAATAATTTATATTGTTTTCATGAGTGTTTGTGGAAATATAAGTTTTTAATTAATTAGGATTCTGAATAAGCTGTGAATTGATTTTATGCACTGTCACAACTTATTGTCTTTAAGATTTGACCTTTTTTTTCGGCAAATCGGTACTTCGTTAATTAAAGGAAATTATTCAGGAATAATTCTATACAGTCGCCTGATGAGGTGGAGGGTGGAATTGTTCTACCAATACTTTTTAACTGCACGAAACACACACAATAGTATATAGAACACGAAACACTATTTATTGCACAAAGTTTATCAGCTACAACCTGACCACCATACCATACTTATTTAGTTTGTTATCAATAGGTATCAATGACTACCCTGAATAATAGTTCATCAAGATTGCCTGTTCGTAGTGAGTGTAAGCTTTCATTAATATTCCACAAATAGCACAACACTGTATTTCTTCATGTAGCAGTGATCGACATACACTAGTAACAGCCGTTAAACTTGCATAGTATTCACTCAGCATCCAAGAAAAGCTACTGGCTTATCCAACTGTATGAAACGTCGGCCAGTGTTAGTTATACCAACGTGGAAGACCGTGATTTCGTATCCACAATGACTGCGGCTTTTAACACCACCATTCTCACAATAGTCAGACTGGCTAATCAATTTACCTTGAAGTGACTGGCTACAGAAGGCGCTGCGAAAACGACAGCCAGCACTCAACCAACGCGGTAGTGCGACCGAAACTTCTCTTTACACGAGAATACTGTTCCCTGCAACCATGTTTACCTGCCTACTTGCTTAATGCAACTCGCGCAATAGGTTGGCTACACTCTCCTCGATTGTCGGGATCCATAGTCGACCTCACAATCGTTGATCGACTTACATACAGATTGAAAGGTACGAAAATCTATCGTAATGTGACATGTTCTTTTACTTAAAGTTTTTTTTTTTTAACTAAAGTAGTTCCTTACTGATTGTGTTCTATATAGCATAGACTACAATTAAAACTAATATTATGCAGAATGACATAAGTTGTTATGATTCATTTTTAATTTCTTTTGCTTTTACTGATGCCATTTTCAGCCTCATGTATCTTTGTCAGCCATTCAAAGGTTGTAGTATCGATCTGAATCATAAATATAAAAAAGGAAAATGGAAGAACCCATGAAAAAATTTGATTTAGTTTATATCAGGATGCATTATCACCAGTAAAAGGTGATACAGAACATGTATTAATATGTGTGTGATTGAAGTATTGTTTCTTTCGTGGCAAGTTTAGCATAGCATGTGGTGAGGTTGAAACGCAGCCTGGACCAGGATGTCAACAGAAACCCTTCGTTACAGAACAAGGCAATAGGAATTACATTAATCTTTATTTTATAACAGTTCTATTTATTTAAGCAATTGCTAAGAGATTAATTGCCAGAACACTGAAATAAAAGTATATATTTCTTTAAAATTGGCATATTAATTATCAGTTGCTTTTTTTGTACTGAAATTATTAATTGGTTTGAATGAAAGAAGTTCCAAATTGATTGCAATAAACCTTAATTAAACTAATATCACGTGAAATAACATAAGTAGTTAAGGTTTATTTTTAAACAACTTTTGTTTTCACTGGAGTCATTATTTCAGCTGCTTGTAAGCTGTGTCAGCCATTAAAACATCGATTGTTGCCTCAGATAATAAGAAAGAAAGCTGTCCCTAAAGACCTCGCTGTTAAGAGACGTTAAACAGATAAAAGAAAAGAAAGAAAGAAAGATGTAAAAATACATGAAGATTTTGGATCAACTTTTTGTTGCCATGCATGTTGAAATTGACATGCGATACAGAGAATATAGTAATTCGCGTGTGATTGTAGGTTTGATTTTTTAGCTGCAATATTAGCAGAAATTGTGGTTAGGCTGAAATGCAACCTGCACCAAGTTGACAAATGAAGCTATTTGCTACAGCACAAGGGATGAGAAATTACACTGAGCTTTATTTTATATCTATTCTATGTAGATACGCAACTGCAAAGAAATTAATTGCTAAAACACTCCATTAAATCCACAATTTTTGACCAGTAGTAGGGGTGCAATAGGTTGTGAATGGTTTGAGCAGGTTGTAACGTGGCACATGATAGTCTAGGCTAGTACAAAATAAAAAATAACAAGTTCTTGTCAAAGTCAGGTCAAGTCATAATGAAACATTGCTAAAAATTTAACTACAACATATATATGCATTTTATTTTATTAAGAAAAAAAGAATTTTTGTTTGTTTTTGTTTTACTGCATGGATTGATAATATGGAAAAGAATAATACTCTGAATTTTCATGCAGTTCAGATGGAATTAAAAAATGGTCCTTGGTGACTATTCTAATAAAAGATTTTATTTTGATGTTTCAGGTTAACACTTATTTGTCATTAACCCTTACTAACTTTGAAAATCCCAGAACTGCAGGTGAATATGAGAAAAGCATCACGTTTAAGATATTTGTATTTCAAGCTGTTAATTATTACAGCCCCCTGCTCTACGTTGCTTTTTTCAAGGTTTGTACAATTAATGCTTTAATTTTTTTACCATTCCTTCTTTTCAGACGTCTTAATCATTTAAACCAATTTTTTTAAGATTAACTATCATTTTTAATCTGGAATTTAATTCTAAATTTATGATATGTTTTCCCCCTTCGTTTATTTTTTCCCCAGCTATTCATTTTCATTTAAATAATTATTTTTATTGTTGGTGGTACATATAAACAATTTTTTTTGTGGTCAAATCATTACTTATTTAAATAGAAATTGAATCACATGTATAGGTTAGCATGTGTGATTGTGGTAAGCTCACCAACATTCATCATTCATGCTTTATTTTAGATTGTTGTTTTCAGAGCAGAGATAGTGGGGGAACTTTGGTAAACTACACCTATCATTACAATTACCTTCTACATAACAACTTTAATTCATTGGATGAGATTCGTAGTGTACACACGTACAGAGCCTAATGGCCCATTTTTCCACCACCAAAGAAGGCAGATGCTGAAATATTTTATATTGTGTATTTGTATGTCAGCATAAGTCTTCTCTCTCATCACAGCTGTCCACTTTGGTATGAGGTGGGTTAATTTCCCTTTCCTTTATTATTTAACTCATTATTAGTACTGATAGGAAAGCTAAAGCAAACACAACAGGAAAAGGGGCAGAATTAACAAAAATCATTCCACAAATATAAAAAACTGTGGCTTCACTCAATGAAATGGAAATGTGGCTGAGCTATGCTTGTGGTCAACTGTCACATTAATGGTAGTTTTGAGCATTAGCATCAGAATGGAGATGATGGAGATAAGTGGAAATGTTACTTGACAGGAAACAATCAGTAAAATAAGGATATATGAGTAGAGAAAAAAATACGAAAAACAAATAATTAAAATATATATGCAGGATGATTAATAATGCTCTCTGGCATTGTGGGTAACAATTGTGCATTGGCTTTGACAGATAAAGCAAAAATATTTGAATACCAAATCGCTCCAAATTTCAGTTTATAATAGGTGCCATAGTGTTTGGAGTGATTTAGCCACTGGAGAATAGTAAAAATAACATGGCATTTAGTGGTGAACAGAAATTGTCTCCATTTTGGAATTTGCTAATTGTGAGTCATTGTGATGATGCAATGTAAATTTCATACAAAGTATCAGACAACTTCCTACAGACAAAGCAATCAATGTGTTTTACACCAATATTAAGGAAACTGATTGCTTGCATTAACCGAGCGGGGCGGTGTAACGGTTAGCGTTCTTGCCTCGCATTCGGGAGGACGGCGGTTCGAATCCCCGTCCGGGCATCCAGATTTGGGTTTTCCATGGTTTCCCCAAATCACTCCAGGCAAATGCCGGGATGCTTCCTTCAAAAGGACATGGCCGAATTCCTTCCCTTTCCTTGTTCCCCATCCTTGTCCCCCATCCTTTCCCATCTCTAAAGACCTCGATGTTAAAAAGATACGTAAAGCAGTTAAAAAAAAAAAAAGCTTGCATTATGCACCATTAACAGGTTGGTCTGGAACATCAATGGAGTATTGGTATCTATCCTACTGGATTATTTTGAGGAAGAAAGGGGAGGCTGCAGCTTTGGTTTGTGTCTGGCAGGTAAAAACTGCAGAAATGTGAAATAGACTTTCTGTCAAACTGGGACAGAAAGAAAACTCTGCTATAGTTGAACACGTCATTGATAACGGCCACCAGTCATGTTTTGATAAAATGACACGCCTTTGCCATGAAAATAACTTTTGTGATAGTATGATGAAGCAGGTGATTGAAATTAGGCTTAGTAATCAGGGACTCAGCTTAACATGGAAGCTGGTTATTAGATTTTTACAAGGCACATGGGATCAAACCATATTAGGGCATAATAGCAATGAAAACATGACATCACCAAGCAAATCCTGCCCAGCCAGACCGCCTCTCTATCTGAACCCCTCCTCGCTACTGGCTGGTAGCCCTATATAATAGACTACCGTGCGGAAGTTTCAGTAAGTTAAGCGGGGTTTGACAATGGGAGTAGTGCCAACTCTTGAAATGTCGCCAGTCGACTTTACTTTGATGCAGCTAGAATCCTGAGAGGTTTTCCTACAGTGTAGCTACCTTGAAAATGTACATAGTTATCTAATTTAAAAATTGTTTGTGGCTTTCTTTGCATGCAGTATGTACTTCCATCCTAACAAAAAAAAACTATTAAAAAAATTGGGCAATATTGGTTTCCTCTTTTATGCTTGAAATAGCTTGCATCAATGGTTCTCAGCCCAAAGACCAGTAAAAATAATTCTATGGACCACTAAACTTTAAGGAATTTTTTACCTATGTGTACAGGGTGTCCACAATTGAATATCAGGGTTTTAATGCTTTATAAGATTTATTACATTATCCTTACAGTTATAAATGATATGTCAAATGAAAGAGCAACTCAAACAGTTTTATATACAAGCTTACAAGTGTTCTATGTGGGCACCATTTGTCACACGGCACACATCAAGTCTGTAGCCGAGTTCTTCCCAAACGTTGAGCAGTGTGTCTTCAGTAACTGTTGCAACAGCTGCTTCAATCCTCTGTCGTAATTCAAGGAGGTCGGCTGATAATGGAGGCACATGCACACGATCCTTGATGAAACCTCAAAGGTAGAAATCGCATGGCGTTAGGTCAGGTGAACGTGGAGGCCACGCATAGCAAGCTCTGTCATTGGGCCCCTTGCGGCCAATCCAGCGGTTGGGTACAGTTACGTTCAACCAACCGCGTACTTCGTTATGCCAGTGAGGTGGTGCACCATCTTGCTGTAAAGTGAAGTTCTCTGGTTCATATTGTTCCAACTGATGGAAGAGCCATTGCTTTAGTGTAACAAGGTAAGAAGTACCAGTTACAGTCGGTTCATCAAAAAAGAAAAGTCCGTAAACTTTCCGCCGGGATACGGCACAAAAAACATTGATTTTAGGGGAGTCTCGTTGCACTTGTACGATCTCTTGAGGATTTTCTGAGCCCCAGATCCGCTCATTACAAGTGTTAACATGTCCACTGAGGTGAAAGTTCGATTCATCACTGAAGACAACATGATGTAGAAAATCTTCATCGTCATGTAACAACATTTCGTTAGCGAATTTGGAATGCAAACCATGGTCTGCAGGCTTTAGAGCCTGTAACAACTGTAAACGGTAAGGACGTAGTTGCAAGCGTTTCTTTAAAACTTTCCAAACAGTCGACTTAGAAATTTCTAATTCGCGATTAGCCTTCCGAACAGATTTCTTTGGGGTACGAGTGAACGACTCTCTCACTCGCTCAACAGTCTCTTCGCTAACTCTTGGTCGTCGCGCGCTCTTCCCTTTACAAAGGCAGCCTGTATCTTCAAACTGATGATACCATCTACGGATGTTATTGTCACTTGGAGGAACACGCCCGAACTTAATGCGTAACGCACGCTGCACAGTAACTACAGATTCAGTCTTTGCAAACTGTAAAACACAAATCGCTTTCCTCTTCACTAGTCGCCATCTTTGCTACTACCGCATTCTAGCGGATCGCAGTGGAAACATTTCACGCACATGCGCACTAGTGCCAACGAACAAAACTGTTTGAGTTGCTCTTTCATTTGACATATCATTTATAACTGTAAGGATAATGTAATAAATCTTATAAAGCATTAAAACCCCGATATTCATTTGTGGACACCCTGTATATTATCAACCAACCTACCAATTATTATCAGCATGTACTTAAGATATAAACCTACAATAATGCCTTCATAAAATAGCCACTAACTTAATCCTCATAGAAACATCACTGTCTTTTGATGCCTATTAAATTTGTTTAGTTAATAAACTGTTATAATAATAAAGTTCTTGTATCTTCATGTCCTGCAATTACCATATTGAATTTCAGATTACAGCCTTACAAATTGCAAGTACAATACCCATTTTATGTGAAGAGTTCTTACTAATTTACTTTTGGCTGTCATTTCTATAATTCTGTTAAAATTATTATTTATATAAATTCTGCCTGTGAACCTCCTGTACCATCTTTGTGGACTACAGGTGGTCCAAGGACTGCAGGTTAATAATAATTGCTGACTTGACTTATTAGTAAGTATGATGATACTTCTTATGCCTCAAAACAAAACATCATTATTATTACCATTTAATTGTGCTTGTGTTTCCCTAACTGATTTTTTTTTTTAATTCTATCACTTTTCACTCTAAAATGTTCAGCACCTTCAAATATAATTTATCTCAGTCCCATTTTACCCGCTTAGAAATGAATCCCACATTCCTTTTGCCTGAAATGAAGTTTGATTTGATGATGTTGATGGTACCCATAAACCATTAGTAACTTTTCATCCAATGTCAATCCAGGTCTCATTGACAATGTGTACCCCATAAACATATCTCCTCAACTGGTTCATTGATACCAACAATTCCACTCTGATCTCCTTTATCATATATATAACTGAATTTGTTCTAAAGTAATTTCTGCTAATAACTATAGCTGCCCTCCTTTGAACCCCCTCCAACTCTTGTATTAGGCATCCACAATGTGGATCCCATACTAGCATACTATACTTGAGAAAGCGCCTCACCAAGGTTTTCTAGTTCCCTCACTTCCCTCGTATGTCCTGTAATCTTCCTCTTCAATATAGACAGTACTTTGAAATTAATCTACATCTCTTTCCCAATATGACTTGTTCATGTAAGTTTATTATTAAATAATATTTAACAAATATATACCAAATAGGTGCATTCTGTGCCCTCAAGAAGCAGTTCGGTTTCCGGCATGTAGTAGTCAAACCTTTTCTTTTCCTATCAGTAGACTCATTTTGCTATATCTTCATTCTGTGTTGCCATACCTAACTAGATTTACTTTTATTTTAATCATATTTACAGTCTTGTGATTTCATGTTGTAGGAAATGTTTATCATTTATCAATTTCACATTCAATACTTGTTTTTTGATAACAGACAGTTAAAAGTATGGTTTGTATTTTCAATCATTTTTACAAGTTATAGATAATTGGTTTATAAAGGAAAACAATTTTACAGGGTAGCTTGTATACTTATCCTGGAGATGAGGAAACTAACTCCTCATTAATAAAAAGGTTGGGTTCTGATATTTGCGATCCACCTGGATGTATGACAGAACTGGTAATACAAATGGTCATTATCATGATTGGAGAGCAGACTGTCACTCAGTTAACTGAATTGTTATTCCCGTAAGTATGGGATATATAATTATTAGCAAATAAACTGTAAAAAAGAGATTACAGTGTTAATTTTAGAAGAATTTAAACGTTATTAATGTTTGTACTGAACGGAGCTGAAGAGCAGTTTAAACTACATAAGATTCATTTTATAATAATAATGATGAACAGTACAAGGCATATGCTGTATTGGTGATGAGGTGTGGAATGATATAGGTGGGAGAATTAGAAGAGGTGCATGGAAGGGAAAGATGACCATGAACACAAATTGGCACTCGATTTCAGGCAATTGGATGTGGGAAGATTTTCATTCATAGGTAAGGGGGTCAGGAATTGGAAGAAATTACCAAGAGAAACGATGAATAATTTACCAAAAATGCTAAAAAAAAACTTGAAATGAGTAGAGGGAAAATGCGGACGAGAAGATTTTCTGTTAGTGTGAAATATTTCTTTTACTCATAGTTCCTTTTATTTCTGTTATTTTTTCTTTCTGAAAGAAGATTATTCCATTGCAGTCATACTTCTTATATTATTTTCCTGCAGTAGGAGAATAAGTTGGAAGTCAACTATGAGAATTGGATGTAATTTTTTAAATTGAATTACTCCAAATTTTCTTCTACACAAAAAATTATCTCTTTATAAATAACTGTGAAAGAAACTTTCCATTTGAAACCTTTTCCAATTTTACAACAAACATTTCCATTCACAGGTCAATAAAAATTTCACTAAATGTAGAAAAGGTGTTATTTCATCTTATATACAATTCCAGTATTATATTATCAGCTGATGCCCATAACTGTGTTCACTCAGTTATTTTACGATGTGTCATGAGAAAAAGTCAGTTTTCTGCACAGTTACTTGCATGAATGATTTTATCTCATTATTTAGAATAAAAGCATAAACAACTATGCTTCAAATGGTGTCAGAAACGAAATGGGGTCACAATTCCTTCAAATGAGTTAAAGGACTGACAGTTTATAGCCCAATAAAAACAGCACCATTTACCACCACATATAAACATTGCTAAAAAGTGCAGGTAAATCAGCCTTTTTCTAAGAACTAATTTATCTATACTTCATCTCGTGGGAGCTGATAGCTTTTAGTAGAAACATAAATAAAAAAATAATATTTTCCTGTGATGTTAATGACTAAGTGGCTTAGTTTTTTTATCAGCTGATCAATCCTCAGCTGTTATAACCATCTAAACTAATGTGCCATTATGACCAGGTAACAGGGAACTACAGTTATATGTGGTATATGAAACTTGGATTATGCTAGAGGTGGATAACACCCTCAATTCAAAATAATTTCATTTCATTTCTGGATGATATGATAGTGCTAGGATGCATCCCTGTAAACATTTAATTTGTGAAAAGTAATTTACCTTTGAATGGGTGCCATTTATCTCCCTGGATATCTAACCAAATTCGATAAATCAAGTAAGATTATGAGGAGTAATGTCTCGGCTTTGGTTGCATCATATTTTAAAAAGAAGTTTTTTGGAATTCAACCCTTAAAGGAAAAAAGTATAAATGGTTCTACAACGCATTTTTGTGTCACGAGTCATTTATACCCATTAATATCTAACCGAAACAGATAAATGTGGTATCTTTCTAAAAAAATAAGGTCTCCGCTGTGGTAACATCACATTTTAAGAAACTCTCAAAGGGCATATGCCTTTTTTTTATGTCTCGAGTCATTTATCTCCATTGATAGTTAAACAAAATTGATAAACGATGTATCATTTTAAAGATTGAGGTCTTCGTAAGGTCTTAGGTCCTGTTGAACCACATTTTAAGAAAGAAACTATTCAAAATTCTAACCTTAGAGGGCAAAAGTATTAATATTTCTACAACACATTTTTCTGTCATGAGCTATTTATTCCATTGATACCCAACTTAAATTAATAAATGAGGTATCATTTTAAACATTAACTTATCCGCTTTGGTCACATCATATTTTAAGAAAAAACTTTATCCAAATTCAACCCTTGAGAAAGTTCCGAGCAAAATCCCTACATTGCAGCAGCAGATATCAGAGAGATGTCAATAGCTTTTCGGATATTTTTTTCTGTTATGGAAACACTTTATTTAGTTTTGCTATACAATTCCAATGTACACATTTTATTCGCACAGCAACAAATATCACAGAGATGTTGATATGTTGTGTGCATTTTGTTCAGGTTGGTTGTATTCTGTTAAGGTCAGTGACAGTTTGTCGTAAATACAGAGTGTTTTAAATATTCCTAACTGTTTCGTAATATGTTGTAAGTATTTTGCTGTGTACCTATTACACTAAAAAAAAAAAATATATTTGCTATCAAAGTACGGTTGTACTTTTCATTATATTACAAGCATTCAACCTCGCTATTCATCGCATTTTATTCGCGAAATTTTCGCACGGGTCGTCTAGTCTGTTAAAATACTTTGAATTTTACCAGAAATTTATAATATCATTTTCTATAAATCATTTCACTTTATAGCTTAACTCCAAAACCGGTATTACACTGACACACTATAGTTCAAACTACAGCTGAAAATCCTTACTACTTTGATACAAGTTGGGGGAAGTATTAAGATTGGCTGTTAGATTTGTCTCTTTAAATTACTGCCGAACACGCTTAGTAAATGATATGATAAAGAAACTGGAATGGGATTCATTGGATGACAGGAAGAGTATAAAAAGTGTGCAGGGAGCGTATAAGGTGATATTCGTTATGATGCTTGGAAATATATTGGTGGAAGAATTAATAGCAGTTCATCGAAGAGAAAAGTTGTCCATGACCACCTGCTGGCACTAGATTTCAGGCAGAAGAATATGGGAGAATTTTCTTTCATAGGTAAGGGAGTCAATGATTGGAATAAATTATGAAGAAAATTGATGAATAATTTACCAAAAAGATGAAAGAATTTAAAATTACAATACATATAGGGAAGATGTAGGTGGGCTCAAGAAAGGGGTAAAATGTTTATGTAGAGAAATTACCACCAGAACCTGCACTACATTGCAATTAAATTAAACCCAGTAAAAACAGAAGTGAAACATTTTTATTCTGGTAATACAAAGCTGCAGAATTCTAATTGTTTCTAAGGCATTTAGTAAAACCTGTAAATATGAGGGCAGTCTGATAAGTACTTGTCCTACAAAAGAAAAAAAAAGAAAATTTTGGAAAAGTGGCTATTTATTTCTCAACATATTCTCCTTATAGCTCGATATACTTGACCCAGCGCTGTTCCAACTTCTTTAACCCGTCTGAAAAATACGTTTTCTCGAGATCTGCAAAGTAGGCCTCCGAGGCAACGATAACATCCTCATTCGACTCAAATTTCTGCCCAGCGAGTGTCTTCTTCAAGTTTGGAAACAAAAAGAAGTCGCACGGGGCCAAATCTGGAGAATACGGTGGATGGGACAGCAGTTCGTAGCCCAATTCGACCAATTTGGCCGTGGTGATTGCGGAGGTTTGGGTTGGTGCGTTGTCATAGTGGAAGAGCACTTTTTTCTTCACCAAATGGGGCCATTTTTTCTGCAATTCGGCATTGAAATCAACCCAATAATTCGGCTTAGTATAGCCCTGTGATCATTTTTCCCTTCTCCAGTTAGTTGGTGTGATCGTTTTGCCCTTCTCCGGGTAGTCGGTGTACATCTCAACTTGTGAATCCCAGAAAACGGTGGACATCACCTTTCCGGCTGATGAGATGCTTTTTTGGAGCACATTCACCGGGTAAAGTCCACATTTTTGACTGTTCCTTAGTCTCTTGTGTGTACCAGTGAATCCATGTTTCGTCGATGGTGATGTAACGTAGCAGAAACTCCTTTGGATTGCGCTTAAACAGTGTCAAACATTATTGTGGAGTGCTCTCATGGTTGCGCATGTTGTCCGGAGTGAGCAAACGCGGCACCCATTGTGCCAACAGCCTTCTCGTGCCAAAAATTTCATGCAAGATTTGACCCATGCGGTCTTTTGAGATGCCTACTGTCCCAGCAATCTCGTGCACTATCAATCGGCGGTCTGCCAATACGAGATCATGGATTTTTTTCATGTTATCCTCCATGGTAACCGTTTTTGGGGCACCTGGGCGTGGCTCTTCAAAAACCAACGTGTGACCACGTTGAAACTCGTTAAACCAATTTTTGACAGTCGCCATCGAAGGAAAAGAGTCACCATACACAGAATTCACTGTGTGATTTTCCTTCAAAAACCAAGAATCGACTCACCGCGTGATATTGCTCTTTTTCCATTTTTCTAAAATCCATGGACACACCCAATTTCACAAGGGATCAAAACACAACAATGAGTCCAATTTGGCTGAAATTTTAACAATAGCCGTCTAAGATAATTTACTACACGATAATAAATTTCTCTGGCGACAATGGCGTCATCGGGAAGAGAGGCTAAGTACTTATCGGACCTACTTAGTACAGAAATTCTGGGAATCTGAGTCTCATTTTGGCAATTTTTATAAGAATATTAACAACTCTAGTGAATATTAATGTCTACTCCGCTCATCAAGCAATAAAATTTTGTACCTTATGTTTGAAAGCATTACCAAATAAAAGTCCCTAGAATAAATGTAGGTTTCCAAATAAGAAAATGTCAGTTTGTCATGTCATCATCATCATCATTAGATGTTTCTGCTTTTGTGGATCTCCCCGCACATCCTCTTCCTAGTCTGGCAGTCATTCCAAGATTTATCTTCCATTACTTTTCTCTAAATGACTCCCTCATCCTCTGTATCTTTCTTCACTTTGTAAGCACCTTAGAAGTTGGATAAATTCTAGTTTTCTTAGTTTCAAGTACAAGGGAGGGAGAAAGCCGTCCTCTAAACATAAGGTTTCATTGTAAGTGCAGATTATGGGAGAAAAGTTTCATGTAGAAGCTGATACCACAAGCAAATTCATTAAATAAACCGATTTAGAAACAGTAAAGCCACTCAACACATTACATAAGCATTAAATAAACTTTGTTTAATAGTAAAGAACCTTTCAATTAACCTGGAATAGGGTAATCCATTATTGTACAACTTGCAGACAATAAATTTTTGCTAAGTGAGCATTTCACTATTTCTGAACACTTTTGAATTAATTAAAGTGATTTTTAAATAATAATAATTCGAAGGAAAGTTAAATTCACTGAAATTCTGTAGTTTTAGACCATGTAAATTACATAAATAAATTTTTAAACACTTCGATAAACACACTTTCACTTCCAACATTTTTTATCATATGTTCCTAGTAATTTCTTGATCTAAAAAGTAGATTTTCTATAGAACCAAAAATCTGGTGTAACATATTTAAATTACAGAACATTCCATGCAGTAGAATAGATTTTATATACATTTTAAAAATTATTTTGTCATTAAATACAAGTGGTTTCACCTGAGATTTATATGCAAGTAAACCAAGCCATTTCCATAAATAAAATTACTTTCAAAACATGTAACTAAATTCAAAGAAAATTCAGATAACTACACCTTTTCGAAATAAAGAACACTTTAATAATAATGAACCAGAAACCAAGTGTTTGCTAAACAGTTTTCAAACCCGATCTTGTTAGATTCATAATTTGGCTATCTCACCACCGATTGTAACAAAATTTACATCTCTGGAATCAGGAATTAACTTAGAACACTTTGGCACTAATTTTACTGTGATAATTTGCAGTCCAGCAAGATTACCAAAAATTGGCTTAAATTCAACATAAAGTTAGGAAAATCCCTATTCCTGTTGGAGACTCTTTATCAATACGCCTTTTAAACTAAATTCATTTTTAAGCAAACTAATCAATCGAGAATTCTCATTAACACTTTTTATGTACCTTGAGGACAATGCAAATTTTTAAAAATGTGACTTTGAAAATAATTTTCAGATTTTTATTCAAGTGAACTTTTTGTAATTTCGTAGTAGACTGTAACCTTTTCTAAGTTTGTGGGTCAACTTGGTGGCGACCATCAAGCATTTCAGTTGAGAATTCCAGGCAGGTTACATGGTCATTTAAAATTATTAACGTAAAGTCAGAGAACATTTTTCTAATCAAGTGAACTTTCAGATAAGGTACTAGGCTTATACTCCGCTCCTAGTATAGCTTAGTCTCTTACAACTTGCTCCAGCCATCTTGACCGAGGTCTTCCAACTGTTCTCCTTCCCTCCCTGCTGCTTAGCAGTGCTACTTTCGGCATCCTTCATTTCTCCATCCTCATAAAATGTCCCAATCACTTCAGCCTTTTCCTTGTTAACATCTGTTCTAATGCTTCCAATTGTAATCTCTCCCGGATTTTTTTATTTCTGAATTTATCTTTCCTCGTGACATCCTCTATCTCTCTCAGAAACCTCATCTCTGCCGCCTGCAATCTGCTAATATCTCTCTTTGTCCATGCCCATGTTTCAGAACCATAAGTCCGCATGGGCTGGTAATATTCATTATAGAGCAGAATTTTGGCATCCATCCCTATGTTCCACCTCCAGATTATATCCTTTATCTGATGATACAATTGTCCACTCTTCCTTATTATCTGACATATTTCTCCCTCCATCTTTCCATTGATAAGTTCCCAGATACTCAAACGTTTCTACCCATTCCAATATCTTGCCCTTGAGCAACACATCCTTCAAGTGGCCAGTGTTTCATGTTATCTTCATTATTTTGGTCTTTTCCACACTAATCTCCAGGCCATGTTCAGTGGCGTAGCTAGGTCAACAAGGGCCCCGGTGCAAAAAGTTTATTTTGGGCCCTCAGGCCAGACGGGCGACGTTTTTTTTTGCTTTGTGTGCTGGTAGGTGCCCCCTGAACTGAGGATGGGGGCCCTTGAATTGTTCTTTTGGGGCCCCCCCTGAGCAGCGAGGGCCCTTAGTGAGGGGCTCCTGTGTTCTCAGGGGCCCCTTAGACGACGGTAGAGCTAAAAAAGAAAGAAAGGTCTCCAGTTTGCCGTGAAGGCTCCTGGGGCCTCTAATAAACTGTGCTTGAGGGCCCCTAGAGGTGCGCTTAGGGGCCCCTTGAGGTATGCTTGGGGGCCCCCTGAGCGTGAGGGCCCCGGTGCACTGCACCGCCTAGCCCCATAGTAGCTACGCCCCTGGCCATGTTTACCCATTGCAGTCCACCATTTCCGTAAATCTCTTTCCAAATCTTGCCGTCTCCTTCTATATTATGATGTCATCAGCATATGCTATCACCTTCAGCTCTGTATCTCTGTACCCCGGGGCTTCTGCGATTACTACATCTAATACTACATTAAATAGGACACTCCCTTTTCTTATTCCTCTTTCCATGTGAAACCATTCTGAATGTTTACTGTCTATGTGCACACAATTCTCCCACTTCTCATAGATGTTCTTTATTGATTCCACTATCCCTTCATCTACTACTCTCTTTTTCAAACTTAGCCAAATGCTTTCCCTCAGTACTTTGTCATAGGTCTTAGCTATTACTGTGTCTTTGCCGTAATGCCACCTTTTCTCTGTGATTTGCCTGAGTATAAAAATTGCATCCATCCTAGATCTTCCTTGCCTGAAACCAAACTGCTCCTCTCTAGCTGTATTCTCTAGTGTTTGCATGAGTTTATTTGGAATAATTTTTTCATATACTTTAAGGCCATGGATCAGCAATGTAACACCCCTATAGTTCTCACATTTCGTTTTACTCCCTTTTTTATGAATAGGCACTATATGACTCCCTTCCTTCAGTCCTTTCATAATTTCCTTTCTTTCCAGACTCTCCGTATGACTTTATATAACAATTGCATTCCCATTGCTCCTGCTGCTTTTACCATTTCTGCTGTAAGTTTATCTAGACCTTGCGATTTCCCATTTGACATTTCTTTCACTGCCAAGTCCAGCATGGTAAGTTCTTATGTTTCCTTTTCAAAAGAAGTTGTTCCACTACCCTTTTCTTTGGTTCTTTCCTGATTTCCTTCTGTTCCTTCCAACAGTTTTTTGAAGTAATCTTTCCTTGTACTCAGTACCTCCTCCTCTTTCCATTGCACTTCACATGATTTGTCCAGAACTTTGGTCAGCATATCTGAAGGTTTTGTTTTGTTTCTTACAACCCCATACAGTATTTTCTTATTTCCTTTGTAGCTTGTCTTAACTTTATCTGTGAATTCCTCCCAACATTTTACCTTTGCTTTTTTATCATTTTTTTCTGAGGCTTTTGCTAACCTTTTCCATCTCACTCTTTCCTCTTCAGTTCTGTCTGAAACCAATCTCTCCATCCCCTGTTCTTTCTTTTAACAGCTTCTGCAATATGCTCATTCCACCATGGTGTTTCATTCCCCTTCCTTTATTTGACGTTCTTCCACATGTCCTCTCTGCTGCATTTACTAGTGTTGCCCCAAATCTTCTTCATTCCTCTTCTGCTGTTCTTGTGTCATACTTGGGTAAGTTGGCCTTCACTTCTTCCACAAATGTTTCCTTGGTGTCACTATGTGCTAGCTTCCATCACCTGATCCTTTGGATCCTTTTGCTTACATTTTTGCCCGGACTGTGTTTCTTCAAGTCTGCTACAAACAACCAGATATCTCCTTCTAGGTTCACACTTGGTCTGACTTTTACATCCATTAATTTTGGGTGAAGACATTTGCTGAACAATATGCAATCTATTCAGCTTTTATTCTGCCCATCCCAGCTATATCGGGTAAACTTGTGACTATCTCTTTTCTCATGCCAAGTGTTGCCAACAACTGATAAGTTCCTGATATCCTGTTCCTTTCCTTTTAGTGATAATATATTGATTGTTCCAACTTGTAGTCCAGTCCATTGCCCAGGTCCTACCATATCGGTCACAGGGCACACTAGGTCCCCACTATACATTGCCCCTGCAGGCAGTCCCCTACTTCTTGCAGTTGCTCGTCTCCCACCATATGGTTGGGGAAAATGGGGATTTCGACTAGTAGAATACAAAATTTATGTAAAGAAAAATTATGTAGAAAAATATTGTCATTAGTAACTATGATTTCAGGTGAAACATTGTCTGGCATAGTCTGTATTAGGGCAACTTATCCAGGAACCTGACACTTTTCCGAAAGATAAAGTCAGAGGGCAGCTTTAAAAGGTCACATCAGATTGACCTGCTCCCCCTGTGGGAGGCCTGAAAACTTTTTATACAATTATTTTTATTAATTTTATTATCTATATACTATTATATATCTGTAAGCAAGCTGCATTTGTCTGTTTACTGTAACGGGTATTGCACAATAAGTACCGCAGCAATTTGGATGTGGTTTTCACGTTTTTAGAGCTAATGGTGCCAGTCAAAATCTGGGAAAATAGCTAATGACTTATATGCACCATGGGAAGGAGAAAACATTTAAAAACCTTTATATTTGGAAAATTGTGGGCTGCCGATCATAGTCACTTCAGACGCGCACTCCTTTCACAATAATCTCACAAAACTTTGGATTCAGTTTTATTTTTTTACTTTTGTTACTCAGCTTTCTGGACTGCAGTGCTTAAAATAAATGGCATGCGTGATTTAAACGTAATAAGCCTTGCCTTGCATCGCAACAGGTAAGTTAATATGCAAAATCGTTAAATTAAGTACTATATGGTGGTATTATCTCTGGTAGACAGTTAACAGTTTGTCTCTGGAACAATAGTCGCTAAACTTTGTACATTAATAAGTCAATATTTCTTCTTTACATATCGTTATGGTTAAGAAAATCAGTTTTTTCCTCGAAGAAAGATATATGAAAAACAGCTACCATAAATATCAACAGGTAACAATACATTTTCCCCACAATGACTTGTGCAGAACTTTCCATATTTCTACGTACGTTACTCGATTAATATATATTTTGTGGCTATAAAGTGCAAATATTCGTCACTAATATCACCCAAGGAACGTGTGTACAAATTTTGGCTGCTGTTAAAACCACAGCCAGTAAAATAAACAATTACTTCTATTAAATAAGTCTCATAACGCAGATTCTGCAATCATTATCACCATACATGCTTTGGGTTAATGATGACAGCAACATGGAACGTGTGAAACTAAAAATCAATTAAGCATCTTAAAACGTTATGGCACACCGCGTAAATAACAATAAAACTAAATTCATCATGCCTTATGAACTTACAAAGCGAGTCAACTGTCATTCTGGTCCAGGCTGCATTTTAACATAACCACAAATCTGGCTATTGATTCTTTTCGTAAATCATAGCTTCTGTCACAACCGCATCAATACATTCTTCATCGATTCTTGAAACTTTGGAATTACTTAGATGCTGGTGAAATAACAACGTCAGTAATTTGGTGCACTGAAAATGAAGGAAATTAAAAATAATTCATAAAGTGTATAGTGTGTGCTTTTTTAAAACATAATTAATTGATTCACTCAACATATCGTCAGAATAAAACCAATAACCAATCATAAAAAAGACACTTATTATTATTAATAATGAAAACTTCACTAAATAAATTTATGTGACCACAGCTATCGTGAAATTTTCCGTATCCAAATTTAAAAATAAGATATTTTTTTAGCTAAGTTAAATATTACAGAAATAATATGTTTGGTTATGTCCATAGCTACATTCTCACCAAAGTTTACACTTAGTGTTTATAATTTCATCTGTGTTAACTATTATATAGCGATATAAATTTGCTGCATCATGGTTATCGTGCAATCCTCCATTTGTTAGCTAAGTTAAATTAATATAAATAAGTTAATATTTTTCAGTACCACCAGAGATACATCATTACCAAAGTTTATACTACATTTCAATCTAACTACTTCAGTTCTGAAATACCATGAAGGAAAATGATTCGAAATTTGGGTAGTTGTATAAATGCCATTAAGAAAAAAATACATGTTAAAAAATGGATTCTACGATTACTGTGGCACCTCAATTTGATGATGGCTTGTTATGTAACTCGAGGAGACAAATTGAAAGTAAAGAACAATTTTTTTGGTATCTTGTTTAGTTCTCCAGATATTTTATCTCAAACGTGAGGAGGTTAGAGTGAAATCTGGCATGGACCAGAAAAAAATTCACCGAAACCACTATATCTACACGGTGGAAATGCTCTATAGGTGTTTTATTTTCTTCCTAGTGGTTGTTGTTAGGTTGAAATACAGTCTGGACCAGAAGAAACGCCACAAAAAGCACAAGGAACTATACCTATAACTGATTTTTGACATGCTTTATCTCGAAAACCAAGTGAAAAAAATAAATTTATTTTCGATTTGTTTTGCCGAGTCTATAAGAATCATCATCATATTGTGGTGTCATTGTTATGAAAGAACTGCCTTGAGAAATAACCTTTTTATCATCAGTAAGAAAAATAATAACTAGAAGAAAGGATTTTTTTTTAAATGAAATCTATATGTTTTGCTTCTCTGAATTAATATTTGACACTAAAATAAAAAAGGTAAAACATTTTTTTGTGGGGGGGGGGGGGGGAGGCTGCCTACTGGTACTAACCATTTGAAATTTGGATTAACTGCTTCGCTATAATATTCTCTTCAGGTTTTGCACTCTCCTTTTTCGGAAATCTTACCTTAAATTAAATTATAAATATGAGAGAGACACCCAGCTATTAGATGGCACTGCAAAATTAATGAAAATCTATTGAAATGTTGGTTAAATCCTTTATTGTAATGTTTTTTTGCCATTTATGCTTCTCTCTGTTGTAAAAAGCTGCACGAAATTAACAAAAAAATATTTGTTTGAGATGTAGTAGGCCCTACACAAACGACTGCCACCTTAGAATCAATACAAGCGATCGGAGACAATGCATTTCTTCTGTTGTAAACAAATACCCAATGTTTTATATGGATGCCACAGAACGATTTTCCCAAACATTATTTTTTTTGGTCTAGGCCGAATTTCAGCCTAACCATGACCTCTATGACAAAACGAGACTGTTTAGGTTGATATGATCCCTGTGATAATAATTTTTGTGTCATTTTTACAGTGCTGGCAACATTACACAGTTGCGCAGAGTCTCATGTTTCGGCATTTTTAATGTAACATGTGGCAATTTTTCCGAAGAAGGAGAGTGTAAAACGTGAAGAGGACATTTTGTGGAGGCAGATACTTAAATTTCAAAAGGTTAGTCGGATTGGAAAGAGGCAGACTACCCGCATTTCTATACACTTCATGATCTGCGCATGCAAAGCAGCGGGTAAATGCTAGTTTTCATATAAATCTGTTACAGATTTAACACAAATCTCATGTCAAAGATTGAAAAAAAAATCTTTTGCATACAATAAGGCAAAATAAATTTTGATCTATGAGCAGCCAAGTTTTTAAAATATCATTAACACTTTTTTTTCCAAGCTGGTTAAAGAGATGGTGGAACCAATATTATGGCAGAAGAGGTACAGAGCATATATTGCCTGTTTGGGAAGAAGACTACTATCTTGAAGAAGTTGATTCTCTTTCACTTATTTTTCAGTTTACTGAAATTGGTAAGTCAGAGGTGGCTATAATATAATTTTTTGTTCATTTGAATTAGAGGTCTGAATAAATTATGGAAACAAATGCAGAACAACAGTAAAAGAATTTAAGATAAAGATTAATGAAATGTTAAAGTATATGTATAGTAACATTGCCATTGAGCTCCATCACAATACAGTTAAATTAAAATTTAATTTGCATAAAAAGATATAAATACTATTTTTATCTTTGAAAATAAGAGTTAAATAATTTTATCAAATTAAAAAAATAATGAATAATGTATTGTTCTGACAACTGGACTGATTGCTGTTGAGAGTGCTTCAAGCTATTCCAAATGGAGCTGGGGAAACAGGGGTTAATAGGTGGGGTGAGGGAAAGGTACACAAAACCTTTGTCAGACCATTGCTGTTGTTTGGTCAGGTTATACGGGGCTCACATTATGAAACCCTTTCCTACTACCTGTCCAATGTGTTCTTCCAAGTTGAGTTTGCTATCAAATGTTATATCAATGTATTTATATTTGTTGAAGACTTAAAATGAAAATATCATGACATTACATTTAAGAACAAACTCAACTAAACAGGGTACATAGAACAGGTAGCTTACAGGCTTCAAAAGAAGGCAGTTATAACTTTTTGTATAAATTACTGCAGAACACAATCCATAAATTGATTATGAGGCTTGTGTGGATATTCATAGAAGAATAAGGATTAGCTTGTGGACCATGACCATGACCATAAATTGGCACTTTATTGCAGTTATAAAGGGTTTTTAAAAGTTTGATTGCAGTTAACCCTTTGACTGCTGTAGACGCGTTAACGCGCGTGGCTACTACTGCGCCCAGGTGCTACAGACGTGTATACACGCGCCGCCTTGCCGCTCTGTCTGTGCTCCAGACGTGTATACACGCACCGCCTCGCCGCCCTGTCTGTACTCCAGACGTGTTAAGACACTAGCCTCTTAGCGGCCTGGCTATGAAGCCATATTTCCACCCAGGGTGGTTAGTTGTTTTCCTCATTCGGCCCTTGAGGATTGGCAGCTGCGATCTAATTTGTGTTGCTCTTTTCCTTTTAGTTTTCGCTGAGAAAATGGCATACAGTCATTATTTTTTTTAACTGCTTAACGTCTCTTAACAGCGAGGACTTTAGAGATGGTAAAGAATGGGGGGCAAGGAATGGGAAGGAATTCGGCTATGGCCTTTTGAAGGAAACATTCCGGCATTCACCTGGAGTGATTTGGGGAAACCATGGAAAACCCAAATCTGGATGCCTGGACGGGGATTCGAAGCATCGTCCTCCCGAATACGCCGTCGTGTTTGTACCACGGAAGAAATCATGGAGATTCTTACTAGAAGCGACAGTGAATATGATCACTTTGATATGGATGACAGTGATAACCCTTCGACAGGATCTCGATGTAATTTTCCTATGCTGTGTACATCAGCTAGTGGAAAATGACCATTTTTCAGAGTTTGAAGCTACAGATTGTGCGAGCGAAATGTGTTGAAAAAGAGAATGCTTTAGTGACGCGTTTGACAGTATGTGCTTGTCGATTAAGCTGCAGGACACAAGTGTGGATTACGTTAACATTCCAGCAGTTTGTCATTTTTCCTGATATTTCTAACGGAATATCATATGATATCTATTGCTGATGAGACCAACAGACACGCGAGAATCAATTCACACTATATTTTCACTATGAAGTGGTTTAAAAAGTTCTTTTTCCACATTCTCGAACACTGCATTTTAAATGCTCACGCTCTTCACCGCGTAGTAACCGGACGAAAAATGCCAGTTGCAGAGTTTCGTCTGTTGCATCCATAAATTTAAATTTCGTGAGGTATTTTTCAGGATTTCCTGACACCCCCCCCTCCCCCGTCTTGTAAGATCAGGTCCGTGAGACGCCACCCCCCCCCCCCCCCCCTAGAAATTGCCCTCGCAACTTTTTGAGACCTTTTTTACAAATTTCATTCATATTGCAAATTCAAAGAAGAGCACGCCAATGCGTAAATGCGCTGTATGTTCGATACAGAAAGTGCGTCGAGAAACCAATGCAGAACATGTAATGTATCACTGTGTGTTGCACCATTTTTCAAGGCTTATCACACAAAAAGAATTACTAACCATGGTTAACTGCAGAGTTATAATTATATTACATTTACTACGCTCACATACTAAAAACATTTCAGTTGCTGTAATATCTATTTAGTATATGAAGTACCGGCATGTTTGATTACGCAGACACTCACTTTTAGAGGAGTTTTAAACTGAAAACCTTTAAATGTTATATTAACTGTATTTATTTTGTATCTGCGGTTTCAAACCGCAGAGCGACAGCAGAAGAACGCCACACACGACGCTCCAGACGTATTCAGCACACAGCGGTCCGGTCTAACGCGGCAGGCCAGCGCAGGTAAACAGCTTAGGCGTAAACAAAGCCGCACTCACTCGGCCGGGCGAACCGTAGCAGTTAAAGGGTTAAGGGAGTCAGGAAGGGGGATAAACTACGAACAAAAGTGTTGATCATTGAAACATTTAAAATAAATATTAATGAAATGCAGAAACTAGATTAGTTGGGAAATTATACCAAAATAATTTAAAAATATAAATTCCTAAAATGTGAGGGTAGGTGAGTATGGAATTTGCCACACTGGAATCATAAGGATGACCAAAACTATAAATTATCAGTAACAATGAAAAGAAAGAACTGCCATGAGGCAATATTTAAATGGAAAGGATTTATAAAATACACCCAACACTCACTAAAGTTGAAGGGAGGAGGGCAGCAGCAACATGAATCAATACACAAACACAGAAAATACAATAGTATGGTGTTTACCCTTTGTCAAGTTTAAAAAAGTAAGAGGCTAGGCTCCCGAAAGCCTTGCAGTCAACACAGCCATTCATAGAATTTATAAATTCTGATGATAAACATTGTAGAGTGTCTAATAACTGAAGGAATAAATGATCCTGAAGCAGTTCTGATGCATTTTAAAGGATTAATTGAACCAGAGGCCAAAATTGAAGGGAGAAATAGGTACAATTATAAAAGTGTACAGATTTAAAAATTGATGAGATATTTCATGGAAGGTTTCAGCAAGTGGAAGGATGGGACAAGTACCGCAGAGTTCAAAGATATAATAAGAAGAAATCTTTATTTCAAAGAAGAGGAAGAGAAGTAGAGAATTTACACACTATAATAGATAGATGAGGAGGCCAACGAGATTAGTAAGAAGGGAACATAACAGAGTTAAGATACAGCTAGGTAGTAGGGAACATTTGAAACAACAAAACCAGGAATTTATAATAAGAAAGAAGTTGGCTAAAGATTGGTTTATGAAGAGTGTTATCAGTGCAGGAGAACTACTGATAGATGTATCTAGCAATTTCTATGGCTATGTTAGAAAACAGGGAAAGGAAGGAAGTTGAGATAGTAATACACAGGGATGAAGAAGAAGTTTCTGAAGATCTGAAAAAGGCAGAGATTCTAAATAACTGGTTTAATGAGACCATTACGAACAAAGAATCAGAAACGGGAGGGTGTAAATCGAAAAATGATATTAACAACAAAATAGGTGACTGGACAGGTATTAGAAAAAAGTCTGAAATTTACTTAGAGATATTATTTATAAATTCAGAAATCATCCAATTATTTTTTGTAAAATAATAGTGATTTATATTTTCTGGTCATGGTTGTTTTTTCTCTTCCATGCATTACTTTTAATTCTTACACCAATATCTTTCCACGCCTCATCACCAAAGCATGCCTTGTATCCTTCTATGACCCTCTTCACCCTCCACCTGTCTTCCACTGAATCCAATTCCAGGACTTTTATCATATCTGTTACTGATTGCATTCTACAGTATCCAGAAACAAATCTAGCTACCCTTTTTTGCACCCCCTCCAACTCCTGTATTTGATACAATGTGTGTTCCATACTACAAAACCATATTCAAGCAATGGTCTGACCAAAATTGCAATCCAATTCCTTTACTTCTCTTGTAAATCCCATCGTCACTTTCTCCAACAAGGGCAGAATTTTGAAACCTTTTCCTACTATCTGTCCAATGTGTCCTGCCTGGTGGCTTAGCTATCGCAGGGCTAGGTCGTGCTGTGCACCGTCTAACGTAGTTGGCCTTATTGGCAACTGAGAAAACTATAAGGAAGAGTGTTTGGTATCGGTTTTAGTAGGTTACCCAAAGTAAGATTTCCCCTAAAAGATAACACTAATCAGGTGTAGAAGAGAATGTAAGACTCACATTGGTAGTAGTACGAATTTTCAGAAGGAAGTTATGAGCAATCTTTAAGTCCGAACAGAGACGCTTTGTGGCAGTGATGACGCAACAGCCGGCAGGTTCATAGAAGTATGAAAGAATGGTAATAAATGAATTAAGATAACAGGATGAAAGTATTGAATCTTTGTTTAGAAGTACAAAACATGGTTTCCAACGGAATTTAGAGTAAATATGACTAATTTTGAGGTACTTTTTCAATAAAGGAACAACTAGTAAGTCGAGAATAAAAGAAGTAGTTAAAATAAAATTATGTCCGATTAAAGGCCTTCTTGTGAAAAGATGATGACAGCAGTTTGAGATCGTTGAGTTGAGTAGAAATATGTTAAAAGTAATTCCAAAGCGAAAGCGGTTAAAGCATCGTAGCTAACCAGGTTGTCGAGAATGGGTAGAAATGAAAGTTGACAAAGGGGAAAGAAAAAACTAGAAAAACATCTGGGAGGCACCCTATTTTTATGAAAGTACAATTTTTTTAAGTAAGTTTGGCGGAAAGTTTTATCAAAACAATGCACTCTTAATATAAGATATTTAATTTGGATTCCATGATGGCTGACAAGAAGGGATGAAAACTTTGAGAGGCGATATCTTTTTAATGAAAGGGTTTTATAAGGTAGTGAGATACACCAAATTAATTGTCAAAAGCTGTAGAATTCCAGAAGATTAGAAAACTCGCGCTAAAACAAATAGTTGGGACACTAGATCTAGAAAATAGGTTTATTTAACTTCGAAAATTAATAACAACAAAAGGAGAGCATGTAACACATCTTGGAATTTCGCATAACGAAATTAGTTGTGAAGATAGCGAGTTCAGTTGAGGTATATGGTACCACCCTTTTAAATTCATTTTTATAGTAAACTAGCTGTTACCCGCGACTTCGTACGCGTGGACTTGGAGTTTCATTGCCAGAATTGGATATAGAAAACTGTTAGTAACGTAAGATTTGTCCCAAACAACACCGAGTCGACATAATATGTTGGAAAGCCATCATTATATCATCCTATCGTCTAATCTGTCTCATGAAGAGAATCAATTAACAACATATTTAAAAACAGAAAAGTAAGCGAAGGTGCGGGGATGTGTGTGTGTGTGTGTGGGGGGGGGGGGGGGGGGGGGTTAACTATTGGCAGCTTTATTTCAGCTTGGTTTTTTCTTCTTTCTTCAACATGAGCATCTGAATCTTATAATCTAATAGCAGCACATTGTCTTCTAGACCTGCACCTTAGGCCAGGTATACGTCCGTAAGGCATGTCAAAAAGGAAGAAAAATTGGTGCCAGAAACTTTTATACAGACACAAATGAATAGTACAGTGCAGAGCAAATTGACTTCTATACTAAATAATAAGTTTTGTTTCTTATCGAAATTTATTAACAAATCAAACACTAACAGACTGCGCGACTGAGCAACCAACGTAACATTACAGACTAACAAACGAATCTGTCTGTCTTTCATCATTCGATAAGTTCTTAATTTTTCGTGACTAAAACTGTTATTCATACCGAAACAATGTCCTGTGTCCTTCCTACACTATTTCATTGTTAAATTCCATCAATATTGATATAGCCATTTAGTCGTCAAAACGAAACACATTTATAATATAATAGCTGGTACCCACGACTTCGATCGTGATTGTAAAGAATTCATATTGACAGCTGTAGACATCTAACCACCATAGTGCACAATGGGAGACTCGATACTATTACCACACACAAATACCAGTCTTCTGCGCTATGTAGTTCCGGCATCAAAGTAAAATTTACGGATACACACAAGTCTTTGGATGAAATACGAAAATATTCATGATCGACCAATTTCAAATACCATATCTCACACACTCCCACAGTTACCAAATTTCGGTCAATGTTTTGATCGATGGGAGACTCTGTGTTACTACCATACACAAACGCCAGTGATCTGCGATTGATAGTTTTCACTTAAAAGTGATACACCGTGACACATGCATCTTTGGCAGAAATATGAAATTGCTGCAGGTCGACCATTTTCATCCCCCATATCTTCCACACCCCCATAGCTACAGACATCTAACAACCATAGTGCACGACAACAGACACGATTGTAGTACCACACATAAACACCAATGCTCTATGCTATGTAGCCGTGGCAGAAAAGTGAAATCTGCGGAGACACATGCCTTTCGTCGAAATACGAAAATATCCTTGGTCGGCCACTTACAACCACCACTATCTACCACAGTACCACAGTTTCTGAAATTCAGGCCGCTGTTGTGATCGAAAGGTGACTCTGTGCTACTACTACACACAAACGCCAGTTATCTGTGATCTATAGTTTTCGCTGAAAAGTGATACACCATGACACTTTTGTCTTTGGCAGAAGTATGAAATTGCCACAGGTCGACCACTTTCAACCCCCATTTCTCCCACACCCCCATAGCTACCGACATCTAACAACCATAGTGCACTACATGAGATACGATTCTACTACCAAACACAAACACCAATGCTCTATGCTATGTAGTTGTGGCAGAAAAGTGACATATGCGGAGACAGTCGAAATACGAAAAATATCCTTGGTCGGCCACTTACAACCACCATATCTACCACAGTACCACAGTTTCTGAAATTCGGCCAGCTGTTGTGATCGAAAGGTGACTCTGTGCTACTACTACACACAAACGCCAGTTATCTGTGATCTATAGTTTTCGCTGAAAAGTGATACACCATGACACTTTTGTCTTTGGCAGAAGTATGAAATTGCCACAGGTCGACCACCTTTCAACCCCCATATCTCCCACACCCCCATAGCTACCGACATCTAACAACCATAGTGCACTACATGAGATACGATTCTACTACTCAAACACAAACACCAATGCTCTATGCTATGTAGTTGTGGCAGAAAAGTGACATATGCGGAGACAGTCGAAATACGAAAATATCCTTGGTCGGCCACTTACAACCACCATATCTACCACAGTACCACAGTTTCTGAAATTCGGCCGCTGTTGTGATCGAAAGGTGACTCTGTGCTACTACTACACACAAACGCCAGTTATCTGTGATCTATAGTTTTCGCTGAAAAGTGATACACCATGACACTTTTGTCTTTGGCAGAAGTATGAAATTGCCACAGGTCGACCACTTTCAACCCCCATTTCTCCCACACCCCCATAGCTACCGACATCTAACAACCATAGTGCACTACATGAGATACGATTCTACTACCAAACACAAACACCAATGCTCTATGCTATGTAGTTGTGGCAGAAAAGTGACATATGCGGAGACAGTCGAAATACGAAAATATCCTTGGTCGGCCACTTACAACCACCATATCTACCACAGTACCACAGTTTCTGAAATTCGGCCGCTGTTGTGATCGAAAGGTGACTCTGTGCTACTACTACACACAAACGCCAGTTATCTGTGATCTATAGTTTTCGCTGAAAAGTGATACACCATGACACTTTTGTCTTTGGCAGAAGTATGAAATTGCCACAGGTCGACCACTTTCAACCCCCATATCTCCCACATCCCCATAGCTACCGACATCTAACAACCATAGTGCACTACATGAGATACGATTCTACTACCAAACACAAACACCAATGCTCTATGCTATGTAGTTGTGGCAGAAAAGTGACATATGCGGAGACAGTCGAAATACGAAAATATCCTTGGTCGGCCACTTACAACCACCATATCTACCACAGTACCACAGTTTCTGAAATTCGGCCGCTGTTGTGATCGAAAGGTGACTCTGTGCTACTACTACACACAAACGCCAGTTATCTGTGATCTATAGTTTTCGCTGAAAAGTGATACACCATGACACTTTTGTCTTTGGCAGAAGTATGAAATTGCCTACAGGTCGACCACTTTCAACCCCCATTATCTCCCACACCCCCATAGCTACCGACATCTAACAACCATAGTGCACTACATGAGATACGATTCTACTACCACACACAAACACCAATGCTCTATGTCTATGTAGTTGTGGCAGGAAAGAGAAGTATACGGAGATACGAATTTTTGGTCGAAATATGAAAACGCCATGCACTGACCAACTTTAATCATTCACTATCTCCCACATCCCCACAGCTATCGGCATTCGGCCAACATTGTGCACGACAGGAAACTCCATGCTACTTCCACCCACAAACATCAGTGATCTGTGCTAGGTAGTGGTGGCTGAAAAGTGAAATATAGGAAAAAACACGTCTATTTTTATATATATATAAGATTTTTATAATATTTCCCAGTAATATGTCCTATATAAGCATTTCTTCAAGCGTTGACAGTAAGTTCAATACTTAAATTCATTTAAACAGCTGTTAAGAAACTTAACCTCAGATTTGAATATGTAGTATTTGACTTTCATTTAATATCACTAATTCAGGATATTTCTTTAGTTCAAAAGATGTTTAGGTAAATAGATAGCCAGTAGATGATTAATTTTGTTGTTAAAAGACCTTACTTAGAGTTTGAGTATGTTTAAAAGTGATTTGCCAGTTTAGAATTTTATCACGTAATTTTCCACTCTAATATCGAAGTATTTTGCTATTACAAAATAGTTAAGAAGTCAAGTGATAGACAAAAAGTATCGTAATTTCGGTTTAAATAACATATTAAAATTTTAGAGAGATTCATACATTCTAAAGACCGTTTTTGAATATAATTTGATATAGCCAGACATGTGATTAATGAAAAAGTTCGATATTTCAGTCTTTTTCGGGGATTCATGAAAAGAAATTATATTCAGGATAAAGTTTATTTAAATATAAAGATTTCTGCAAAAGTTCTAGTTCAAAAGATAAAAGCATTTAATAGTAATAAAATAAAATGGGTTTTGGCGCGAGTAAGCGCTTGGACGAAATGATGCAATTGCTCGACATTCGCTTGGAGTGATATTTATAAAAATTCGTAATAAATCAGGGAATGGACTTAGATATTCCAAATTTTTACAGTAATAGTTTTTCATGGGGGAAATTTGTTTAGAGTTATTTTCAAGTTGATATTCGAAATATTTTAAGACATTAAATTTTATTTTCAAGTTTTAGACCACTTTCAAAAATAGGTAAAATTCTTTATTTAACATCAGAGTATAGATGAGCAATAGGAGGGTAGAATCAAATTTTTTTTCAGCTCAATAGGAGCAATATTTCGGAAGTTATGGCAATCACATCTTTACGACTCTTTTCTGGATAAACTATTAAAGTTACAAAATTTTTTATAATAACTTAATTTGACGTTTGTAACAATATTATTTATTATTATTATTATTACTCCGCGATTCACTAAAAGTGTGTGGCGGAGGGTGCATTGCACCTATCGAAAAGGGTTATGGTTTGGAAGGGTTATAAGGGATATGGCAGGAGGCGCCCATGGGCTATTGTGAGGAACCATCCCCGCATTCGCGTGGAGTGATCTGGGGAAACCATGGAAAACCCAGATCAGGATGGCTGGAGTGCTTTATCGAAAGCTACTCCTGTCGGATTTTAAGTTTACTCGCCCGGTAAATCCTTTCTATTCCATTCCCTAATCGCTCGTGGGAAAAATGAGTACAGAAATGAATCGGTTCTGGCCCTGATTTCTCTTATCTTATTTTCATGGTCATTTCGAGATATGAATGTTGCTGGTAGCAATATTTGCTGACTGTCATTCCGAAATATATCTGTCTTGAATTTTTCAATTAGCTTCCGTCGAGAGCAACGCCTTCGGTGTTCCAGGTCTTCCCAACCTAACTCCTTCAACATCGCACTTACGCTTTCCCTCCAACTATATATACCTGTCACGAATCGGGCGGCTCTTCTTTGGACCTTCTCTAAAGCCTCCATTAACCCCTTTTGATGGGGACCCCATACAGAACAACAATACTCTAAGTGAGGACGTACTAGTGACTTGTATACAATCGATTTAACTTCCTGAGTGCATTGATTTAAATTACGACCTAGAAATCGGAGCATACGATTTGCTTTTCCCGTTACAATCTCGATATGCTCATTCCACGACAAATTATTACGAATTGTTACCCCTAGGTATTTAGCGGAATCTACCGTTCTAAGGACAGTGCCATTAATCGTATATTCATAGTTAAATGGTGTCACCTTTTTACCTACACGCATGACTTGGCACTTTTTAGCGTTTAACTCCAACTGCCAATCTTTACACCACGCAATTATTTTCATAATATCGTCTTGTAACAAAGCGCAGTCGTCCTGGGTTTTGATTTCGCGATAAATTATAGCATCATCGGCAAATAATCTTTTCATTCCCCCCTATTATGTCGCATAGATCATTGATGTATATGAGAAACAACAGTGGCCCTAACACGCTTCCCTGGGGAATTCCAGACCCACTTCAGTAAGTGATGAACGCTCACCGTCGAGAACTACACACTGTAGTTATGCCCTTCAGGAAGTTTCCTAAGTAACCTAGTGTGAGGCACAGTTTCGAAAGCTTTTTTAAAGTCTAATAGAACCAAATCAACCTGGGATTGCTCATCTATAATTCGGCACAAGTCGTGAATTAGAAGTGCAAGTTGTGTTTCGCAGCATCGGCCTTTTCTGAATCCATGTTGATTTGGATTTAAAAGCTCACCTTCATCCAAGAACCGCATGACATTTGAATAGATGATATGTTCTAAAATCCTGCAAAATATTGAAGTTAACGAGATCGGCCTCTAATTCTGAGGATCATTAACATTCCCATTTTTAAACACTGGAGTTACGATAGCGGTCTTCCATTCGGCTGGTATTTTTCCTTGATCCAGAGAGACGGTATACAATTTCATCAAATACGGTGCAATTTCCTTTGCGTATCTTGAGTAGAATCTTGTAGGAATACCGTCTGGTCCGGGAGCCTTATTGGTTTTTACATTCATAAGCAGTTTAGTTATTCCCTCGACATCAAGAGCGAGATCATTCATAATTTGTTCGGTACGATTGTTAAATATCGGTATCTCCTCTGAGTTTTCTATCGTGAAAGCCTTTTTAAATATATCATTCAAAATTTCTGCTTTCTCTATGCTTGTTTCTGATAATTCACCATTTTCTTTAATCAGCGACGGCATAACCTTACGAGAGCCTCTTATTACTTTGATATACGACCAGAACTTTTTTGGATTAGTAATCAGATCTTCGGATAAATTCCTGGCTTGGAATTCTTTAAACGCATCGCGCATTGCCTTACGCACTTCCGCACGCAACTGGACTAATTTAGCACGATTAGATGAGTCCCCCGATTTTTTCACCGCGGCATGTAAACGCCTTTGCCTCCTGAGCAAACGTTTCACTTCCCTATTGAACCAAGGGAAGTTATTACTGACCTTAATACACTTCTTAGGAACAAACTGGTTTAAACCGGTCCATATTAGTTCTTTTAAATTAAACCAAAGTTCCTCAGCATTTGTATTTAGCATGTACGTTTCAAAATTCTTCGCAAAGTGATCAACCATACCCGCATCGTTTGCCTTATCGAAGCAAAACACGAGTTTCTCTTTGTCATGCTTCAGACTCAGACTACAGTTTAACGTTACCACAACCGCCTTGTGATCACTTATACCGTCTTCTATACAAACTTTATCTACAATATCAGGATTGCTAATTAGAAAAAGATCCAGAATGGACGAGGAATCTTTGTCGTACCGCGTTGGCTCTTCCACCATCTGTTCAAGAGATCTTTCTGCAAATGATTCTAGGAACGTTTCGGTTATTAACCTATCTCTTCCACCCAACCTGAACGTGTATGTGTCCCACCTAACCGACGGTAGGTTAAAGTCACCACCCACGATCAATATATGTCCTTGAAATTTTTTGTAAATGTTATTAAGTGACTCTCTGAAGTATTCCGCGTTAGCCAGATCAGAATGCGGAGGTCGATAAAATGACCCGAGTATGAACTTTAAATTTTTGCCAATTTTTACCTTGACCCATATTAACTCGCAAAAATTTTCCGTTTCAGTTACGACAGAGCAATTAACGGTTTTACTTATGGCCACGAACACACCCCCGCCCATTGAGACAGTTCTGTCCTTCCGAAAAACATTGAAATGAGGGCCAAATACTTCGCTAGATTCAACTTCAGGCGTCAACCAGCTCTCGGTTCCTAGTATTATATCGACATCATTAGTCGCAACTGAGGCGTGAAAATCCGCTACTTTCCCTCTAATACTCCGACAATTTAGTACCATTATCCTTAGCTGCTTTGTATTGTTATTTGTGTCTGAAATAGCATTTTTCATACTCGCACTCTGACGGTAAACGGGTGAAGTAATTGGAGCTGTAATATTAAAACTATTCGCGCCATCACTACCGGGACCAGCTTCTATGTTATCAGCACATCCTCTTCGGTGAAATGAAGGATCCTCGGGCCTCACACTGTTCCTAAAAAATAATTCATATCAAGGCGGTTCCAAATTTTAGCAGCCACCTTGGACGCCATTCTAGGTGTGTAGTGGACGCCCGACCTGTCAAATGCGTCCCAGCTGGCAGCTATCATCGGACGAAGGTCGACGAAGCCCCAGTTGTTTTTGCGACACAGCTCCTGCAAATTATTATTTAAATTAAAGATCTTCCACCACACAACCTCCCCACAATCGACACGCGGCACCACACTGCAAATTGAGAACTGTAATGAAACTGAATTTTCCCGGGCGGCTTCATATGCCTTTCGGCCCATCTTGTCCATGGATTTAACTATATCTGGAACAGAAACACGACACGAGTCATTAGTGCCGACGTGCGCAGCTACTCTTAACTGACGGCAGTTCGATTCCCTAATGGCTTTTGGAATGGCCTCCATGACACGTGGTACGGTAGCTCCTGAAAGAGCTACTATATCTTGCTACTATCAAAATTTCAGAGAGCTAGGATTATTTTTACTGTCATGATCAAATTAGATTCGTAACATTTGTCAGAAACTGATCAGCTATCGTATCAAATCCCTGGGAAAGTCAAGATAAGGAAGTTCTCACGGTCCAAGAAGAGGCGATCCTATATATACCCCCTCCATAGCCTAAGCTCGCCCACTCTAGAAGCAGCAGTTAGTCAATGTAGACGCATTATGTAGTAAGGTGGCCAGCTCTGGGCTCTTGGCGCGGCGAACTGCTAGTTTGTTTAACAACGGTAGAAACTTTATCATCATGGGAAGAGCTTTAATTGAAAAACTCATGTAGCTAAGAAAACGTGGTAGCATGGGGTTCGGTCGTGCTCGAATGGTCAGTCGAATCTGTGAACTAAATTTGGAAAAGGTTGTCTGATTGCCTGTGCAGTACTTTGACTTTGTAACATTTTGAAGAATATACTCATCATATCAGAAGTGAACTTTCATCATTGAACCTTTCCCTAGTTTCTTGGTTAAAACTACAGTGCCGACTGTGTTAAGAGTTAAGTCAGTACTGTAACACCATAGGTTTGCACGATCACAGTTAAGATGCAAGTTTGTGCACCAACCCCAGTGCACATCTCGTTCTTACAAGCAGATAGGAAAAATTTTACAAGGATAGAAAATGCTTAGGATGAGGAACTCTACATTATCACAAAGTTTCAGGAAAATCGGAAAAACTTGGGGGAAAGCCTTTGTGAGCGGAGCTGGGAGAGAGCGCATAGAGACGCTAGATGAGTGGAAATTCCCATCAGGCTTGGGGGAACCTATATAAGAGACCTGAGGCGGGACCTCGACCGCATTAGTTTCGAACTGGTTAGAGGGTGAAAGTGTAAAGTTGGGCGGGCGTTATGGCTGTGTCGCATGGTGTGGGTGTCGCGTTAGAACAATCTAGAATAAACGGACTTGGAATATTCGTAGACGGCAACTATAATTTTTGAAACAGATCATTAATTTAACAAACTTCTTTTCCATAATTTAAATTTGACAATTTGTATGTTTTCGTTTGAGGTTTCAAGTGGAGTGAACTTTTTATTGTGTCTGAATCGAGTGTATGTAATTATCGTGGCATTAATCTGCAATTTTCGGAAACGAAGTCTTTCTGGTAACAATTTCGGTTGTCAGAGTGAATATGTCTTTAAACGTTGAACAATAAAATACTGAACTTTAAAATCTGTGTTGAGAACAATCTTTAGATATTACCCTTCATTGGAAAATCCCATTATTAAAAACATTTGGGTTGGCGGCCGGCCTAATTAAATTAAATATTGCAGAGAAGAAATATAGGAAGAGAATTGAGATTGTGAACATTGGGACTCCATTCACCCCCCATAAAGTTTTTTTCCTACAACCGGGACCCCCAAGTTCATGGAGCCTACAATCTCAGCTCAGGGAGCCCCTCACAGAACTTGGTAGGGCATTTTTTTTCTTAAAAAACAAAATATAAAACAATTGACTCCTATCTGGCAAGAGGGTCCCAATATTTATTTATTTTTTTCCCACTGGGCGCTACTGGTCCTGCCCAGTTAAGCTTGATATCAAATGTAATGCCAAGATATTTACATTTCATTCTTCAACAAGCAATTCTTTCATAAACATAATCAACATTTAGTTTTTTATCTGCGTATCTAATTAGCTGACTCTTCTTTGCATTTATCTCCATTCCATGTTTGCCTTCGCAACTAGATATCCTGTCCAGATCACCATACAGCTGCTTACAGACTTCTACCACTTTGATCCTTTTATATAGCATTATGTCATCTGCAAACAATCTAATTTCTGAGAGTAAACCACTTCTTTTGATACTGTATTCCCTACCTTTACTTTTTGTTTTCTTCCTTTCAAAAATCACTTTCTCCAATAGTTTTTACCTTACTTACTACCATTTTATGGCTCACTCTGTCGAAAGCCTTTGAAGGATCAAGTGCTACACTTTCAATTTGGCCTCCCTAGTCCATTTTATCCAGAATTTCTTACATATATCCCACTAACTGAGATTAGCATGAATATCCTTGCCTAAAGCCATGTTGCCTACTTGGAAACCACTTACGCTCCTCACATGTATTTCTGATGTGGTTGCATATCAATCTCACCATTAAGTTACCTACCATTGATATCAAGCTGACTGGCCTGTAGTTTTGGCCTTATTCATCACCCCTCCTTTATGTACTGGCACTAGTATCGCACTTTTCAAGTCCTCTGGTATGCAGCAAGTATCAAGATTCAATTTAAATAATAATTCAAAATATGGTACAATGTCAGACAACCTGCTATCTATGCTATGCTCTGGTTGAATTTCAAATTATTTGGTCTGCTCATTTCTAATGTGTTGTTAAGCTCATTATCTGATTAAGACCCACCTGCTTCTGATTCATTGTCCCTAATGCTCTCACTAAACCAGTTACTTAAAATCTCTGCCTTTTGAAATCCTCAGTACCTTCTTCTCCATTCTTCTCTATAAGTGTCCCTACACCAGCCCTTCCCCTCAGTTTTCTAATATAGCCATAGAAATTTATCCTGTGAGACAGGTCAGAGTGTCAAGAAAATGCTGTGTGAACACATAAGACATCTTAAAAATAGCAATGTTAGCAAATCAGCTGTAGGACAACATTCTGCTTGCAGTGGGCATTCAATATTATTAAATGACACTAGTATAATGGTTCAGGAAAGCAGATAGTTGCAAGGGCATATCAGAGTAGCGTTGCAAATAAAAAAAGAAGACTAGATAATATGAACGCGAATGGTGGGCTACAACGTGACCAAATATGGTCATGCTTTTTAGGAAAGTGCGAGACGCAAACCCCCATCGAACCAGCCACACTGGCAACGGCAGCTTGAGTGACGTCACTCCGAATGGTTAATGCGTGCTCATTGGGGCCATATATAGGTGGAAGCGATTCCAGCCACAACAGTCCTCTGAAGAAGGATACAAAATAATGGCTGGAACATTTAGATTTTGATAAATTTACGAGGTTCAACACGAACAACCAAGGTAACAACAACTTCCCCCTTTCTATTTAGGTATAGGCCATACCTTGTGAAACCCTACCTCCCAATGGTGTTCACAAGCACAACCCCCAAGACAGAACTAATGCCTTTCCCAAGTAACACTTCTATTTTCCACATTTATCCAACTTATAGCATAGTTCAGTTGTGGCCACTCATGGCAACTTAAGACCTGCATGAGGTATGCTGCGCCTCCTACACAATCATATGAGCAATGCCAGATTGTTCTGTGGTCCAGAGGAAAGAATCTGACTGTCCTATCTCTGATACAATGTATTATTATGCCTCCTTATGGTTGTGGATCAAGTTACATTTACTAAATCATTATCAGCAAAGTCTAGCAATGACATTTCAAAAGCTGCTGTTTCAATTCCAAATAGATGAAATCATAATTCAGTGATGTTTTCTTTAAGTATCTATATTAAATGCCAGAGTTTTTTTACTTGTCGAAAGCATTCAAATCTATTTAGAAAAGAAGTGTTCATTTTATGAGTATAATAGTTACTTTGAAACATGGTTTTCGTTTACATATTGTGATAAAGTTGAAAAATGCAAATAAGTTCCCCCCTGCTATGTCATTTGCCAAAAGAACCATTTTTTCTTTCAAAAGAAATAATTTCTTCAAGAAGCAAAAACATGATATTTCCTCTAATTGCTTTTTGATGTTAAGTTGATTGTTTGTACGTACACCATAGAATGTAATTTTTGTACCTCTGACGTTCTAATAATTGTGAGTAATATATGTCTTTGTTACCAAGTAATAGTTTGAATTTTTTAAAGCAAGAAGTAAATTGTTTCAGTATATTACCTCTTAAAAGATATGACACATTGTTAAAAAGTTATTTAGGAATGGTTGATTATACAGATGAAATTAATCATTTTTGCTTTTAAAATGGTAACAAATCCTTTTGCAGAACCAAACACACTGTTGGCTGAATCGATCTATTGCTATTAGAACAATTTTAGTGAGTGGGATGTGATTTTTTCCATATAACTGATGGCAGCATTTGTAATATCCACTTTTCAGATCTGACTTTTACATGGCAATAATCCGAAAAGTTGTCCTTTAGGACCTTGGAATGAAAAAAAGTGCACAAAAAGGCAAACTTGTGTTGTATCGTATGTGTAGCAAAACTTGTCTAGTGCAATTGATATGACTTGAAGTTGATTTAATATCTCAAACTTGTTTGTCAGTTATGTTTGAAGCTTTTTAGCCATTCTGTCTGTTACTGTTATAGCTGACAATGGCACACTTTCAAATTTATTTAAAATGTCAGCTTTATTTATTTATTTTTAAAAAGAATTATTCAGATACATTCATAAAGCAACTGTTAATGTACACACAACTTGTAAAAGGTTTTCCCCTCCTAGCAATTTCCTGGCTCCCAATGAAACTGGAAATGTTAAAGGCATCAGCAGATTGCAACCAGCTATTAAATTTAGTGTTTGATTTTTTTCTGAAGTTATTTCTGTGCTTCTTTCACATATCACCAGCGGGAAATGTTGTGGCAAATAAGCCATGATTTGTTTGATAGTGTCTTTCTACATTCGACTTCTTTATTTGCAATCTGTTCTTTGCAACCCATGACCTCAATTACATGATACATTTATTCTACTCTCTGTCTTCCTCTTGTGATATAACCTCAATTTTGTCAATATATTACAACAATCAGTTAAAAGGCTGCAAGCATATAGCAAATGAACAGCAGAACATTTTCAAAGTAATTTTCTAGTGGTTTCAAATATTTAAGACACATTTTGAAGTATAGTTAGGTCAAATTAAAAGAAAACACATGCGATATATAAAATTTGAGTATTTATTAATAAATTCTGTTCCCTCCATATACAGTGGTGTAGAATGAAACTATGATTGAAATAAGTTATGGTACTTCAGATCAACAAAATTGTATTAAAGAAATATCGAGAATTATAGACGCTAAAGCCAGGCGGGCCAAATGAAAATAGTAGTAGTATTTTTAGTCTAACAGCTGTAATTTTTAACGTACAGCAAAGCTTTATAGCTCAGAAAATGCAGAAAAAATCAAGCCAAATTTTGTAGGAAAGTAGAGTCTGTAGGTAGAATCAAAGAGATTTTATAGGCGGAAAAGGCTTTAACCAGTTGTCATATTACAAAGTCCGCAAAGAAAGTAGGTTTAAAGTAAAGTACAATTTTCACTGGTCCCTCTGAGGAATTTTTGTAAAGATTAAAGTAATATGTTGGCCAAAAATTGGATGGGAAGATTGAGATATAAGGCCTGCAAATGGCAGGTAGTGACGCTTGATCCAAAAACAAAGCATCGATATACTATGAAACTATAGCACTTACAAAATTTTTCATAAGGACCAAATTTGACACTTAAATCGGGAACTGCATCATATAAAAATTTCAAGAAAATTGGATGAATTATAAGGTAAAGCCTTTGTAATCAACGCCAGTGTGAGAGAGACAGCAGCCAGGGTTAGACAGAGAGCGTAGCCATTGAGTGGAAAATTCCACTGCTTGGTGTCACAAAAAAAAAAAAAACGCCCATCCTATTTAAGAGGGTGGCCTGCCCAAGGCGTCTTTCAGTGTTTCAGCAGATTTTTTAGCGAGAAGAGAAGGCGGGGTTGTAAGTCGCACCATGTGCTGGGCTGGAGCAGAGTGATCGGGGCAGTAATGAAATGTAGAGTACTCCTCCACAGTTAACTAACATCAACATGGGGTTGAAGTGATGTCGCACTTTCAATGATTTTGAACTTTTGATCAATATGGGGTTCATCGGAAGCTGCTTACGTTGTGTTTAAATGTTTCAACCTGCAATCATTTTACTTTCGAAAAGAAGTCTGATGTCTTTCTAATACGCTGATACCTAGTTTGTAAAAGAACTTTTGCACAGTATATCATTTTAAATTTATCAGGAAGTCTACTGAGTTTTATTTCATGAACATACCTTTATCTCTTGTGGTATCCTGTTTTATGATTTAACAAGCGATTGGCGACCAAGGAAAAGAACCACTCGTTACCACGAACATGGTTAAAGCTCAAAACACTAGTGTATGCACACCCCAGGAAACAGCAGGTCTTTGACACTCTACAATTTTTTCTTCAACTATCTGTCCATTTAATTTTCAGTATCCTTCTATAGCAGCCTTTCCCATCCTTTTTCAACAGCAGACCCCTTAATAATAGTAGTAATAATAAAAACTGGAATAAAAATTGATAGTTTGACTCAAATCTCACATATTATGGCTAGAGTTCACATGGTCTCACGCCTATATTTATGTTTTATAATGATTATTTTTATTTTGTTCACAGACCTCTTATAATACATCCATAGACCTTTGGGGGTCAGTGGTCCACAGGGTGGGAAAATCTGTCCTATAACACCAAGTTTCAAAAGCTTCAATTTTTCTTCTTTATGGTATTCCTAAAGTCCTTGCTTTGCTACCATAAAGTGCTGTGCTCCACACATACAGGGTGCGGCAGAAACAATGACCCAGTTTACACATATTATTTAAGCATGAATAAATACACTTTCACATTATTAGTGTGTACTGTTTGGAAGAACACTTCATACAATTTATTACACAAGTAACTTTTTGTAAATTATGTCCTGCAGGTGTCCACCGTTGTTGACGATGCAAGCTTCGGCACGAACGCGCAGATTCGCGAAAACCTTATGGAGGGTGTCGCTTGTTATTGCCTCGATTTCTGCTTGAATGTTGTGTTTCAATTCCTGAATAGTTCTTGGCCTGTTCACATATACTTTGGATTTCAGGAATCCCCACAGATAATAATCACACGCCGATAAATCAGGCGAACGGGCTGGCCAGTGAACATCACCAAAGCGAGAAACAAGATGCCGTGGAAACATTTCGCGCAAGACTGTCATGGATCTTCTGGCTGTGTGCGCTGTTGCGCCTTCCTGCTGGAACCAGAACGACTGCACGTGGATATTTTTATTGCACATTTCCTGCATTACGAACTCTTGCAACATAACAACATATCGATCCGATGTTACAGTGACACAATGACCTGTATCATTTTCAAAAAAATAAGGACCAAGAATACCCTGCGCAGAAACGCCACACCACACAGTAGCTTTTTCACTATGAAGCGGTTTTTCGTGAATCTGGTTAGGATTTCTAGGCGCCCAGTACCTACAGTTCTGCTTGTTCACATAATCCGATAGATGAAAATGGGCCTCGTCCGACATCATGAAATTGTTGAGGAAATCAGGTTGAGTGTTGATCATCTCCAGGAGCTGTGTACAGAAAGCTTGACGTGCCAGCTGATCTCTGTGCAATAATTGTTGCA
This sequence comes from Vandiemenella viatica, assembly GCA_031002005.1. Classification (NCBI taxonomy): domain Eukaryota; kingdom Metazoa; phylum Arthropoda; class Insecta; order Orthoptera; family Morabidae; genus Vandiemenella; species Vandiemenella viatica. The sequence continues at coordinate 69,682,788 of CM061914.1, forward strand.
CCACTTGGAGCTTGTATGGATGGAACTTCATATCCAGATGCAACATCCGTCGCACACTTCTATCTGAGATGTTAAGGACTTGCGAATACCGACGAACTGATCGTGTTGGACTACGCACTAAAGCAGCTATTACTCGTGCAATGTTTTGTGGGGTGCGAACCATAAGTGGCCTACCAGGGGGCATCTTGTTAGATACAGATGCTGTTGCTCTAAACTGTTGGACCCATCTCCTAATCGTCTTTCGGGATGGAACTTTATCATTCCGACCAATGTTAAACTGTTGCTGAAACAAACGCTGCGTTAGTATCACAGTATCACCACATTTGAAAAATGTTTCAATCACAAAAGCATGATGTGCATTCGAGCAACAATCCATACTGACTGACAATGCTTTCAACTGCACTACACAGTGGTACCAACATCAACTGTCTAGGAAGCCGTGTCAAACTGTAGCGCGCAATTTAAAATGGGTCATTCTTTCTGCCGCACCCTGTAGCTTTTTAAAAAAATTTCTGTGGCATAGATCTATGTTTGAAACTAAAATATTTCTCATTTTCATGAAGACTCTTGTTTCTAGTGCTATTCTGCTTTCAACATCATTCCTATTTCTGCTGTCAGTTGTAATTTTACTTCCTAGATAGTAGAATTCACTTACTTCTCCTATATTCATCTGATCCTGCTTTGATATTTAATCTACCATTATGGATATCATTTCTGCTACATTTTATCATTATTTTTAGTCCAAAATCTTCCTTCATTATTTTGTTCGTGCCATTCAGTAACTTCTCAATATCCTCAGCCTATTCAATTATCAGGACAATGTTAGCAACAAAACAGCATACCGATTTTTTCTCCATGAACACTTATGGCACATTAAAATTTTTCCCTTTATTGCTTCCTCTAAATATAAGTTGAATATTAATCAGGATAGACTACAACCTTGTCTCACAACCTTTTTAACTGATGCATGTCGCTTGTGATTCTCTAATTTTATTATAGCCACTGGACTCATATATACATTATAATGTGTTCTTCTATCTCAGTATTTGTCCTGACTTCTTTGAAATTAAGAACATCTTGTCCCACCTAATGCTATCATTAAATCCCATAAATGTATCTTTGTTCTTCTTGATCCTCCATTCAAGGATTAATTTTAAGGCCAGAATTGCTGCTCTTGTACTGCGGTTTTCCCTAAACTGATCTTCACCTAATATATGTTCTACTATCCTTTCCATTCTTCTGTATATTATTCTGGCCAGTAATTTTGAAGCATGTGATGTTAGACTTATAGTGCAATTATTCTCACATTTGTCAGCTTGTGCTCTCTTCAGAAGTGTGAAGATAATACTTTTATTAAAATCAATTGGCATCACTATTGTTTCATAACTTTTTAATATCAGTTAAAATGATCTTTGTATTCCTTCTTCTCCTTGGGATTTTAGAACTTCTGCAGGAATTTCATCAATTCCAAATACCTCATTTGATTTCAAATCATACAAGGCTTGATAAAATTGTGTCCTCAAAACAGGATATCTTAAGTCATCAGTGTCAATGCCGCCTCCCTTTTGCAGTGCACTTTTGTTCGAACCAGACCCATTTTCTATGTATTCCTTCCTTCCATCAGTTAACTCTATACTCTGAGTTTAAAAGAGCTTTAATGTTTATACATCTTTTATTCATTTCTCAAAAATTCTGTTTTTATTTCCCTATATGTCACATCTGTACTTATGACCATTTCCTTTTCTAGTGCTTCACATTTTTCTTGCAGCCAGTTTTCTTTTTTGTGTCTCCTGTTTATTTGATTTCTAAATCATCTGTATTGCTCACTTCCTGTTTCATCATGAGTATTCCTTATATCAGGACTAATTCAGTTGCCAGAGCCTCAACCATCCAAACTGGAGCCACCACATTGGTGGAGAGGGTGACATTTGATTGAAAGAGGCTAATATGGTCTGAGGTACAAACATTTTGAAATCACTAAAGCAGATATAACATGACAATATTCAAGACAAAGAAAATAACAGATGTGGCCATAGGTCAGCAATTGTCTTAAAACTACTGTAGTATTTTATTTAATAGGCTATTTGACAGTATTAAAAATATATTACAAATTGTAGTAATTCTCATATATTAATGCTTCAGGAAGCTAATTTTTTTAATTTTGAAAAGAAAAATGAATTATTTTTATTAAAAAAGAAAAAAGAAAAATTATACTTTTTCTTATCTCTGGTCACTTGACAGAAAACGCTCTGGGATTGGTGGTCGCTTGAGTGATGTCACACGTCTGTAAACGCTGCGGCTGTGAATGGAGTGTTTCCAATTAAACCAAGTTTATTGTTGATTCCTGGTCATTTCTTGTCATTAATGAAACTTCATTTTGAATGCTAAATCAAGAACAATTTGTAAAAGCCTACAGCGGAAAAATATCAAAAATAGATGCCTTATTTGTGGGGCTAGCTTTAGAAAAAAAAACCTTACATTTATTCTGCTCATCTTAAAAATTCAAAAGCTTCAATTTGAGAGTCATTTATATTTGAATTGAAAGTTAGAGATTGATTGTTTTGCATTAGCAAACCATACGTAGAAAAATATTGTACGAGAAGTTTTTGCAGTCGTGCTGAAAATAAAGAAAAGTCGTGTAAGGAACTTTGGCCGATACCGGGGTAGAGTATTGCCTCAGTACCTTAACTTTCTCTCTTGATCACACTTTAATGTCCAACGAAAACTGGCTGAATATTTTAATTTAGTTTGACCATGTTGCCAGGATACAACTAGAACGCTACAGGTCGCCACAATATTTGAAGACCCCAAATATTGAAAAGGTATGATAGCAGCTACAGAAATGAAACAGTTCACTTTTCCGAAAATTCTTCAAGTTTATTTAAAAATGAAATTCAAAAGTTCAAACAGCATTCTTAAGTTGCTTAGGCAATCGAACAATCGTTCCAAAAATTACAGATTATGGAGAGAAGTAAAGACCGACCAACACCCCAATGAAAATTTACAAGTTCATATTAAGACAATAAGTAAACAAATGCCACGCCCGAGAAGCCAACATTCCATCATGGCCGAACCGGTAGTACCAACTAAAGTCGGAGGTGCCAACCTCACCAGAGCACACGCTTATAACATCTTATTAGAATGACTTCAAACCCGGAAGAGAGACGCCTTCTTCCCCGCGTCCTATGATTTATACCTTCGCTGACGTCAGAGCCAAAATACAACTTTCTGCTAACACCTAAACGATTTAGATCGGAAATATCTCAGTAACTAACCAGTTATGCGAAACTTTAGGTGTGCCAGTGTTTATACTTATTTAATTGTGAAATCATGGATATTTAGTGATTAACTTTAAGTGTTTGGTTTAAAAGATCCTAGCGTAGGAGTGAACTACTTTCCTGCCTGGGGAACTACTATTGTTCTGAAAATTTCTATATTTCGTCATTTTGTTAACGCCACAATTTATGCAAATTATCTTATTATCACTGTGTTGTACAAAAATTCCTGAGTCTATCGGTGTAATTTTTATTAAGATTGGTGCAGGAAAAGTTTAACTACGACGTAACCAAAGTGTGATTTCAGTTTTAATTTTATAACTTTATTTCTATTACTTTTACCGCAAATTTAAAATTACCACGAGATTCTCTGAATTAAATTACGTATTCTGAAAGTTGTCTTATCTCTGTATCTACTTTAGATCGGTTGAAAAATATTTCTAAGTTAACCTCATGGTCGGAATGAAAACTAAACTTTTAGATCTCTCTAGAATCGGCTCTATTGACTGGAGTTACTTGAAATTATTATATGTGATATTAGATTTTTAGTTCTTTCCGGAAATCTACTTTTTATTTCAAATGTTCTCTAGGATTTTGAGATAAAAATTGTTAAAAGTGAAGTGCAACTGACGAGGTATTAAAAATTGATTTAAGTTATTTAAACGTTCTGAAACTACGAAGTTTTAGTGAATTTATATTTTAATTGCATGATTACTTCCCTACAATTACTTTATTCTGCTCGAAAGTATGTGAAAACAGTGAAATGCCAAATATTAGAAATTGCTTGTATACTAAACTGGATTATTTTGGATTATCATATTTAAGGTTAGTAAAAGGTGTTAATATCATTACAGAAAATTAGTATAGTTGGATTATTAACTATTGAGTTACTTTCTTGCTTGTAAATCGGTCTAAACATGACAAAATACTTCCAAAGTAGAAGTTCATAATTCCAAGGTAATATTATTACTGATTATTTAATTTTCGGTTGATTTAACGTTTGTTTATTATTATACAAAGTTTATATCCGGCATTTAACAACTACTGAAAGTTTTTACTGCATTCAAATTGGTTTAGAAACTACAAAGTTAACCTATATCAAAATCTATTATTTAAAACTGAACTAGGGGGATTTAACCTATTTCCTCCCAAACTGATGTTTTCTTTTTGTTATCAAAGGTTTATCTAGAGCATTTATTTAATTTTGAATACTTTTATTATCCCTAAAGGGTTTTATTTAGTGTGTTTGGTTACAGTATCTCTATGCTATACAAAGCTTTACTCCCATAACCTGTACATGAACTGAAAACTATCTTTTACTACAGAGTAAACTTTCCCTCTAATGCCTAAAGGTGAGAGGCTAGAATTTACCAAAATTCTAAGATGCTTACAGTCATATGGATGTCGCAAAGAAATGAAGGTATTTCTTGTAGCTAATAAGCAGCTCTTTCAAATAAATATAGTAAGTGATCGGTATAATGTGGTATAATGAACTTAAACTCAACATGAAATTGGCTTATTAGTTTTTTTTAATAAAAATAAAGTCACTCTGTTTTAATGATGCTAATGATTAAGTTTAAAAATGTATTGCAAAAAAATCATGCATATATTTACCTTGAAACTCGCCAAAAGCAATAAAAATACATAAATCACAGAAAAATAGAGTAATCATCAACCAAGCTCAGTCGAATGGCATGGCCGACTTGAGCACTTGATTGGTGGATCACAGGAAGCCCATTGTTCAAACTATTTTTTCTATTGTTAGGCGCAAATTTGTGGAAAATAAACCTTTGTTCTGAGTAATATGGCTTATCTACTTTGAATATAAATAATAAATATTGATGTATCATTGCTATACACCAACATCCCTCATGGCCAGGTCCTAAGTGCCATGGAACATTACCTCAACAGTCGCCCCCTGCACACCTTCCCTACCATTCATTTCCTCACTTCTTTGGCTCAATTCATCCTGACCAAAAATTTACCATCAGATTCGAGGCACTGCTATGGGCACTCGTGTGGCACCTTCATATGCTATCCTTTTCATGGGCAGACTAGAGGAACGTTTTCTTCAACAGGTTACCGTACAACCCACTGTGTGGTTCAGGTAAATAGATAACATATTTATGATCTGGACCCACGGTGAAAACCTCATTCTTGACTTCTTGCACTCATTGAATAACTGCTCCTCCTTAAACTTCACCTGGTCCTACTCTCAGACTGACATCACTTTTCCGGATGTAGACATCTCTGTACAGAATGGTCACTTACACACCTCTGTCCACATAAAACCCACTAACCTGCAACAATATCTCCATTTTGATAGCTGCCATCCACATCATACAAAACGATCCATTCCATACGGCCTAGCCATTCGGGGCAAACGCATATGCTCTGATCATGAGTCCTTTACCCTTTATACCAACAATCTGACCCAGGCACTCATAAACTGCAATTATCCTCCAGAACTAATTAAAAAACAAGTATCAAGGGTCAGGGACTGTCCTCCACACCGACACAAACAACCTAAAGCCAACCAGAACCCTGTTTTTCTCACCCAGTTTTTCCCTGGCCTGGAATCTCTAAACAAAATTCTTCATCTGGGCTATGACTTTCTTAGATCCTTTCCTGAAATGCGCTGCATTCTTCCCACTATCCTTCCCACCACACCCCGAGTCACCTTCAGCAGACCGCCTAATCTAAAAAACATTCTTGTACATAAAAATCAGGCCTCTGATGCTCCTAAACCACCGTTTGGATCCTTCCCTTGTAAGAGACCCCGTTGCAAAACTTGCGGTATGCATCCACCTACCACTATCTATAGCAATCCTACTACTGGTGAAACCTACCCCATAATAGGTCATGCCACCTGTACAACCACCCATCTCATTTACCAGCTCACCTGCCTCCACTGTCCAAGTTCCTACATTGGCCTGACCTCAAACTCATTATCCATCAGAATGAATGGTCACAGACAGACAGTTTACTCCCAAAACCTGGACCTCCCCATTGCTCACCATGCCAGTACTCACAACACACGTGACCTTAATAACTGCTTCACAGTCAGAGCCATTAGAGTACTTCCAGACACTACCTCCCAATCTGAACTCTGCAGGTGGGAATTGGCATATCCTTCAACACATCCTTCAAACTAGACATCCCCCAGGCCTTAATTTCTGTTAGCATCTTCCATCCTCACCCTATACACCCACCACTGGCCAGTACAATAGTTTCATATACATATTTTTTTTAAATTTTCAATTATAGTTTTTCTTTCTTTATATTTTTAATAACTACTATTTTTTTTGATCATTTTAATCTTTCGTATACTCGTGGTTATATTATCATTGCGGCCCCCATCACCTCTGACGGTCGGTTGCATTCTATGAGTGGCTGCGTGCAACGCAAGTCTTGCGCAAGACCAGCCACCTCTCTCTGTTAACTTGAAAAAGGGGATTTTCACCCGAAATATTGTTTTTTTCTTTGTTTGTGTGTTGTGTTGTGTTGCTGCTGCCCTCCTCCCTTCAACTTTGGTGAGTGTTGGGTGTATTTTACCTTTCATTTCCATGTAAATATTGCCTCGCGGCATTTCTTTCCTTTCATTGTTACCTATATTGAATATAAATAACTATTTTGCCTGCGTAGTATATTGACAAAATTGACTATTGTCCCTCTAGATTTAGAAAAAAATCACACTGTGCGGCATCCTCCTGAATGCGAGGCCAGAGCATTAACCACTCACTCAACATGCTTGGAACAACTGGGTGTTGTGGGCCATTTTTCTTAATTTCAGATAAAAGATTATAGATAAATGATATTTTTTTTTGTCAATAAAACTGAATTTGTTTGTTTATTCTTTTACCTACCTCGTTTCACTTCATCTCACAGGAAGACACTGTGAAGTGTTTACTAATAACATAAAGAGAAGCAACTAAGAAATAGTGTCTGAGTAGCTGCATGTTTGAAGAGTGGTTATGGAATTCAGAATGTCCTACGTTCGAAACTTGGTTAAGATAATATTTTTTTGCATGAATTTTTTTTTCCATTTTTGTTTGCTGTTTCAAGTTTTTATTTGAAGAATTCATAATGGTTGCTAAGTGTCATGCAAACATTTGAAACATATTGTTACCATCCAAGAAAACTTTTAATTTTTAAACTTACCAGAGGTAGAATATCATGCAAAAAATACAGATGCATAGCAGTGAATAATGGAATTTATTTTAGAAGTGAGATCACTTATAGAAATTTCATGCTAATCTTGCATCAGTTCCTGAATGCTTTGTGTCCCTTTTGTTGGAATTTTTATGTGACAATATAACTGCAGGTTATGTTACTGACATAAATGCGTCTATTTAGGCGGTGTTTACTTTTAATGTGCAAGTTGTCACATAACCTTACTTATGTCAGTATACTTTCAAAAACAGTTCAAAGGGTCCTTAACACACATAAAACCAATAGCAGAAAATTTTAGAAGCATTTTCCAGTAGTTTGAGAGTCTGAAAACGTGTTAGTAAGGAGAGTTTGAGCTATTTTGTATATTTTCGAAAATACTATAAAGAAATTTAAACATTTTAAGAAGCCTTTTGGCCACATTCATTTTCAGAGGTGCAAAATGAGATGACAATTCAAATTAGATCCAACACTTGCATTTTAGAAAATTATATTAAGGAAATATCATGAACTTGGTGATCTTGCAAGCTCATGGAAATTATTGCACAAGTAACTTTTTTCACCTAATTGTCAAGGTACAGCTAAGATTCAGAGCTCAAAATATTCAGCATTTATATGAAAAGATAGAGTCAATAGGTAAAAAGAAAGTATGTTTTTTAGACAAAATAAGAGATTTTGCTGACTCAGCAATTCAACATTTCTGCAGACATACAGATCTGAGGGCATAGAAAAGACATTTAAATTAAAGAGAAGATTTCACTGAACACATGGAGTGATTTTCGTAAAGATCCCGACAATATATAAGCCGTAAAAGGGAAATTAAGGTTTGAACATAATTGCTGCTACTAAGCATTATTTTGAAACAAAAGATTGGCATTAAGAGAAATAGATAATGAGGAAATAATATTACCACCAGATAGATAATTTAATTTAGTAAAGTTTGAGATATATTACAGATCGGTAGCACTCATATATTTGGAGATAATGAACATACAAGTTTTTAGCTGACTTTGCACTTATAGTCAAAGTCGATTTTCACTATCAAATACATTTTGGATCTAGACATGTTATATGTCAAAAGTTGAGGAAATTCTTATAGAATATTTTGATAACAGAATCATTTCACAGACTAACGAATTGTAAGAATCATGACAGAGTAAAGCTTTTACGACTTTAAGTCAAAATCCACAAATCCTAGGAGAAAACTTGTAACTAAAACTGACATTCAAAATATGCTTCATAACATATGAAAATTTCAGAATCATCGGAATAAAAATAAGGTTTCCCTTTGTCAAATCAAGCGTCTTCTGAGTCAGCTGGCCCAATATGAATATAAGGAGCCACTGCCAATCTAGGCAGGCGGCAGTAATTCGGCGAAAATTGAACCGAGAGGATGGCGTGTTAGTCGGTCGCGGAGATGTAGAAAATTTTAGTAGTGACGTTATAATGGTGCGGGGTAATCTTCCTTCGAGATGAACTTTTAACTTTTACATCTAGGGGTTGGGAGGAAGTTGCTTACTTTGAGAGGATGGTTTAACCTGTAATCATTTATTTCGGATAGAAGTCTTGTGCTTTTCTATTAGGCCTACGCTGGTACCGAGTTAATGTAAGAACTTTTAAAAAAAAATATTTTGGAATTAATCAGGAAGTCTGAAGTTGTGTTTTAAGAACATACCTTTATCCCTTGGGGTAATTACAAGGGATTGGTGACCGTAAATAGAATCACTTAAGGGTACCAGACACGATCATAGTTCAGACAAGCTGCTGTAAGCTACAACCCCGAGCAAGCAACATGTTTTACAAAGTTTGTTTTTTGTTTGTTTGTTGTTTTTTTTTGTTTGAAAAAAACTGTTTTTCGGTATGCAAGTAATGTCAAGTTTTCTTTTTGAAGTCTTCTTTGGTTATGTTTTTAATGGTTGTAATTCTCTCGTGATCCAAAAGTTGTGAAGTCATCAGAAAAAAAAACTAAATTGTTGTTTTGGTGGATTTTTGGGAAAAAATGAGATTGTGATGCAACCAACAGCTACTAGTATCCAAAGAAAGCGACAACAGAAAGCAAATTAATCATTTTCTGAAGCGAGGATCGAACCTTAGTGATACCTGCCTTATATAATGTATTACATTTAACTCTTCAAAATTGTGGTGTAAATGAGCTTCACAGAAAATAGTAAGTGACTTTGTTGCAATATCAAATTGAAGTTGTTACATTTTTAAGCCCCACAAAATAAAACTTGGGGGTTGTTTCTGTAGTAGCCTCACAAATAAGGTGTCTATTTTCAATATTTTTCCGTTGTAGGCTTTTATAAATTGTTCTTGATTTTGTATTCAAAATGAACTTTCATTAATAACAAGAAATAACCAGCAACAACAATAAAAATAATTTAAAACTTGTATAAGAGGGATCACACCATTTACAGCTGCAGCTTTTACAGGCATGTGATGTCACGAGGGTCGTTGCCTGCATGAGGCAGGAAAGGAGCGTTTTGGTGGGCTTTTAAATATTTAAATTTTAAATTTGAATTTTACGCAAAATAAACACTTTTTGACGAATGTAAAAAGTGCGCTGTGAATAATGTGTACCAATAAACAATTTAAAACCATTTTCAAGAAGTAGTCAAATACCCAATTCAATAAATGTTGCCAAAAGAACTTCCCTATAATCAGGTCTGGTAGCCTGCCTGTTCATTTGATCCTTTCAATGATACTGCTGCTACTATTACTGCTGCTATTATTTTCAGTAAAGTTATATGAAAAAAATATCATCAAAGAAATACATGAATATCATGATGCCACGTAAACACTCTTACACAAACATGTGCAATTCGACATGAGACAGCAAAAGCACCAGCGTTTTTTTGCTCCCGTAGTTTTGTCTCACATGGTTGCTCACAGAACCCCTCACCTCAGTGGTGGTTTTTTGGTGCAAGTCAAAGGTGTGAGCACATTGTTTGCACTATCGCATCAATTCATCATTTGAAATAGTTTTGAACAACTAATAACAAAATTCTTATCAATTCTTCATAACTAAACCTCTGAATTATGATTTCATGCTTCTATGTATTATTTTGTTTTTAAATTAATTCATCTTATATCATTAATACAAATAATATTATTAATGTATGTAAAGAAATGTATTTTATTAGAAAACTATATAATACAAGTTATTATCGTTTAGCAAACTAAATAAATAAGTATAATAATACCAGCAAAAAATACTTCATTTATGTTCTGCTCATTTTTATTTCCCTTCTTTATTTAATCCTTTAAGATTATACTGGTATGAATAGTTTTACAAACTTCATAAACTGTTATTCATACAGCTGCATTTGAAATATTGAACAAATGATAATGGCTAATTGAAATTTTTGTTGTATTGGTATCCTGAATCTAGTCTTTTGTTTTGATGTTGAAAGTTTAGTCTTTCTCAAAGGACATTCTAAGTCAGCTTGTGACATTCTTAAGAAACTGTTTAATGAAACATAAAAACACTATTATACCCCTACTACTCTGTGATTGATATTTTATTCAGTAAAAAAAAAATATAACTTCTGAATATATATATATATATATATATACTATTATAATTCTGATTTACGTGTCATCCAAGAATGAATTCTAATGAGAGTGTAAATGACAGTTTGTGTCAGCACTCATGCATGAACAGTTGGATGAAGCAAGAGTGTTAATGCAGCATCAAAGACCCACGTGAGGGTCAGGAGCTGCAATTTGACGACCCCTACTGTGGCGTAAGAATTCAAACCAAAGAGCAGGCATGAACATTAATATTCATTAACTGCATTTGTTTCTTCTATTCAGTGTCTATCTTGGTGATGTACTCAGGGGAGCGAATTAAGCATCCAATACTAGTATATGTGAACACATGTATAAGCAGTTCTTTTGTTTTTAAGTTTCCTTGTTTTGTGTCTCAGTTGTGTATTCAGTGGTATTATAGTCGTCCAAACGTATTTGTCTGATAAGAACTATTGGCGTTGCAGTATATTTCGGTACGTGCTTTATTTGTGCATATAGTTATCCTTTTGAACAGGAAGTGTTTTTCTTTACAATATATCTTTTTTTCCAATTAAAAACTGTTCAGTTATCATAGTCATTAGGGAGGAAATATAACATAATGGGGAGCTTTGGAGCCACCTTACATCCTTATAATTTCTGATAAAATGATGTAGTACTAAGCCAAAACAATTTTTCCACAAATGAAAGTAGTGGTAAAGCCTGCATGGAGTAATAAAAACAGTGTATTTGAGAGAGCAGTTGTGGTTGATTGTTAGACAGGTGCTGATTGCTTTTTGAGTGTGTGCCCAGAGCACATATTTTGTTTGGTGCCTATGGTTGTGGCAGTGACAAGTAATAATTAGTTTATTTTATCAATTTAATTGGTTGTGACTATAATTGATCTTGGTAGATGGAGAATAACAGTGGATTTAGGGATTGGTGATTGAGAACAGATAAAATATAGATTCAACAGTATATCATATAATAATAAGCTATTTTTGGCAGGTTATGTAGAGAAGGGTTAGGGAAATTGTTAAATTCTTTCGTCTACTAGATGAGGTAATGAGGGGATTAAGATACCATGGAAGTTAGAAAACTGAGCTACAAAAGCTTACGCAAACAGTTTCTTGACTACAGATGGGCAATTTGAAATGCACATTGTATTTCCCAAATATGTGAGTTCTATGGGCAACTTTTATTCCACTTGACCATTTGTTCAGACACAACAGTATTAACATGAAAATTGAGAAATATATTAGAGATGATTGTTGAGGCAGCATAAAGCAGAATCTGATTAGATTGAATTAGGTTTTGTAAAGAAACTTTATAATGTTCAGACATGTTCAGGAATGTAGTCTTATAAAATTTGAAATACCTGTTTCAGTCCATAAATGTAATAATGAAACGAGAGAAGAACCATCACTTACAAGTGATCACAGAATGGTGAGAAATGGAAAATAAACACAGAATAATTAATGTTTCTGCCATATATCTCTCTCTATTAGGAGAACATGGAATGTATAGGATGGGAACTGCTTTTTGATACTCACCCTATTCCACTACTGAAGAATTGTTTACATCCAAAAATAAGATTTTTTAATTCAGGTTTACATTTTTTCCAATTCCTGTACTGTTAACTGTGGTAACTTGTACATCTTCTCTTTTTATTTATTTATTATAATATTTGCATCTTTTTTCCCTCCCTTTTATCCCATGTAGAGTTAAAATTTTTCTCACAGTTGTACTATATTTTTGCTGGAAAGAAAATTTTAACAGCTTTTGTAAGTTGGGCTGAAGTACTGAGATAAAATAATTAAGTTTATAAGGCATGCTTGATAGTATTGTTTCTGCACTCTCTTGATGAATCCATCTTGATAAAAGGGATGTAGGTGGCAAGCCCCACAATAAGTAAGTTTTTCTAAATCTAAACCCCAAGATATTCATTTGATAGCGAGTTGAGTAAGTAACATACACATCTTTAATATACAATTAGCTTTTGTAAAAATTGGAATAAAGAGAAAATAAATGTGTAATTTAATCCACATTAACACAGACAGATTTGCATAATTAGAAACATTTTAACCATAAATAGTAAGACCGTGAGGAGCCTGCTATATAATTCAAATATAGACTATTATATTTTCAGTTAAGTATGATTAGATCTGTTTCAAATATACACAGGAACAACAGATAATCTTCTAAATGTGAGTATTAATTTTTACACATTTATTTCAGATATGGAGGAAAATGAATATGGATTAAAACGAAGATAACTACTCATTTTTACTTCAAAGGCTGCAGAGAGTTCAAACAATTTTGGTCTTCTTTATTCAGCAAATCTAACATTTGATTTTGTTTCTTTCCATTTGGTTTTAGGTCTGTGATATTGTATTGTATTGTATTTGTTTAATGCACTTTCTATGAAATGTGTGTGATTCATACAAGCCTATGTGAAGTAAACCCAACACCTAAACAGTAACAGAACTATGAATTTTCTAAGATGGGGCAAAAACTTGAGATCACTGCCTTCAAACATGAATGGGGTACTTGACACTAACTATGAAACCATGAAACTTTAATTTACATTCATAGAGTAATTTGTAAGGATACCGAAAATCAACTTCATTTGTTGGATAGGAGTTAAAAACATACTATTTTTTATAAAATAAAAATGCAAAAAGACAGCTGTTAGTCACGTGACACGAAATACCCATCGGAGCGCATGACATCAGTTTTTGGGCTTGCACCAGTTTAACTGTCGTATATTCTCATGCGTAGACCATCTTTCCGTCACTTATTTAAGTTTGTTTAGGTTTCAGTGCTGTAAAAAGTTGTTCTTCTTATACTCACAATGGAAGTTGGTTTCATCAAGGCAAATAGCTCTAATTTGCCCAGGATTGGCGTGATGTGCTGGGAATGTTTTTTGCATCAAACACTGATTTCTGCTCAGCAGAATTCCGGAATGTCAAAACGTCCAAGTAAGTATATCTATTACATTATAAATAATACCATATTACGATAAAACGTTAGAATATAAGGTATTTTAGAAGTGTGTGTGTTTGTGGAGCATTTTACTTATTACAGTTTGCTAATTTGTAATTTTAATTAGGTCTACATTTTGAGTAATTTCAAGTATTTCATTGTAGTATCTTTTAAAATGTGTTTAATATGACTATTGCTTCACAGAAGCATGTGTAGTATTTAATCGTTGATGTAATTACTATTTTAAAAAATCCTTGAGTGATTTCTACAACTATTTTTTGCTGCGCTTGGTTAGTTAAAGTTAAAAGTCTGTTCACATTCGTTCGACGCTATTTTTTCGGCAGTAATGTTGTGAATATAAAGCTTTTTCTTTCTATATTAGAGGTTATATAAGTTTCTGTACGTATAGCTACAAAATTATTTTGATCATATTTTCTAAGAAAGTCGTAAACTATCGTCCTATTCAGGTCGAAATACTTTTCGATATTCATTAAAGCGGGGATTATACGAAAACCGTAGTGCCACAATTTGGTGATAGATTCTTAAGTAATGTGATGAGACAAATCGAAAGTAAGGAATAACATTTTTGAAATTTCGCTTAGTTGTCGAGATATACTGTCTTAAAAGTGAGGTTGTTAGGTCGAAATGTGGCCTCGACCAGAAGAAAAATTTCTCCAAATCTAAATTCGATGATTAATTCTTCAGTAACTCGAAGAGACAATTAAAGAATATATATATATTTGATATTTTGCGCGGTTATCGAGATATCGTATCCAAATTAAGGTAGTCAGGTCGAGATGTGGCCTGGACCAGAAAAAATATTTCACCAACTCTACAAGGAACTACAGGCCGAATATGCACAGTTATGTTTTGTTTTCTTCCTAGCGGTTATGATTAGGATGAAATATGGCCTGGACCAAAAGAAAAACATCACCAAAAGCACAAGGAACTATATTTTTGATATTCGATGTCCCAAGAACTATACTTTCGATTTGTTTTGTAGAGTTACATAAGAATTGATAATCAAATTGCGGCACCACTGTTATGATAGTGCTGCCATAGAAGCTTGTGCACGAAAACATAAAATAAATAACTTGTATACTTAGCTGTAAACAAAATGTTGCAAACACTTTAGCGAGGGAACACAGGTTTACAACATTGATTAAGTGATTTCAAAAACTTCACAGATAGTTAGTAAACATATATAGTTTATTAATTAATTCACAACATCAGTTTAGAACAATAAAATCAACTCGGACAGATATTAGTACATGTAGTTTTTTTTTAAAAAAAAAAAAAAAAAAAAAAAAAAAAAAAAAAAAAAAAAAAAAAAAAAAATTCAATAAAGACAAGGTAACTGGTAAATTTCTAGATTTGTAATGCCACTATTTCAGTGAACCCTTCTCTTGTATTTTTTTTTTTTTTTTTTTTTTTTTTTTTTTTTGTATTCATTAGATCAAATGGGATGTTTAAGCCAGATAATATAATTACATTTGTAGATGATCATATATATTATTTCTATAAGGTATTTTTTTGTCACAAGCCTGTATCTTCCTTCATACTTAACCGAAATCAATGAATGAGGTGTCATTTTAAAAGCTTATGGTCCCCACATTGGGCACATCACATTATAAGAAAGGAATTTTCGGAATACGACCCTTAAAGGGCAAAAATGTCAATATTTCTAAAATGCTGTTTTCTGTGTTTACAAGTCATTTATCTCCCTGGATATCAATCCGAAATCGTTTAATGAGGTATCATTTTAAAGATTAAGATTTCCGCTTTAGTGACATCATATATTAAGACAGAAATTTTTCGGAATTCGACCCTTAAAGGGAAAAGGATCAATATTTTTGCAATTCGTTATTGTGTCACGAGCGACTTATCTCCCTTAATATCTAACCGATATAGATAAATGAGGTATCATATTAAAGAATAAGGTCTCCGCCATGGTAACATTATATTTTAAGAGAGGAATTTTTCGTAATTCGACCCTTAAAGGGCAAAAATGTTAATTTTTCTAAAATTGGTTTTTTGTATCTCGAGCCATTTATCTCCCTGGATATCTAACAAAAATCTATAAACAAAGTATGATTATAAGGAGTAATGTCTCAGCTTTGTGAAATAATATTTTAAGAAATAATTGTTTTGGAATTCAACCATTAAAGGGAAAGAGTATAAATTTTTCTATAACGCATTTTGGTGTCACGAGCGATTTATCTCCTTTAATATCTAACCGATATAGATAAATGAGGTATCATATTAAATAATAAGGTCTCCGCCATGGTAACATTATATTTTAAGAAAGAAGTTTTTCGTAATTCGACCCTTAAAGGGAAAAAAATGTTAATTTTTCTAAAATTCATTTTTTGTGTCTTAAGCAATTTATCTCATTGGATATCTAAGCAAAATCGAAAAATCAAGTAAGATTATGAGGAGTAATGTCTCAGATTTGGTGGCATCATATTTTAAGAAAGAATGTTTTTGGAATTCAACCCTTAAATGGAAAAGGTATAAATGCTTCTATGACGCATTTTTGTGTCACGTGCCATTTATCTCACTTGATATCCAACCGATATAGATAAATGAGGTATCATATTAAAGAATAAGGTCTCCGCCATGGTAACATTATATTTTAAGAGAGGAATTTTTCGTAATTCGACCCTTAAAGGGCAAAAATGTTAATTTTTCTAAAATTCGTTTTTTGTATCTCGAGCCATTTATCTCCCTGGATATCTAACAAAAATCTATAAACGAAGTATGATTATAAGGAGTAATGTCTCAGCTTTGTGAAATAATATTTTAAGAAATAATGTTTTGGAATTCAACCATTAAAGGGAAAAAGTATAAATTTTTCTTTAACGCATTTTTGTGTCACGAGCGATTTATCTCCCTTATTATCTAACCGATATAGATAAATGAGGTATCATATTAAATAATAAGGTCTCCGCCATGGTATCATTATATTTTAAGAAAGGAGTTTTTCGTAATTCGACCCTTAAAGGGCAAAAATGTTAATTTTTCTAAAATTCATTTTTTGTGTCTTAAGCAATTTATCTCATTGGATATCTAACCAAAATCGAAAAATCAAGTAAGATTATGAGGAGTAATGTCTCAGATTTGGTGGCATCATATTTTAAGAAAGAATGTTTTTGGAATTCAACCCTTAAATGGAAAAGGTATAAATGCTTCTATGACGCATTTTTGTGTCACGTGCCATTTATCTCACTTGATATCCAACCGATATAGATAAATGAGGTATCATATTAAAGAATAAGGTCTCCGCCATGGTAACATTATATTTAAGAGAGGAATTTTTCGTAATTCGACCCTTAAAGGGCAAAAATGTTAATTTTTCTAAAATTCGTTTTTTGTATCTCGAGCCATTTATCTCCCTGGATATCTAACAAAAATCTATAAACGAAGTATGATTATAAGGAGTAATGTCTCAGCTTTGTGAAATAATATTTTAAGAAATAATGTTTTGGAATTCAACCATTAAAGGGAAAAAGTATAAATTTTTCTTTAACGCATTTTTGTGTCACGAGCGATTTATCTCCCTTATTATCTAACCGATATAGATAAATGAGGTATCATATTAAATAATAAGGTCTCCGCCATGGTATCATTATATTTTAAGAAAGGAGTTTTTCGTAATTCGACCCTTAAAGGGCAAAAATGTTAATTTTTCTAAAATTCATTTTTTGTGTCTTAAGCAATTTATCTCATTGGATATCTAACCAAAATCGAAAAATCAAGTAAGATTATGAGGAGTAATGTCTCAGATTTGGTGGCATCATATTTTAAGAAAGAATGTTTTTGGAATTCAACCCTTAAATGGAAAAAGTATAAATGCTTCTATAACGCATTTTTGTGTCACGTGCCATTTATCTCACTTGATATCCAACCGATATAGATAAATGAGGTATCATACTAAAGATTAAGGTCTCCGCCGTGGTAACATTATAATTTAAGATAGGAATTTTTCGTAATTCGACCCTTGAAGGGCAAAAATGTCAATTTTTCTAAAATGTGTTTTTTGGGTCTCTAGCCATTTATCTCCCTGGATATACAACCAAAATCGATAAATGAAGTAGGAGTATGAAGAGTAATGACTCAGCTTTGGTGACATCAAATTCAACCTCACTTTTCACAGAATTATTTGTTCGCGAAATTTTCGCATGGGTCGTCTAGTACAACTCTATTACTATTAAGTAGGTAAATATGTAGATTGCTGCTAGAGCACATGTTCCACTGCTGGTAGTTAATAACTAGATTACAAAGCAAAGTAAGATTGTAATAGTCTTTCTTGGCTTTAGAATTAAGATGACAGAAATTAAAATGGTTGAAACATTAGATATTTGATTATTTATTTTGATTTTAGGTCCTCAAGGTCATCCTATGGAGATGATGCCATAAGCTATGTGCAGCTTAGACGTGATGGCAAATTGTATACCGCTAAGTGTAAAATTTGCCCGAACATAAAGTCCATGCAAAGCTGTATGCAGTAACATTGGTTGTTGATGAAGAAGATGATGTTGTTCTTGCTGTGCAATGTCATGACTGTGTTGCTTCACAAGGTGGCTGCAAGCATGCAGTAGCCTTCCTTATGTGGGTGCATCGTAGAAGCAATGAACCATCATGTACTTCTGTGGAGTGTTATTGGCAGAAATCAAAATTGTCAAAGGTTGGCTCTAGTTTAAAATATATGACTGCAAAGAATTTATCAAAAGACACTCCTTGTTTGCCATCAAATACAGGAGTCCTTGTGAAATTCCTAGAAGAGGGGAAAAATAAAAATCTTAAAGACTGTGAATTAGTTAAATATCATCAGGTTACCCTCCAGAAGAAATAGAATCTGTTTCAATGCACCAGCTTGTGTTGAAACGCAATGAGAAATGTTGTGACATGTTCCTGAAGAAGATTTCTTTAACAGACACATTAATAAATAAAATTGAGGAAGTGACCAGAGACCAGAACAAAAACTGCCTTTGGTATGAGTTACGATATGGACGAATCACGGCATCTAGAGCTTTTGAAGTCAGCAGATGTGAAACAAGTGATGGAACACTATTAGCAGCAATTATGGGAGGAAAAATTCCTGATACACAAGCCATGAAACATGGCAGAACTTTGGAGGACCCTGTGCGAAAAACAGTTGAAACTAAACTGGGCAAAAAAATTTATAAGTGTGGCCTACTGTTGTGTCAAAAGTACCCAACGCTAGCTGGGTCACCTGATGGTAGATTTCAAGGTGGAATTATTGAAATTAAATGTCCCACCAGTGCAAAGGTATATAAACATTATATCAAAGATGGTGAACCTGCAAAAAAAAAAAAAAAAATACTATGTTCAGATGCAGATACAAATGTATTTGATTGGAGTGGAAATGTGTTTCATTTGTGTAGCTGATTGTGATTACAATAAAAATAAATAGGTAGAAATCGTCTGTGTCACATTTGATGAGGAGTATGTTTCTAATTTAACAGGTGTTTTAGTAACATTTTGGAAATCAAATGTGTATCCTTTGTTATATCGGTATTGTAAAACTAAAATACAGTTATATTTTGTTAAGTTTTATTGTATGGTAATAAAATTAAATACAAGTGACATTTTTGTTATTTTATTTAATAATGGAATCTTATAAATTAATTAATCCACATGCTATGATCATAGCCTCATCAAGAACTTTGACAAAATTACTATTTATACACGCATGTTGTTTCAACATATGAAATTCTCTGACACGATAAATCGCCCTCTCTACATGAATTATTAAACTGGCAATTTGCTTAGTTTGCCTTGCTTCAGTTTTTGTCAATCTGTCTCCCAATCCAACACTTGGGGGCCGTACTAGCTGTACACCTACCTTATTTAAATACTGTTCTATATTTTTAAAACCCTGTCTGCTATGACACACATACCTGTACTTAAAGACTGCAAAAAATCACAAGATTCAATTAAACATGTATCAGTTATTCTTCCTCCATAACCTGGTGAAATATAATTCACTAAACCATTTGATGTACAAGCTATGAGATACTTAATAGTATTGGCTTTTTTATAATGTGACCATGTCAGAGCTTGATTCAAAGACTTTGAAGGCTTTTGTATCTCAATCCCTAAACAGTCAATAATGCAAGCAACATTATGGTACTTATTTTCGTTTGTTTTCTCTTGGGAACACCAATGTAGAATCTTGGATTCAGCCTGATTTTCTTCAGTGTATGTTGAAGTATTTCTGATGCCTCTTGTTTTTGATCCTCTTCAATTAATACACTACAGTCAGAATCATCCTTTGATTGAAGAGAATGTATTGCTGCTGATGTGTCAGGAAGAGTTACACATGGTGTATATGAAGAAGTATCACTGTCTAAATGTGGTTCTACAGTAAATATTTCCTTCGAAGGTTTTGTTAGACTGCATCCACATGTTTCTGAATGTTCCATTTTTAATGGGGATGTAGAAACAGATGTTTTGATGGGTGGCATAGCCTTATGTACAAAATTAATGGCTGTTTTAACACCTTTACTTCGGAACTGGCATCTTATTTGTACTT
The DNA here is from genome assembly GCA_031002005.1 of Vandiemenella viatica. Lineage (NCBI taxonomy): Eukaryota > Metazoa > Arthropoda > Insecta > Orthoptera > Morabidae > Vandiemenella > Vandiemenella viatica. Next base: position 69,703,284 of record CM061914.1, read on the forward strand.
GGACTGATTTGTCAGCTGTTGTTTTTGCACCTTGTATGTTCGCTTCAACTGTATGCAGATCTGAAATATAGGTAGGTATGTATGTAAATAACAGCATGTTTGAAATATGAAGTAATAACAATAAGAGGTTTTGAAGAATGTGATATAATCATTTGAACTACTGAACCAATATCAAGGAAACCTCATTAATATAAATTCTGACTTCTTTCAAAATATAATTCTAGCACTTTTTCATTGATGCTTTTTTTACATATAAAAAATGGAAGGTTGTTAACATGAAAAATATTAAATTGGTGAAGGGATGGGTTACTAACGGAAGTAAAGTATCAAATAAAACAGAGAGAGAACTTTACATAAAACAGGAAACTACACGCTAAACTTTATTAAAAATGCCAGTCAGGATGACTGAATTTATGTATATGGATGGATAGTGACTATCAAAAAGGCGTTTAGCGAAATGGGGTTGGTTAATATTCATATTTGTTCTTACATGTTCTTCACATCTTGTCTGCAACTGCCTTCTTGTGTTGACTGGAAATAAGATTAATAACAAAAAGGGGCATAGATGTTGCAAATATCTTAGTAAGGGAAAAGGTTTTACCCAAGTCTTAGAGCAGAACACAAAGGGATGAAACATGCTAGATATCTTTCTAATGAAGCCTGATGATGACTATGTATGAGTTTCCAGGTTAAAGAAGGAATAAGTGATCATGAAGCAGTTCTGATGAATATAAGAGGATTTAATAAACTATAGGCCAAAACAGTTATAAAAAGGCACATAATTCAGGATTGAGTATATTTTGAAAAATGATTTAGTAAGTGGAAGGATATCACCACATCAGTGGAGAGGAGATAGGAACTGCTTGAAGGAGATAATACGAATGGATAAATAAATGTTTATTTCATAAACTAAGGAAAGAACAGGCCATATCAAGTATAGTAACATGCACAGTAGGGAGATTACAAGGCTAAAGAGGTTGGTAGATCAAACAATATATATATATATATATGCTTATGGCTTTATATCTCCTTGATGTTGAGGTCATTATAGGTGGGAAATGTCTGGGAATGAATCCAGCCATGGACTTTTGAAGTATGTATCCCGGAATTTGTCTGGAGTGATTTGGAGAAACCATGGAAAACCCAAATCACAACAGTATTAAGAGATAGCAAGGCATTAGGAAATCCCTCAAACAATTAAAAAAGGAATTAATAGTACATAACAGGGAAAATAAGATGGGTATTTGATGAATATTTGGCGAGTTACATTTAGAGGTTACATTGTTTGCAGAAGACATAATGTTGTTATAACGGAAAACTGGAGTAGACTTAACATTTGCATGGTGAAGTGGATACAATGTCTGGCTGGCTAGGTCAATATGGGATAAATATTAATGCCAAGAAGAGTCAGATGATAAGGTACAAAGATAAACAAAAGTTTTCTTTAGTGCTTATATGATGCAGATGTAATTTTGTTGATAGTCTCAATCTACAACACTTACAGCTGAGGCATTAAATTAAAATATAATAAACCAGTTGGAAAATGAGAAGACAGAGCATTACAATTACATCACACCCATTCAAAACAAGAGTTTGTGGATTATGACATACTTCCATATGCACATAGGATAAAAACATGGGACAAACATTGATCTACAAAAGTTTGAAATTTATGTCATGTTTGGCACATACCTGAACTTCCACTGGGAGTTTCTTCTGGTACCAATCTTTGTTTTGCTAGTATTTTGCTTCCTCTTGTTCACTAAGAGATTCTTCAATTTCCATAATTCTTTGTTTTTTGAGCTTATATAGTCTCTCTGTACTAACAAATGTTCATTTTTTTCTATCTGGCTGACACTCAAATTTTGTTGGAATACAACCTGGTTACATGAGTACTTTTGATACTGATCCCATTATATGATACTCCATATAGTTTTCCATATCGTTTGGCAACTGTATCAATAAAAAAATTGGATACATTTACAACGAACAGCATTTTAACCTCCAGGGTCATAATTTATTTACCGGTAATAATTTAAGTTTTTCACAGCACAAAATATTGAGGTACATAGCTTACTAAACATAATAAAATATTAAGCACAAACTTACGTCAAAGTGGTCTTCACAAAAATACATAGTGGATGTTGTAGACAAATAAGCCGGATCATGTGGTGCAAGCTTTAACCACTTTTTTCCGCCCTTCATCATTGCGTGGAACGGAAACAAACAATTTGTTTGGTGTTTTAAAGGTCTTGTTTACACACAGAGGCACCACACACCATTTGTAAACTCGAGAACTCATTTTATTAATAAAATAAGCAAATCACCTATACGTTTACAATTGCATGAGCCAACAACTGACGTCACAAGAGACTAGCTGACAGCTGGGAGAGTTTTGGTGCCAAAATTCAAATCATCGCATAAAATGCAAAATTTTGCTATTTTCCGTTTGTTATTTCAAGAAATAATATTTTTTGGATTATAGTAGACGACCAGCTACAATACTGACTACTTTCCCAAAATTAGTCAAGAAACCCATTGGTCTCGCAGGACAGCGTAGAGCTAAAGAAAGCTCACTCCTAGATGAATTTGGCCACCCCTTGAGCTTTCACCGCCCTTGGCAGTAGAGCCTGAAGTTGCTGCCAGGGGCACATGCCCCAATTTGTTCCTGCCCCTCCCCCGTTTCCTAGATCCGGCACTGTAACTTAGCTGTATGTGGAAAGGGTTGTTTGAGTTAATAATTAGAGAAACACAACAGTGATATTTTGAACAAGAACTTGGATTCAGCTTAAGTAAGTTATTGGTTTCTCTTTTTTGTACATATATTTAATTTTGTATTGCCTTGTAGCATTGTCTCGTATTCCAGTATTTTTCTTTTGTTTCAGTTACACAGTATGGATTTGTGACAATGTTTATAACTGCATTTCCAATGGCTCCACTTTTCGCATTCTTAAACAATGTAGCAGAAATTCATATTGATGCCTTTAACATGTTATTTCATTCTAGAAGGCCACTTCTCGTAGAGAGAGTAAAAGGCCTTGAGCCGTGGACTAGCATAATATCAACAGTCTCAAAAATTTCTGTTGCAATGAACGTAAGCTACAGTAATCTTTTGTTTGGTGTCTGGAGTGTATTATTAAAATTTGTGCAGTTTTTCTAATTACATTGCATTTAATTAATTCAGATTATTGAGTAGTTGCTTGTTATTTAGCTAAGTCATAATATATGAGAAAAATAACAAATTTTTGTGATGAAAATATATTAAATAGAAACAAACATCAGCCAAAAACCTTTATAATCTTTGGCATTTTAAAAACAAAAATTCAGATGTGCTGATGACTACCATCATTATTGTTAGTACTTAGAACACAATCAATACTGATACTCAAGACTCTTTTTAACATTAATTTTTAATGCTACTTGATGATACTCTTTGAGTACCAAATGCTTTCAGTTTCATTGTAATGATATAATAGTCTAAATTACAAAGCAAATGCTTGTAATACTTTTAATGGAGTAATGGACAACAACATTAGCGATGTCTGTTTGTGATAGTATTGGATGTTGGAGTAAAGCCAATCATGGAGGAAGACATAATATAAATTTTTACTAACATATACATAGCTTCCAGAGATGTAAAGAAATGTTTCGGTATATTTTTGGTGAAAGTATGAATATATATATGAGTTGTTTCAGTAACTTAAAAGTACATTATTTTGAAACAAAGATTCCATGAATAAAACTGATTTAATTTAATTAGAGATAACCAAAAAGAAAAATTTATTTATTTATTTAGCAATTTAACGTTAAATTATAATTAAAATTTAAAATTAACATGGTGCAGCCAATCAAGAATTTCATTTGATATATTAATAAAATCTATCGGTGATCCTCTGAAGGCTCTAAGTGAGCAATCAAATGTCACGTGACGGTTTGTTTTTCCTCACCACAGTCGCATTCCCCATGAGTACAAAGATGAAGCAGATCTGCCATGGCCAGACCTAACTCTTTTAAGAGCTGACCAGGTCTTGCGAGGAAGGTTGAGTCCCTTTAGTGCCTGCTGACTGTCAAACAGGGAGTGTCTTTCTGATGGGGCTGAGGCTCCAATTTCCAAGCTTCTCTCCCATTAAAATTATCAGATATAATCTGTTTTAGCATTTTTATACTTGGACTTCTTGATTTAAGTCTCTGAAACTGATTTTCCATGTCATCATGGATGGGCAGATCCAAATTATGACAGATCTTATTATATTGGGCAATTAGGCGATTGTGTTGTCTTATTGTAGTCGGTTCAATGTTACACAAAATGGGTAGCCAGTACAGTAGAGTGGTCTTGATACATCCACTAATCATCCACATTGTCTGGTTTAAAACTGTGTTGATCTTTTTGACGTGGGTGCTATTCATCCAGACAGATGAGCAGTACTCAGCTGCAGAATGCACAAGGATCAGTGCTCATGTGCGAAGTGTGGAGGCGGATGCACCCCAGGAGGTGCCAGTTAAATTCTGCGGAATATTATTTCTGTTTCTTAGTTTTGCTGCAAGGTTGTTTAATGTTTATTGTACGACAAGGTGCGATCAATTACGACTCCCAAATACTTAAGGAAGGGGTTGTGTCAGAGTGGAGTGCCATCAAGAAGAATGTCAAGTGAGAGATTTGCCACCCGATTGTTAAGATGGAAGACTCTAGATTCTGTCTTGCTGGAACCTAAAACAGTTGCTCAGGGTTTTGAGGTCTGCTATTAAACTATTTTCAATTTGCTGAATTTTATCAGATTGTTGTACTACTGTCAGATTGTCAGCATAAGAGAATTGTCAGGATTCTGTTTGAGGAATGTCAGAAATATATACATTAAAAAGAAGTGGGGCAAGAACTGGGCCTTGAGGCAGACCATTATTCACTCTTCTTACTTTGCTTATCTATTTTCTGAGACAACCTGGATAGTTCAGTATTGATCAGACAAGTGATTTTTTTTTTGCACTTCAAAATGTTCAGCAGTTTGTATACCACGGCCTCTCGCCACACTGTATCATAGGCTGCGGTAGGGTCAACAAATACAGTACCAAGTCTTCAATCGTCTCTAGAATCCTGCTTCTATGTGAGTTGCCAACACCAGGACCTGATCCTCACAGTTTCTTTCAGGTCTAAAACCTGCCTGTTCAACTGGGAGGTTTGTGAAAATAATTGTAGATGATCCTTTCAAATAACTTGAAAGTAGTACTTACCAGTGAAATAGGTCTAAAATTCTCTGGTACTTCTGGGATTTTTCCAGGCTTCAGAAAGGCTATGACCTTTGCCCATTTAAACTCCGCAGGAATGACACTTGTCTGTAGTATGTTAGTAAAGAAGCGGGCCAACCATTTTTTCGTATGTTTTCCACAGTGGGTAAGGAACTCCGGGTGAACTTCGTAAAACCTGGAGTCTTCCCATTCTTCATTTGTTTGATGACCCTTGCCACCTCTATATCGGTGACAGGAGATGAGAGGTTTGTAGGGGCAGAGTAGAATCTTTTTAGATGGAACAATTGTTTTTTCACTTTCCGAGTATGATCTTTATCAGCGCTCACTGTAGACATGTTGGCAAGTCGACTTGCTATTTAGTCTGGAGTGTCCTGATGCTTTGCTTGAGGTTTATGTGGGGTCCACTTACCTTTTTAAGGAGGCTCCATGCTTTCCGGCTGGACTTCTTGAAATTCAGGGTTTGCACCGTGTCATTCCATTTGAGTTTATGGGCACTGTCCAGGTTCTGCAGCAGTTCATCGGCTACTTCTGTATGCCCGTTCTTTTGAAAATCATCATATAGCATTTCGCCTGTTTTGTTCCAGCACGTGATATATTCTTTTCTAAAGCCTCTAGGAATAGACTTTTTAGCTGTCACTATGGTTACTCTAACAAATATATAGTAATTTTTTGCTAATGGAGGTATCCATCTTAGTTTTTTATCCAGGTTACTGGCAAATTCTTCCCTTTTTGCTTTCCCAAAGTTCCATCTAGGTAAAGGCAAGGATCTAATTATTGGAATTGTTAGACCAACTTCTAGCAAGACTGGTTGGTGTTGACTATGTGGAAAGGCTTGTAGGACTCATCTTGTAGTAGGTAAAGTGAGGCTTTGATCGTCATGTGAGACAAAACATAGATCTGGGTTGGTTTTGGTATTCCATCTTCCTGATTTAAAAGTACCTGCATCTTTTGGGTTAAAAACTAAATTCATGTTATTTGCTGTCACCCATTCCTCTAGTCTGATTCCATCCTGGTTGTTTTCTGTGTACTTTCAATTTGTGTGATGGCTGTTGAAGTCGCCAATATACATAACGGAATGTCGAGACTCTGGCAGAACTTCACTTGGCCATGAGACGGAAGGGGGTTTAGACACATTAATAATTTTAATGTTGTTCACCATCATGGTAATAATGTGGATGTTATTTTCACGGCATGCTGAGACGAGGCAGGCATTGGTAATAGTATTTCGCACATATGTTGCGCACCCATAACTTTGGTGATGAGTGGCACCTAAGATTTTGTAACCTTGTATTTTTCCTCTCAGAATCAGCTGCAATTCATCCTTGGTGCAGGTTTCTTGAACGCAGGCTATATCGACGTTGTGGTCAAGTAATAACTTTGAAATGCAATTGCCTTTTGGTCGACTAATTCGTTCCATGTTAAGTTGGCAAACCCTTAGTGAAGGTCCAAGGATTCTTGCCTTTTGGTTCTGATAAGAACTGTTAGGTGACATGAGGATTACTGTGCTCTGTTTGCCAGGAGATCCTACAGGATTTTCTGGCAGGCCAACTGTGTAGACTATTTAGCCGTGCAAGCACGTTGCTCGGGATATACCATGAGGAGGCTAGTTGATGATAGGAAAAGACTAAACATAAGGGTTTTAATATGTATTAGTATAGGAGGATAATGTTGCAAGATTGAAAATACTTGATATGTCTTTATTAAGGATACTACTGGATAGAAAGAAACTAGAGGCCACAATGATGATTAATCTAGTAGTAGTTTATTTAATAAATAAAGTTTTAAATGATAAAATTTATGTGAGTGGAGACTTTCCCAGCGTAATGATGCAATGAAATCCTCCTGGGTGTCCAGCTGGATGGTGTTGTATAAACATGACATTTCAACATCTAACTCTACTGTCTTCTAGCTGTCGCAAGCTGACTTTCAACACCTAGAGTGGTTTAGCCTCCTATCAACCTTCCTTTATATAGTGAGGAATGGCGCGCAAAATCTTGGGCATACTATGATGACCGCTCCCCAGCTAACCGGATATGCTGGTGGTGCACGATGCAAGTGGGCTCGCTCACTTTGATTGGTCGAGAATGGTGGCATAATCCGCGGATTCCATGTTAAACTGTGGATACCATAAATTAAGGGGTTCACTGCTTGATAAATCATACACAATCTAACAATGCTGTATGTGTATCCTTTTTCAAGCTATATTGATTATTCAGCCATTGTTTCTCTTGCAGTCAGTCTCTGTGTGATATGCACTAATAATATTGTAAATGCTGAAGTAAGTCTCTGTTTCTCTGCTGTGTTTTGCTGCCTAAATAGCTACACCAATATTGATGGAATTCTACAATGAAATCCTATGTATCTGTAGGAACATCACAGGACTTTTTTTGGGGGGGGGGGGGAGGGGGGGTTACGAATAACAGTTTTTGTCATGAAATTTTAAAACTTATCAAACAGACTGATGTATGTGTTGGTGTGTAATGTTACATTAGTTGTTCAAGCTGTGGGTGCTCCTCTCCGAGTCTGTTAGGGTATGATTTGTTACGAAATTTCTTTTGGTGACAAAACTTATTATTTAGTGTAGATGGTGATTTGCTCTTACTTTGTGTCTGCCTAAAAGTATCTGGCATCAGTTTATTTTGCCTTCTTTTTTGACATCTCTTGCAGGCATTAACCTGACCTAAGGTATAGCTCTAGAAGAACACGAGCAGTTAAAGTTATTAGAACCCAAGAACCTGATGCTCATTCTGCAGAAAGAAGAAAAGACCAATCTGAAATAAAGCTGCCCTCAATAAAACCCTCCCCCCCCCCCCCAACATCCCCGCACCTTCTTTTTTTTTCTGTTTTTAAATACATTGAAAATTGATTCTCTTCATGAGACTGGTTCGATGGCAGAATGATTCAGCTATGGTTTTCCCATCATACTATGCTGCCTTGGTGTTGTTTGGGGCAAATCTTACATTACTTATAGCTTTCTATATCCAATCCTGGCAATGAAATTATAAGTCCACAGGTACGAAGTCTTGGGTAACAGCTAGTTTGGTATAAAATTATAGTAATTTGTCAAAACTACAAACACTGTTTTGTCTAATAGCTGTCCCCTCGTGTTTAAAGACAGTTTATACCCGGCAAGGGCAACTAAAGAAAAAAATGTTGTGATCCTTTCTTAGTTATTGCATATAATTTTAATAACTAACAAATTTAATAACACACATATTAATAGTTCAATTCAATTGTCACCAACTTCCAGATGTCTGAATTGTTTGAAATTATGCACACTTATACAAATAAAATTACAATTGAATTTTTTCTCCTTCAAAATAATTTTCTTGGGAAGCCACACAATGTTAGAGACCCTTTTTCCCACTCTTCATAGCAGTGAAACAGCCTTCAGCTGATCATTTACAGTTACAGCTGTTTAAATCAAGTGTCCCAAAACAATGTCCCTTTGAATAAATTTTCAATCTCAGGAAGAGGAAAAAGTCACAAGGGCCCAAGCCAGGTGACTAAGGAGACTGAGGAACCACAGGAATATTTTAACTGGCCTAAAGTTGCTGTGTGATTAGGCAAGTAGTCGTGATGCAGGATCCAATTGTTTTTGATTTTTGCTCTCACTCGCATGATACTTTTTGAAATCTTTCAAGATCCTGTAAGTAAAAGTGTTAATTTACTGTCTAGCCTTGAGGCACAAACTCTTTGTGCATGATTCCCTCACTATCAAAGAAGCAAATCTTCATGATTTTTTATCTTTGACTTACTCATTCTTGCTTTTTTTAGCTTTGGTAAGGCTGAAGTGTCATTTCACACTCTGGTATTAGGTTTCCAGGTCATACTCAGATATCCAGTGCTCGATGTTATGCTTTGCTAAACTGAGCCCATTAATGTAGCCTAAGGATATCCAGTCTACAGTCACCAATCCTTAGTTATAAGCTCAGGGGATGAAGGTACATTCTCTGTACTCTGTAGACTTTAATGAAATGTTCAGGATTCTTCATAAATTAATACATCATATGGTAAGCAACATTAAAGCATCAAAATTCTTCTCTGAAATAAGCAATTGCAGGTTTTTAACTCTTACACAACCTGCAAGCAACTCCTGATGACTCCCTAACTGAATAAAGTTCAATCACATCTCGAGAAGAAAAACTTCCCCACTATCTGTTGAAGTTGGTCCAACATGGTCGTATGTTAACCTCATTCTTGCATACAGTTGCTTCCTCCTTCTCCCAGCATCGTTCAAAACAGGCAGTGCATGGACACAACTTCCCCGTATGAGTTCTTTCAAACAACTGCCCCCTCCACGGGTTCTGGGGCTCTATTTATAGATGTCCCAGTAGATTTCGTAACTATCCAGGAAATTTTGCAATATCTGAACTTATTTTATCTCTGATCTTCATGAAACTTTTGGGGGAGGTATCCCTTTCCCATAAGCATTAAAACTATTCCTTAAGAATTTTTTTTTCACTTCAACCGTTTCCATGTAAAAATTATTGTAGTAGAAAACCCTAAGATTGTCTCTCATTTTTAAATTATTCAAGCCATAGTGTTAATTCTTGTTTTAAAATAATCTACTCATCCTCTCTGATCTATTGGTATATAATCCAGCTTGTTTATAATTTTCTATCTTAGTGCAATCGCCAACTGTGCATTATTTTAAAATTTCTTTATTCTATAACTCATAAAGTATTTGTGTTACCGAGCTGAAATATGTTCCAAACATTACAAGGTGCAATTTTCTATATAATAGTGAAGTTATTTAACAATTAACTAATCTCTTTCATAGTTTTCAGTTTCCCCTTTTAAATCTCTTTTCAAATCGATCAGCTACCACCATTTTTTCATAATTATTATTAATTTTCTTATTCTGGCCAAAATACTGCATGGAACTTTACAAAACTCATTCAGTGTACCTAGAAAAAAATCAATTTTCATTTTACATAATATTTTCTACTCAAAATCATCATTTACTCTTAAAAATGTTACTTAACCTTTACCTACTGACTCAACATTTTTACATAATATAGTCTAAAATTTAACTCATCTTTTGAGCTATGAATCTTTCTTATAACTGAAACACTGAGAGCTGTGAAATTATTTAACTATGTTTTTCGAGTGTTTTAAACACATGTGAATTTCAACTTCAAAATCAAATGTTTTTTCATTATTATTTTATAACCCGGAAGTGTCATATGTTATTTTCATTCTGATCACCTACTGCATCTCTGAACATGAAGGTAGTGTTATGAAATCTGCATGGGTTCTCCACTGGATAGTATTATCGAAAGACAAGCTTTCGGTGGCTCGCTCTGCTGCCATCGTCAAATCCATTGTACGAATGTGACAACTAGAACTGCACTGGAAGTCTCACGGATCCGTAGCAGGCACATATGTACAATGGACCTGACGATGACAGCAGAGCAAGCTTGTCTTTTGATAATACTATCTGGCAGAGAACCCGCGAAGATTTCATATAAAAAATACGCCGGGAAAGTCTTATTTCTCACAAGGTAGTGTTTTCTGTTAAAAAACAGGCAATTATCTTTATAACAGCAATGTTGACAAATCATTGTGATTGAATTTTAGTGTTTACTCCTATTATTTGCCTAAAAGCTGCAAGAAAACAGTTTTAAACATCCTTTACTGTTGGATTTATATTAGCTCACAACTCCTTTAATTAATTTTGATCATTTATTAACAAAATTTAGGTTATAAGACACCATCTCTCGTCACCAGTAATTATACATTATCAGACTAGCTGTTGTTGGGAGTTAAGCAACGCATTGCCTGAACTTAATTTAATAATGTTAATGATTGATTGCCTCTGGTACCTACAACATTTATATAAAAAGGCTGTCACACACTTGAAGTACCCCTCAAATGTGAAAGGAAGAAGTGAAATGAGTGCACTGCTCACAGTTCCAAAGTTTCATAAAGCTTATAACCTTGCAGAAGTTCGGTTCTAGATTTTCGAATAAGGCAAGTAAACTACATTTCCCTATTTGATTACAGGTTAAGCACACTCACGAGATAATACAAATTCCCATCTTTCCCTCTTAATCAGATGAAAGCTTAACTACTGCATTATAAGGATACCCTACTGCCACGAGGAGCCATTTGCACCACTAGGAACACACAAGCCTACCTACTCAGGAACTACCGGACAACTGACTGACTAGACACTATGGTTGCCCTCTCCTCAATGAGTCCGTTGATTTTGTGATGTCAGCAAAACACTTTGATATTAATATCTATACCTTGAATTGTAATTAACAAATGGGCTTTCTAGTATCTCATTCTATCTGTTTTAACATGATTTAGTCCTCAAAAGGGCTTCTATTAAATTAATCCTGAATTCTCTTACGTCATCAAACCTGGCGCCTTTTCCAATAATCACGACAATACATTTCTAAAGATCTCATTAATCTTGCAGAAGCCTTGAAATTTCTACAGAAACCAATACATATTGTTAACCTTCCTGATTTTTTTTTATCCTGTGACATTAATTTCTTGATTCTACCTAGTTTAAATTTTGACTTTTCTTTTATTAAAATCCTGTCCCTAATTAATTAATTTTATGTTTAAAATATTCTAGACTATAACTGATTATAAAAGTTCTACTGTTGCTTTCTGGATTAATTAGTTATTTCAAATTTCCAGTTTACTCCCTCTGACCGCATGGTTTAAAGACATCAACAATTCGAAATATCTCCTATACTAAATTTTTCTGCGTATGATGAATACACTTTAAAATAGTATCCATAAAATTAGTAGTGAAAATGAATGCAAGAAAAGCTATTGTACTTGAAATTAAATTTCTATCATCCACATAGGCAGCCTTGAAATATAACTCATTTATTACTAGGAATGACTGGTAGAAATGTCTTGCTTTACTCTTTCAAACCTGGCTCTAAATGGCTTTAACAAGGTTATAGATATAATGTTACAATTTTTTATCATTTTCAACCGATTCCAAAAAGTCAAGGCACCTTTCCTTCTTGATGATTTTTTGATCTTGCAAAAGGTTCCTTGGAATCATTTTTGAGCATATCTTTCTCATCCGCAATTTATTGGTCAAAACCTGATGACTGGTGTGTAGTGGGCAAAGGTTGGCCCTTACGAGGTTAAGGAATGTTGAAAGAATAATTGGTAGACATATTGTGAGATGGCTCCAATGTAGAAGAGAAAGCCAGTTATTGGTGGAGTGAAGTCATGTGACTCATAGGACAGAGTGGATAGGCCGACTCAGAAGTTTGCAGATCTCGGGCGCAAGTGTTATCTTGGTTGTCCGTTTTGATACGCATCAATTTATTGAAACCTAACATTTCCGCCATCATTTTGTGGCCTTCTTCAGGTGACTATCATGGCTGGAACCGATGCTGCCTATATATAGCTCATGAAAAGCGCGCTAACCAGCGTGACATCACTCAAGCTACCACTGCCAGTGTGACCGGTCTGATTGGGGCCTGCGTCCGGCACTTTCCTGATAAAGCATGACTATATTTGGTCAAGTCCATGTTCGTCATCTGTGTTCATGTTATCTGGTCTTTTTTTGATTTCCAATGCTTCTATGATATGCTCAGATCGCCACCTGCTTTCCTAAACCAGTACACTGGTGTCATTAAATAAAATTGCGTGCTCGCTGTCAGCAGAATGTTGTGCTACAGCTGATTTGCTGATGTCTTTATTTTTAAGATGTCTTATGTGTTCACACAGCCTTTCCTTGACCATCCATCTAGTCTTCGCCGATAAACACTTGACCACAGTTACAGGGAATTTGGTATACGCCCGTTGTCTGCAATTACTACACATGAAAATTTTTATTTAAATAAAATTATAACTTTTTGAATTATGCTACACAAAGATTATTTTGTTTCACTTTTATCGCTGATAAGGCTTATCCCCCCCCCCCCTCCGACAATTCTACAACCACCGTGCGTTTTCCCCCTGTGCTTTATTCATGTGGCGAGCTGGGATGTGATCACATCTTTCCCCCTGCCATATGTCTCGCCTCACATGATTAAGACGCGTGTCGAAATATTGTTTTTTCTTTGTTGTATGATTTTTTGTGTTGCTGCTGCCCTCCTCCCTTCAACTTTGGTGAGTGTTGGGTGTATTTTCCCTTTCTTTTCCATGTAAATATTGCCTAGCAGCATTTCTTCCTTTCAATTGTTGCCTATATATAAAACATTTTCCTGTTCATTGTTTTATATATATAAATAGGCAATAAAACTAAGGAGGGATAGGGAAATATGACCCAACACTCACCACAGATGAAGGCGGCTGGGAACGACAAACACAAAATTTATTTTTCACTTATGGTTTTTCCAAATTTGATTTGTATATTATCCTCACTCAGTTATTATGTTGGTCTACCATTTTGAATGATAATATACTGTCAACAGTAGCTATTATCGATCCAATATTTGAGCTTCCCCCCCTTACCCCCACCTCCCACACTAGCATCTGCGCTGGAGATGCCATTCACCAGACAGCTGTCTCTGTGTACACGTCTGACTGCCTGGTGTCTCACTTCTGCACGAATGTGGCTGTACATCAAGAAAATGTGCTTTTTGTGTGTTTGTTTTTATTCTCCAGTGGCGTTACAATCTGCTCTGATGAAGAATCTCTTTCCCGATGCACACAAAAACCTGTCTGGAGCAGCTATCCCCCGACTTAGTGCACAAATAAATCTCTCGTGCTGTAGCACTTCCTGGGCTGCACCCTTTGAAACTAACCACAGCCCTCCTTTCATCACTCAGTTCTTCCCTGGTCTTGAGTCTATTAACCTAATCCTTCGCTGTGGTCATGACTTCCTACATTCCTTCCCTGACATGCGTACCATTCTCCATAAAATCTTACCCACTGCTCCACATATATCTTTTAGCAGACCTCCAAATCTAAAAAATATCTTGGTTCACAAGTACTCACCCAGTAATTCCCCCAAAACTACCACAGGGATCAATCCCATGCAACAAACCCCACTGTTAAACATGCCATTTAACTTGCAGCATGCTTCCAGCTATGACCAAAGGTAAAACATTCCAATCATTGGTCATGCTACTTGTATGACAACACACCTCATATATCAACTTACATTCCTCTATTTCTTCAACTTATATATAGGCCTCACTACTAACCCACTTGCTACCAGAATGAATGGCCACAGGCAGACAGGATATACCAACAATGAGGCCCATCCAGTTGCAAAACAAGCCGGTTCCCACAAACTGAATAATTTTAACATCTGTTTCTCAATTAGGGCGATCCGAGTTTTCCCTAACAACACAACCTCCTTTGAACTAAGTAGATAGGAACTAACCTATCAGAAAATCCTGGACACCAGACATCCTCCAGGCCTCAATCTCCAATAAATTCCTCCCACTAGACCCAGCACATATTATCTCTACTATTTATATTTCTTATATTTTATTTTTAATTTATAGTTCTTCAAAATATGATTTATATATGAGTCTACCTGGTGTCTCAGTTCTGCATGAATAAGACTGTATGCTAAAATATTGTGCTTTTCTTGTGTGTTTTGTGTGTGTGTGTTTGTCATTCCAGCCGCCTTCATCTGTGGTAAATGTTGTGTCATATTTCCCTTTCCTTCCTTAGTTTTATATATATATAGAGATGTGAGTTTCCCTATATTTCACATTTCAGCCATCACTACCTAGCACAAGATCACCGGTGGACAATGTAGGACTTTTTCATATTTTGACCATAGTCTTGTGTGTCCGTATATTTTTCTTTCCTGCCTCAACTACATAACGTAGACCATTGGTGTTTGTGTGTCATATTACCATCGAGTCTCCCATCTTGTACAATGGTGGTTCATGTTGGTAGCTATGGGAGAGTTGGAGTTATGGTGGTTGAAAGTGGTCGACCAGTGGCACTATTGCATTTCGACCAAAGATGTTACCAAAACGTGTTGCTACAGAATGAAAGAAACACAAAATAAACTTAACATCTTTATTTGTAAAATTATTGATTGATTCTTTCACTTATACATTAGTGCAAAAATACTTGTCGTTGATTAATATTGCTTGTTAACTATTTAACCACTTGATAAAAACTGTTTGTTCCCACACACTTTAAACTGAATCCCACACAATGAGAACTTGACGAACGTAATAATCTAGCATTAACAAAATCTTACTTAGAGCTAAAGTTTAATTAAAAGCCACGTGAAATAATTTTAAATGATAGAGAAAATTACTGAAATTGATTACAAGTACTCTCTTTTCAACTTCACCCACAAACTTAACGTTGAACGCGTATTCGCACATCATGTTTCACACTTGAGGCAAGACTCGCATGAGACGCGACTGACAGTCGACTTTCTCTCAGGACACGTTGCAAGGCACCTCGTTAATTAGTGATAATTAGCGTCCTGGTGGCACTACTCAACACGGCGTGTATTTCAGTTCTTAATTAAATGTTCCTATAATTACAGGTTCAGTCTTTATCAGGTCGCCAGCGGAGATATCGCAACTAATTCTAAGAATTTTACAGTCATTCACAAAAATTAATCACGTGAAAGAGTCTGCAGTGGCAGTTACCAAGAATATGAGTAGGAATCGTCACCACATAAATCACAAAAAAAGTTTGCATTCAGAGCACACCTTTATTGTCTGGATAAACATAAAAAATACACCGCCGAAGTACCCACCAGTTACAATGACCCGTGCAATCGAACTTCTCTTCCAAAGCGTGCAGGATTCGAACCGAGTAGTTACACATAATATGTGGTGCCACTCTCACAATAATTTGTTCGGAACACCATCCCTGTTTGAGTACACTGACACTCCAAATACTTCTTGAAAATCACAGTACCAGTTAGCTGAACAGTCACAAGCACTTTTTAAGTAATCATCCTCGCGGTATCGTTCTTAACAAACGGCCACTCCCGCCATTAGCTTCTCACGTTCCCGGCCGCACACTCTAGACTCCTGCCATCTTGTTCTCACCATCAAAGATAATCCCTCACCGACACTACTCTCAATTCGCGTCAGTTCGATTGCATCGTTACACCCCCCTCGTTGGCTTTAAGGCGCAAGATACGGTTGACAAACGCGTATCCTTTCGCCGGACTCCACCTTACTGACAGTTGAGAATTTTTTTTCCAAACCCTAACAAAAATCTGGTGGTACTCGACTAAGTCATTTACAAAAAATTGGTACATCAATAGAACAACACATCAGACCAAATATAACATCGAAGAAAACATTAAATACAAAAGATAAACCTCACCAAAACACCCCAGTCTCTTTGAGTATACACAACTAGGACATGACAATAACCACAAATAAAGACAAACTTGAAAATTATCAGAAGTCATTCAGTTTCCTCCGGAAACACCGTGCAGTCACTTTCCCTCTCACAAACCACAGGATACATTGATTACAATTCCCTGCCTCGGGGCCACACTCCTATGATTCACAAACTAACAGTACTGAGATTACTCTTCCACTCGAAGCCAGTCAAATCAGTAGGAAAATCCTCCCCATGCTTACATTCCTCTTTTGTGGACCCTTCTTTATTTTGAGAAAGAAGCAAGTTAAATGAACCAAATAAGTCATGCCACATAGACAACACTATGGTCAGAAAATGTGCAAATGCGGGAAGCATGGTGGTACCAAGAAGCGGGCCCTTTTACTCTATTGTTTGACTCCCCCCACCACCCTGTGTCTCCGCACACCGATAGGGTTTGAGTGACACGGCATTGAAAGTGCCCTGCAATCTCCCCTTCGCTATAAGTTCCCTCCAGATATTTGCAAGAACCCACACCATCAAAGCATTTATAAACCGATACTACCCCACACAAAATCCCTACACCTATCTGATCTAGTGACACTTATTCTAGACATCCCTTCATAATGTAACTCAAAACATTTATTGCTTAACCTATACCAAGTATCCTCGTGATCTATCTCAACCAAAGGAAAACACCTAGCGAGAAATACTAAACTAAGCAAGTTTATAAGATACAAGACTTTTAAGAAAGAAATCAAGGTTTGTCCTAAACACTTATATTGAAAGTGTGCTTCAAACTTAAAACCTATGAAAATCAATTTTTTTCTCAACATAAATTATTTACAAGGAAAAACTAAAAATGTAGTGCATAATAATATAAATCCCTAATGCTAAAATAAGAATAGCTGTATTTGAATTTCAGTATGTTGAGACCCTCGTGAAACAAGTCCAATTTACTTTTGGACCAGAATGAGATTATTTCCTTTTTCTTAACATATACTCCCGGTTCTTCCTTCCTAACCTTCCTTTTCTTTCTATGTTTCCTTTTTTTCACTGTGGCATTACACTTTCCAAAAGGCTCAAGTGGATGTTGGAGAATAAAATCTTTCATTAAAATATTTGAAAACACTGTAGTATGACCATCTGTGTTAGCACTAAAGAACTGTTCAACATGTACAAATCGCTTGCCACCAATGGTAATTTCATTTTCCACTGCATTAGTAATGTGGTGTGAAGAGAAAATGAGGTCTGTCCCGCAAGGAAACATCAAATTATATATGTGGTTTGCCAACTTAGTGACAAAAGTGAGTTACGATGTTTAAAGATAGCTTTGGCCATAGGCAGTTTGCTCTTCGCAATAGCAATTGTAGTAATATTACCCACATGAACACCTGTGTCGGGTCAATGATCTTCTGAAATTAATTAAACACTATCGGGCTTAACTTTAGCACCAGGATGGGAGTTAACAGGCAAGATATCATGCGAAACAGGAATTGTCTCCTGGGCCAAAACAATGTTCTTATCGGTTACTGGTACTAGAAGTTCCATCTGTGAATCATCAGAGGATTGTAAATTATTCTGAAGATCAATGTTACCTAATTTCAAGTTATTCTGAGACTCAAGCTTATCTGGACGAAATTCAGTTACAAGATTGAGATTATCTGACGTCATTTTCTGGATCTTTGGAATACCGCAGAAACACGTACCGCACGAACGTGTGTATTTAAATTATAAATAAATATAGTTAATAGTTATTTTTGATTGTAATAGTAATTCGAAACTCTAAATTGTAATACATTTTACTACTGTGAGCGTTAGTGAGTGTTTTTATTCGTGCAAAAAAAATTTATTTGTGATTTAGTGCTTTGGTCTGTTCCGTGTTTACTTTCTGTGTTTGTTTACATTTTTGAACGCTCGGCTTAAGCTCAGATTTTTGTTATAGAGCGAAAATATATTTAGATAAAGCTTACTTGTGAATTAATTAGCAGATTTTTTGTAAGGTTAAGTTCAACAAATTTTGTTTCTCGTATTGTGTACTTTGTTGTTGTTAGTTTCTTGTAATCATAAGTGAAAAGTGTGGACATTGCCGTAGATTTTTGAGGGTTGGAATTTTTTGCGAAGGGTGTGAGAAATGGTTTCATTGGGGTGCGATTTGTAGTGGCGTCGAAGTTGGGGAAATTGAGGAGGCTCTCCCATGGTTTTGTAAAGATTGTTTCAAAAGTAGGAAGATATTGGAGCAGGAGGAAAGGATTAGTGCCCTTCAGGCTGAACTGATAGAGGCTAGAAAGGAGATGGATAGGCTGCGCAGGGAGGGAAACAGAGATGGTTGGGAACTGGTGACAGGGAAAAGGGCAATTAGAACAAGAAGGGCTTCTGATTCTTTTGTTGTTGGGGTGCAAAATAGGTTTGCCCTGTTGCCAGAGTTAGACAGGAATGAGCCTTCTGTAGTTGTAGGTGTAGGTAAAAAGCAGCAGATTTGTAGGAAAAACTGTGTAGTTAAGTCTGGTAGGCAGGGATTGAGGAAAAAGAAAGTCTTGCTGCTAGGTAGTAGCCATGGACGAGGTGTTGGGCCATTGGTACAAGGAAAAATTAGGATCAGGTTTCCAGGTCATGAGTTTCTTCAAACCTAGTGCTAGTCTTGGTCAGGTAGTAGAAGATATAGGTTCTTTGTGTAAGGATTTCACAGATGAGGATCATGTAGTGATAGTGGGAGGAGCGGGAAATAGTTTGGGCAGGAATGATAGGTATAGCATCAGAGATGACCTGGAGAAAATAGCAGAAGCAACGTGCCACACTCAGGTCAGTGTGATGTCGGTCTTGAGACGCTATGATCGGCCACAGATGAACTCTGCTGTGAGGCGAGTGAATCTGGAACTGGAACGGTATCTTATGTCTGATATTGGCTCTGGCATGGGCTATTGATAGGTGGGATTATACTAGGCATGGCCTACACCTCAATAGTAGAGGGAAGGGGGTTCTTTCAGATCTCATAGCGAAACAATTAATTGGGGCCACAAATTCCCATGAAAAGATATCTGTTGTTAATGGTGTTAGGGCAGCTCCATTTTTAGATTAGGATCATGTATTAGGCAGAGATTTTTAAGAGAAATTAGTTTAAACAATAATGAGTTTTCAGATACCGAAACTAAAAATTGTGTAGGGATTAATTTACTACATCAGAATATCAGAGGGTTAACAAATAAAGTGGATGAATTGCT
This sequence comes from Vandiemenella viatica, assembly GCA_031002005.1. Taxonomy (NCBI): domain Eukaryota; kingdom Metazoa; phylum Arthropoda; class Insecta; order Orthoptera; family Morabidae; genus Vandiemenella; species Vandiemenella viatica. Next base: position 69,722,999 of record CM061914.1, read on the forward strand.
AGTCCACATAAATGAATTAAATGATATCAGTAGAATTGATGTTTTATGCTTGTCTGAACACCATATAACTGCAGGAATAGGTATGTCATATGTAACTGATTTTAATTTAGCTTCTCATTATTGTAGAACGAACTTGGAGAAAGGAGGAGTTGTCACTTATGTTAGAAATGGTTATAGTTTTGAGGATATAAGTATTAGCAAATATTGTGTTGACCAACATTTTGAAGCCTGTGCTACACAGCTAAGATTCAATAATGAAATTTTCATAATAGTAACAGTATATAGAGCACCATCGGGAAACTTTTCTCTTTTTATGAACCAGTTTGAACTCTTATTAACATTTTTAAGCAGAAAAGAAGTCAACATAGTAGTATGTGGTGATTTTAATGTAGATTTTCTAAATAACTTACCCTGTAAAGTCATGTTAGAATCATTAGTCAGTTCATTCAATTTAACTCAGGTAGTTAATTTTCCAACTAGAATAATGAATAATAGTCACTCAGCTATAGACAATGTTTTCCTAGATACCTCAAAATTCAGTTATACCATCAAGCCATCCATCAATGGACTTTCGGATCACGATGCCCAGTTATTAACCATCAACACTTCAATAGGAACTAGCACTAAGAGTAATGTCTTTAAACTTCAGCGTGTAATAAATGATGAGTCAGTTACTTGTTTTAGAAAGTGCCTGAATGCCACAAACTGGGAACAGGTATACAGTGCTCAAGGTATGGATGAAAAATACAACATTTTTAGTGACATTGTATTAAATTTCTTTGAAAGTTGCTTCCCCTTGAAAAAGTGTCATGCTTCTCAAAAAGAACAAAAGCCTTGGATAACTATTGGCATTAGAACATCATGCATTAATAAAAGGAAGTTGTATATTGCCTCTAGGAACAGTGAGAATGCTAATGTTAAAACACATTACAAACAGTACTGCAAAATACTGAAAAAGGTTATTAAAGAATCTAAAAGTATGTACTACAAACATAAAATTCATGATTCTGAAAATAAAATTAAAACAATATGGGACATTGTAAAAAAGGAAACAGGAAAGAGTAATCAAACAAGTAATGATATTTTTGTCAAAGAAAATTCAGTAGAATCTAATTTCTCAATTGCTGATAATTTTAATAAAACATTTTTATCTGTTGCTGATTAAGTTGACTGCTAATAGCTCAGTGACACACAGTATGGATTTTGTCAAAAAAGGCTTCCAAGAAAAATTTAACTCTATGTCTATAAAATTAGCTACTCCAGAAGAAATAAGAAAAATTATCAAATCCCTTAAGAGCAAATACTCAAGTGGTTATGATGGGATTTCCAGCAGATTAATTAAATTGTGCTCCACAGAATTAAGTAATATACTAAGTTATCTATTCAATATATCTCTACTTGAGGGGACTTTTCCAGAAAGGCTTAAGTATGCTGTAGTTAAGCCACTCTATAAAAAGGGAGATAAGGCAGCCGTATCGAATTACTGACCAATTTCATTACTAACAGCCTTCTCCAAAGTTTTTGAGAAAGCAATGTACAATAGAGTTTATGAACATCTAAAAAATAATAATATTCTAACTAAATCACAATTTGGTTTTCAAAAGGGTCATTCAACAGAACAAGCTATATTTGCATTCACTGACAATATTTTAGAAGGAATAAATGATAAATTAATTCCTGTGGGAATTTTTTGTGACTTATCTAAAGTATTTGACTGTGTAGATCATAAAATTCTGATACAGAAACTTAAGTATTATGGTATAGATGGCATTGTTAATAAATGGCTTAGTTCTTACCTTCTAAATAGAAAACAGAAAGTGTCAATGGAGAATTTTAAGGCTGCCTTAAGAGGTCCACTGTTTTCTGAGTGGAAATTAATCAGATGTGGAGTACCTCAGGGTTCTATATTGGGGCCACTATTGTTTTTAATATATATAAATGAATCTACCTGTGTTTCATCTAAAAACTCAAAATTTGTCCAATTTGCAGATGACACAAACATAGGAATTAAAAACACTCCAGATTTATCTACAGAATATATTTCAAATTATGTGTTTGAACTGATTAATAAATGGTTTACAGCTATGTCTTGTCTTTAAACTTTGATAAAACTCAGTATATGCAATTCAGTACATCACACAGAGTAACACCTGACATAGACATAAAATTTGCAGGCCAGTCCATTCAAGAGGTAGATAGTGTGAAATTTCTAGGTTTGTGTATTGATCATAATTTAAATTGGAAAGTACATGTTTCTGACTTACTAAAGCGATTGGGAGCAGCCACGTTTGCAATTCGTACAATTTCAGCTTTAGGTGATCTCCGTATGAGGCAGCTAGTTTATTTTGCTTATTTTCACTCCTTATTGTCATATGGAATAATATTCTGGGGAATTCTACCCATAGAGATAAAGTGTTCAGAGCCCAAAAGCGTGTAATAAGAATAATGTGTGGGGTTAGCAATAGAACTTCATGTAGAGAGCTGTTCAAGAAGTTAGGGATTTTAACATTAGCATCTGAATATATATACACATTACTGTCCTTTGTAGTCACAAATTATACTTTGTTTGAAACAAATAGTAAAATACACAATTACGGCACTAGAAGTAAAAATGATCTTCACAAGACTTACAAGTCATTGTCATTTGTTCAAAAAGGGGTCCGATATTCAGGGATACAGATCTTCAATATGCTCCCAACACATATTAAATGTCTAGTAGATGAAAAGAATAAATTCAGGAAAAAATTGAAAGAATTTTTAATTGACAACTCCTTCTACTCTGTCGAAGAATTTATTTCTAAGGTCTCTTAAAAATAACTGCCAGTATCTTGTGTAAATATAGTTCAAATAATTAATTTACCATGTATGCTATGACTGTACATCTCCTGGTGTATGTATTTAGTTTGTTATGTAATTGTTTATAGTACCATATATGTTACGACTGTACATCTTGTGGTGTATGTATTTTTTTTTTTTAATGTACCATATATCCTATGACTGTACATCTTCTGGTGTATGTATTATTTTGTAATGGAAGTGTTTAATGTACCATGTATACTATGACTGTACATCTAGTGGTGTACTTATTATTTTGTTATGCAACTGTTTATCTGTAAATTGACAACTTTCCACGTGCCACAGAGCCAGTCTCTTATATTGGGATCAATGGAAAATGATTGTATTGTATTGTATTGTAAATTAAGATTATCTTGTTTAAGTTCCCCAAACTTTAGCTGCAATTGGTTATGCAAATCAGCCCGCAAGCTGTCCATATTTGATTGTAAAGAATTATTAATAGCATGCAACTCCCCTTGAAAATCAGCCCGCAAGCTATCCATATTTGATTGCAAAGAATTATTAATAGTATGCAGATCATTAATATTTGAATCCATCTTGGCTCCCAAGGACTTTTAAGTATTCAAACATAGTGGACAGTGACGGCTCTGGTGCCACAGAAGCGGGTTGTCAACTGATCGGTGTGCCCATCACAAGTATCATCCAAAGGCTCGCGGTTTGGCACCACCAGCCCCCCATCACCCACATCACTCTCAGACGCCATGGCACAACCCAACCTTAACTAAAATTTACCAAGTTACTCTTGAAAGAAACTAGGACCACAAAATACTTCAGTCACCAATACTTCCCTCTCAGACAAGGTACACGCCTCGGATGTGACCACATCTTTCCCCCTGCAATATGTCTCGCCTCCCACCTGACTAAGACTAAAGTCGAAATATTGTGCAATTCGTTTGTTTTTGTGTTTCGCCCTCCTGCCTTCATCTGTGGTAAGTGACGGGTTACTGTTTATTTTTCCTATCCTATTTTATTTTCAGTGCCTCTCGGCAGTTTATTTGTTTCCTTTATCCAATACATATAACAACAGACATATGGTCCCTATATCTCACCCTGCAGCCATAACCACCTAGCATATACCACTGGGGTTTGTCTGTGGTAGTAGCCTCAAGTCTCCCATCGGCACTATCGTGATTGCATGTCAGTAGTAATGGGGGTATGGGAGATATGGTGGTTGATAGAGGTAGACTGAGGACATTTTCATATTTGAAACAAAGATGTGTGTGTCCATATATTTCACTTTGCAGCAACAACTACCTAAAGCAGACCACTGGTGTTTGTGTGTGGTAGTAGCATTAAGTCTCCCATTGTGGACTAGTGGTTGCTTTTCAGTAACTGTCAAGATGTGCGAGATATAGTAGTTGAAAGTAGTCAGTGTAGAACATTTTCACATTTCAAATAAAGATGTATGCATCCATATATTTCACTTTGTAATCACAACTATCTAGCAAGAATTTTTATCCCCAAGTGTTTGAATGTGCAATATGGTGGTGGCATGTTAGCAGCTTTGGGAGTGTGGGAGATATGGTGGCTTAAACTGGGGGACCTATGACATTTTCATATTTCAACCAAAGATGTGTGTCTCCATATATTTCACATTGCGCCAACACTATCTAGTGCATACCACTCGTGTTTGTGTTTGGTAGTAGCCTTGAGTCTCCGATTGTGCGCTATGTAGTTTGCATTTCCGTAGATGTAGGGGTGTGGGAGATATGTTGGTTGAAATTGGTCAACCTGTTGCATTTTCATATCTCAACCGTAGACATGTGTGTCCCTATATTTCTCTTTGCAGCCACAACTATCTAGTAGAGACAACTGGCGCTTTTGTGTAGTAGTAGCATTGAATCTCCCAACATGTACTATGGTGGTTGCATGTCGGTAGATGTGGAGGTGTGGGAGATGTGGTGGTTGAAACTGGTAGATCTAGGGTTTTTTAATATTTCAACCAAGGCATATGTGTCCATATACTTCACTTTGTAGCCACTATAACATAGCATAATCCACTGATGTTTGTATGTGGTAATAGACTTGAGTCTCCCGTCCTGCACTATGGAGGTTGCGTGTCAGCAGAGGGGAATCTGGGAGATGTAGTGGTTGAAACTGGTCAACCTAAGCATTTTCTTATTTCGACCAAAGATGTGTATGTTACTATATTTATCTTTGCAAATACAGCTACCTAGTGCTGACCTTTCTATCCCAGCATGCATTATTGTGGATGCATGTCTGTAGCTGTGGGGGTATTGGAGCAATTGTGTTTATAAGTAATCAACCTAATGCATTTTCATATTTCGACCAAAGAAGTCTGTGTCCGTATATTTCACTTTGCAGCTACAACTACCACTATTGTTTGTGTGTGGTAGAAGCTTCAAGTCTCCCATTGGCACTGTTGTTATTGCATGTCAGTAGTTGTAGGGTTGTGGGAAATATGGTGGTTGAAAGTGGAGGACCTAGCGCATTTTCATATTTCAACCAAAGAATTGTGTATCCCTATATTTCCCTTTACAGCCAGAACTACCTTACACATACCACTGGTGTTCAAGTGTGCTAGTAGCCTCGAGTCTCCTGTCATATGCTATGGTGGTTGCATGTCGGTAGCTGTGGTAGTGGTCACCTAGAACATATTAATATATTGATCAAAGACGTGTGTGTCCATATATTTCACTACTACTACAACTATCTAGGGAAAAGCATATTTGTTCATGTGTGGTAGTAGCATTGTGTCTCCCATCATACACTATGGTAGTTGCATGTTGGTAGCTTGGGAGGTGTGGGATATATGGTGGTAGAAATAGGTCAATGTACGGCAATTTCAAATTTAAAAAAAAAAAAAAAAAGACGTGTGTCAATATATTTCACTATTCTGCCATAACTACCAAGCACAGACACTGATGCTTGTGAGTGGTAATAGCCTTGATTGTCTTATCATGCTCTGTCATGGTTGCATGTTAGTAACTGCCAGGATGTGGGAGATAAGGTTGTTTGTTGATAGTAATCAATGGAGAGTATTTTCATACTTCAAACAAAGACGTGAGTGTCCATATATTTTACTTAGCAGCCACAGTTACCCATTGCAGAGCTCTAGAATTTGTGTGTGTTACTAACCTCGAGTGTCCCATCATGTACTATGTTAGTTGCATATTTATGGTTGTAGGTGTGTTGGAGAAATGGTGGTTTAAATTTGTGGACCCAGGACATTTTCATATTTCGACCAAAGATGTGTGTGTCCATGTAATTCACTTTGCAACCTGCTGCCTAGTGGAGACCACTGTAGTAGTGTGTGTGGTAGTAGCCTTTAGTCTTCCATCATACACTGTAGTGGTTTCCTGTTGGTCTCTGTAGGGGTTTGTGAGATATTGTGACTGAAAATGTTCAACCTAGTGCATTTTTATATTTCCACCTATATTTAACTTTGCAGCCACAACCATCTAGTGGAGACCACTGGTATTTGTGTGTAATGGTAGTGCCCAGTCTCTCATCATGCACTATGGTGATTTTCAGTGTAGGTGTGGGGCTGTGGGTGACATTTAGGTTGAAATTGGTCTTTCTAGGACATTTTCATTTTTCAACCAAAGCCACAACTGCCTAGCATAGACCATTTTGTAGTAGCCTTGAGTCTTCCACCATGCACTATGTGATTGCTTGTTGGTATCTGTGGAGATGTGAGAAATATGGTGGTCACATTTCGACCAAAAATGTCTGTCGATATATTTTACTTTCCAGCCACTTACTACCTAGTGCAGACCACTGGTGTCTGTGTGTGGTTGTAGTCTCGAGTCTTCCATCATGCACTATAGTGGTTTCATGTTAGTCACTAAGGGGGGTTTGTGAGATATTGTGGTTGATAATGTTTGACCTAGTACATTTTCATATTTCGACAAAAGACTTGTGTGTCCCTATATTTAACTTTGCAGCCACAACTACATAGCACAGGCCACTTGCATGCGCTATAGTGGCTGCATATTGAAATTGGTCGCATTGGAGCATTTTGATATTTCTACCACAATTTTCTAATATATCTTTGGAATCATCTGGAATGTACTAGAATGTTCTTGAATGTACTAAAATGTTCTAGACTTTTCTTCAATAGTTTTCTAGAATACATACATTTTAAGCTTTTTCAGGTATTATCGAATATAAATAATTTACATGCAACATATTAATTTTGTGAACCAATTTTGATAGGATTTTCACTAGCGTGTTTCTGATTTGGCTGGAAGTAACATAGGTTTTTTTTTGTTCTGGAAATATTTAGGGTTCCATCCAGAATCATAAAAACCTTCAAAATTCTTGACAAACACAAATGAAGTCGGGGACAACAGAATTTATCAATGAACTTAACTCTTCCAACGCATCATTACTTTTTTATTCCTAAGCTGTTTGTGTGCTTTGTATTAGTTTTTTATAAGGGACATATTTTGTTTACCGCACTGTTAAATGAAGTAAATATTTTTGTGTTACCCAAGTATAAAACATCACACTTGGTACTCAGTGAAATTTTTGCAATTGTTGCTATTTTTCTTTAATCCTATTACAGAGAAAAAATGGCATGAGGATTATTCATTAATCTGAATTGTAAAGCACAGTTTATAACTGAAAATTACCAAAATCGGACTGTCTCATTTTTACTAAAATCAGACACTAATAGGTTTTGATAAACAAATTGTGATTTACATAAAAAATATGAGATTTAAGTAGTGTGGTTCTGGACAGAATATGCAATGCTTTAATTTGACTGTAATGCAACTGTAATACTGAATATTTTTCTTATTTTCAGGCATTTATAATTGCATTCACATCTGACTTTATCCCATCTTTGGTGTACAAGATGGCATATTCTCCAGATGGTTCATTTGATGGTTTCGTTAAATTCATTATGTCAGGTATTTTGTGAAGCTACCACAAAATTAATTCTTTATGACATGTGAAAATCACCTGTCTAATGTATAACAATTAATTTTATTTCAGAATTCAATACCTCCGATTATCCAGCCGGTATGGGCCCACATATGGAACCAGGGGAATATGTTCCTGAAATCTGCTATTATGAAGGATACCGAGAAGGACCTGGTTCAGATAATGCATATCAGTTGTCTCCTCTGTTTTGGCATATACTTGCTGCACGTGTGATCTTCATTGCCATATTTGATGTAAGTATTTCTATTTAAAACAAGATAGGATAGGGAAAATAAAATGTAGTGAACAAAAAAAACCACACTTAGCAGTATTTCACTTAATAACCTTACTCATGTGGGAGGCAAGACATATGGCTGGGGTAAAGATGTGTGTGCATGCAGACCTGCCAGATTCTAACCTATCTTATTTTAAATGCTTAGCGGTAGTTTCAGTGTCACCATCATCCAATTGTTGTTTAAAATTTAATTCAGATAAAATGGTCTTCAGAAGCAAAATAGTAATAGATTAGAATGGGACATTGTATGTTACAATACAAGGGATCAGAAATTTTCAAATGTTTTTTTGAGAGAGTTACATTTTACACACATGGTAAAAGAAAGTTGTCTTTATAACTACTCCTGGTCATAACTACATGGGTTCTGAAGTTAAAGATGGAGTAAGGAAGGAAAAAAAAATTAATTGCAATGAACATAAGATGTTTCAGTAAATCAGCAATAAGAAAGTGGATGAATATATACAATAATAATAATGATCAAGTTCCAGAATTGACAATATACGTATTTCATGAAAAAGTTGAATATGTGGAATGAGAGCTCCAGTGGAATAGATAAAATGCAAAGAATTGATCAGAATGTGAGAGGGGTAGGGGGATATCAAGTCAACATACAATACGTTCTGATAATATCCAACACATTCATTTTTGATATATCCCTATATCAGAAACTGACTCCGAGAGATGTGAAAGTTATCACAAATAAACAATTTCATAACAAAATAAGTTTATACACAGGCAGATGCACTGCTACAGAATAATATGTACATTAATTAAATCAAAATCATGTGTTATTTGTAATTTTAAATTTTGTGTCTTTATCAAACTTGTACAGCTATCTTATGAATGATCACAGCATTGATAAAATGCCCATGTGTATGTGAGAGAGAGAGAGAGAGAGAGAATGTACTGTCTGTCTGTGTACAGACTATTTTTGACTTATCCCATATCATTTGTAGTTTGTACTATGTATGATGCTAAGGGACCCATAAATACAAATACAAATCAACAATATTTACACAAACTAATAGCATGTAACATGAGTGTTAGGAAGCCGAACTATTTTGGCACAGGTGACGGGCTGGCAGAGAAAGTGCTAGCCTTTAAGATAGAAACACAGAAATATTTAAGACTCAAAGAATAAAATGGAGAGACTTAGCTTAGAAGTAATCATTGTTGTTCTAAGCGTAGAAGAAACCCACGATTGGCCAGATTGGCCCACGTTATGTTTAGAGAAGTTATGATTGGCCGAAAGACAAAAGAGGCAAATGGCCATGTTAATTTTGAACAGTAATAGTCAAATAGCCAGGCAATGTAATAGTGCCTTTCAATAGGTAGTGAAATACAACGTAGAGCTTTGTGGAGTCCTAACAGCGTCGCATCCGCATTAGAAAAGTCCGTGATGAATCAACACAAAACTGTTGGACTCTAAAGCTAATGTGTGAGATTTTAGTTGAACTTTCCTGGTATTGAACCTGAAATTTTCGGATGAGAAATTCATTGTTAGATACAGACTTATAACATTTTCTCAGTATTTGCCTGGTGTTTTGTGAGGTTTTTTTGATAAACTGTTTTGAAATGGTACTTCGAGTTGATGACAAATTCTTTGTAGAAACCTTTAGAAAAGAACCCTTAATTGCAATTTCAGTTAATATTTTCCCATAAGGGAATGGTGACCATGATTGCTATTGAGGATTACTGGTGAGGATTCCTCCCTGCCACTTAATTAATATAATGTTATATGGCAATTATTTTGTAGATATCTTAGAAATAAATTTTTCATTCAATTAAAAAAAAAGAAATAAGAAAAACAAGAAATCAAACTGATTTTTGACCAAATGACAACTTTTAATTCTTGTGAAGATCATTTTTTTCCCCTAGTGGCATACTTGTGTATTTTAATAGAGTAAAATAACCAAAACCAGATCTGAGTCCTTAAGCAGACCCCCACCTTATTTCATTTGAATGGTGTTGTATTCTGGTAGCATATATTTCAACTTGTAGATTTCAAAAGAAATCACATATTTTGAAATTTGGAGGGGTCTGAAAAATATAAATTTAAATTCCTTCAATGTTTGTGTAAATTATTCATCACCCTCCTGACAATTTATTCTAGTCCCTTACCCTCTTACCTAAAATCAAGTTACAAGTGAAGAAGATCAGAATATGTGTGGATAGAGGAGAATTTTTGGAAGTGGAGCTTAATTTTGGGATTGAATTTAATACAACTATGGAACACTTAAAACTCTTGACAACAAAATGGCATGAACATACCTATTCCTGTAATTATATGGTGTTCAGATGAACATAAAATACTGATTCTATTTGTAGCATTCAGTTTTTTTTATCTGAATCAGCAATTTGTCCACTTTGTTCCTTTATCCCCTGATACTTTAATCTAACACATTAATCCCCACACAATTTTTAATTTTGTTGTCTGATAAGTCATTACTGCTGAAACTTCTGTTAAGACTTTCTGGTTAATACTGGGACCTAATCTACAAAGTGGGCTGCTCTAATAACATTAATTACAGGAATACTTTCATTAGAGTTAATAGGCTTTAATGACAGTTTTATGCCATTATTTGGTGGTTTTAATAATTTAAGATTCATTCTTCATTATTGTTTTCAAAGTTCCTTGGTCATATAATGTTACTGGAAGATTTGTGTATCTTTTTATATGATTGCCAGTATAGATTTACTTTTAAAAGTTCCTGTAAACTAACTTAGAATTTTAAAATAACTTTTCTGGTATAGCTGTCATATATTTACTTCTGTTGTATGCAACAATGATCAGATGAACTGTTTGTCAGATTTCATTTTCATAAGATTGTATGCTTCTGCAAATAAAAACATGCCTTGATAAATTTATTTTTTGGTACAACAGATTAAAATAGCTCCTCTGACAAATGTTTGGTTCATACTCTACATACATTCATGAAAAAGGGGCCATCCATAAATTACGTCACACCATGAGAGGGGAGGGAAGGGGGTCAACAAAGTGTGACAAGGGGGAGAGATGTGTCATAAACTTTGTGATATCACATGCATAATTTGTATCGCTTTTTGGCTCGTATTTCCCCAGTCTCGAGGCATACTTATTTAAACGATCATGTGGCATATGTGGACTATATTTTTCATCATACGAAGCCACTCCAACATAAGCAATTACATAAGAGGCAACTAGAGGTTTTCCCCATCATAAACATTCGTCCACAAAGCATTGCCGCTAGACGAAACGGAAGTTCTTTGCTTATAAACAATGATGATGCTTTATGGTTGGATGAAGATGATGTTGACACTTTGACTGTTCCCAACACTATCGAAATCAAGAATGAAGTAACTATTATGCCAATAGTAAACAGTATCAAGGAATGGGTTCAAAATACATGGACACATAATGACTCAGTTTTGTATCATTAATTCAATTTTTTTTTTTTTTATATTTTATTCAATGTTTGATTTATTGTTGATATGATTTCTTAACTAGAAATACATAAATAATTTTGGAAATGCTGTTTTAATTTATAAATTTAAAATTTCAAAATATGTGACGTCACACCAGGGCAGGGAGGGTCCCACAAATGTGACAACCTGTGACATAGGAGGGGTCCAAAAATCATGAAATTCATGTGATGTAATTTGTGGATGGCCCCGAATGTTATAGCTGGAGGATAAACACTGAATAATGCAAATAGAAATTTCTATGCTAAGTTAGGAAACCAAGTAGAAGAGAAGCCATTCAGAAAATTATAGATGAGGATTGGGTAGCAGACACCAAAGAAATGAGTTAGATGGAATAATTATATAAATGCTTTAATGAGACAGTCTGGGGATGTTGTGAAGGTTTAGTAAAAGAACATTCAAATCAGTTGCTTTTCCATGTAGTTAGTTATGAGAAAACTGAAAAATTAGACCATTTGAGTAGTGTGGGAGAGTTGGCTGGGTAGGAAGAGACTGATAATAATATAATTTATTCGGAAATGTTAAAAATGGTTGGATTTTATTGTTCTTAAAAATATTATCACATTTAAGTATAGAAACCAGTTTTAGATCACAGTGATGGAAATGTGTTTTACAAGTTTAGGTTTATAAATTCATAGATCTGTTATTGAACAATATTAGGAGTGTCTGTAAAGAAACAAAGATAATTTAACCTCACACCTTTTCTTCTGACTCCATTCTTGCTGAGTTAGTTTAGGAAATGTTATTCATGTGAACCTAAGTCAACATGAGGCTTCACAGTCAGAGTAATAATCCATTACAACAGTTCACTTTCTCTATTCTTTCATATAATAATCACATAAAATTATGCACAGTATTTAAAATGTGAACAATTTTTCATATCGTAGTTCCATCTAAAATGAATTATTTTATTCATTTATCCAAATACTGAAGTTAAAGCTTTAGGGAAGTGATACAATTTTTTTTGCATGTATCTGATATATTTTTTGTGAAAAATTATGAACTTTATTTTTTAAAAACAGTTATTCCAAATCACTCCTCCTTAATTCTTTTGCTTAAGAAATGGATACCACCATAGCTGCTATTAAATTTATAATTTTAGCCACAAGTAAATTTTTCTGGGTTATTATTATGGGAGTGTTGAAACATCATGCTTGAGAATTGGCAGAAATTTGCAGTGAAGGAAGAAGCTCAGCATAACATTCAGATTGAATTTTGTTTTTGATCACCTACATCATGTATTGATTGTTGTTTATTGTACACTTGAATCTCCAAAAGTCTGATCAGATATATCTTGTAGAACTGTAAAATATTTATTAGGTGTCAAGTAATTTTATATGTGAATGTTTAATACTCACATTACATTACATTATATTATGTATAAGATAAATTTATAACTAATAAAACAACTGGTATGAACTTTGGCATGATGTACTGTATTGATTTATCATAGTATAAAGGGTTATTTGAGATTTAATAGCTGGACATTTTATTGGAGCCACCACTTCACATGAAAGGATTCCTGCAGTTAATGGTGTCAGGTTTTAGGCAGAGAGTGGCAGGGATAAGGCAGCATCTGAAGTCATTATCTATCTGTTCTCAGATCACCTTTACAAGCACCTGGTTAAAGAATCAAGCAGTGTCATTACAGTAGTGAAAACATTTTAGATCTTGTTCTTACCAATAGGCCAGAATTATTCACTGATATTTCAAAGAACACAGGAATAAGTGATCACCAACTGATAATTGTAACTGTCAAATCAATAACTGGTGAAAAAAAGAAAAGATTCAATAAGGCCTCAAAGGAGTGTTTTAGAACTTACCTGAGTAATAATTACTATACCTTCAAGTTAACAAGAGGCAACATTGAAGAGATATGACATCAATTTGTACATATAGTCAGGGAAGGTATGGACATTCATATACTGAAACTGACAGTAAAGGAGGGGAATTATCACTGTGGTATACACTTGACGACAAAATATTACTCAGAAAGCAAAAGAGGATACATGCATAATCAAGGACGGGATGTTGTAGGGACTTAGAAATCACAGATGAGATATGAGGATGTTTCCAATGCGATGCATGAATCCTTTAATAATTTCCATTGCAACTCTCTTTCTAAGAACCCCACAGAAAACCCAAAGAAATTTTGGTCGAATGTATGAAATGTCAGTGGTAATGACAGTAAGCTTGTCGGGAAAAGCGCATGTCGGGAAAAGCGAGCTGGGATTTAGTTTAATGAAAGTTGTAGTTTCTTGTTAAACTGGAAAGCATAAGTTTATTTCTGCTGATTGTACATAATCAACCACCAACTTCAACTGATATGACCGCTTACTAAAGTACACATATCACTTAATTTGACCGTGGATAAGGCTAATACAGACTGGTCGCCAAAGATACAGATCTGACTATGATAACGTAGACCCAGGCTTGAGCAATATGTTTTCCCGATCTAAGTCAGTGCTTCACTTGAACAGTTCAACTTCATGTATAGTTCTCCAAACTGCTCAAAACCATCAATACTCATCAACTATAACAGTAAAGTTACTCTACTTGTCTTTCAGGAGCTTAAATTGCCGTCCCACGTGCATTACGCTACAGACACAAATTCGCATGCGTACTACATCATGCGCCGATCGGTCTCCACTGACTCTATATGCTCACTGCCGGGCCTCCTTCTACCGAACCCTCTCGTTGTTGCTAGACTAAGTCTTATTGTTACAATTACGCTCTGGCTCGACACGCCCTAAAACCCCAAATAACAACAAACAACAACAACAACAACGCTCTGGCAGTTTGATGACCAATTAATTCTTATGCAATAGCCTTTCCACTCTACTCTTTTAGTACCAAATTACTGTCTCATCACAAGCTAGTGCTAATTCATAATGGTTTTGAGGTTAAAGAAAGCACAGTGAGGATATCGTACTCAGTGCAGAATTTAAAAATTCATTGACTGATGAAAATAAGATAGCATACCCATTTTCCCACATCATGTGTAGTTAGAGATGTATTCATTACAAATAAATGATGCAGGAGCTCCTGAAGTGGGGGAAAGTACTCAGTCTCAATGGAATCCCAGTAAGAGTGTTTTCAGATTACTTGCTGGAAATCAGACAATTTCTGTATGATATATACTGTAAATCCTTAGAAGAGAAAAACTGGAAAATCACAGAGGTAAATTCAATTTTCAAGAAGGGAGATTGAAGAGAAGTCTAGTAACTACCATCCCATAACTATAACATCTTTTTGTAGTAGAGTTATGGAGCACATTATATGCTTGAACTTTCTTGGTGAAAACAATTTGTTTACACCAAACCAACACAGATTTCAGAAGATAAGATCATGTCATTCACAGCACGCCCTATTTTCACATTACATAATGAAAGTAATTGAAAAAGATTTCCCAAATTGATGCAGTTTTTCTGGGTTTTCAGAAAGCCTTAGACTCTCTTCCCCACAACTGAATTTTAGTGAAGTTTCAAGTGTATGGTATATCGGATCAATTTTGTTAGTGGATAAAGGATTTTCTAAAAGATTGGTTATTGTTGACAAAAAGTTTCTTCTAAACTAGATGTTACATCAGGCATCCCTCAAGGAAATATATTAGGACCACTTCTTTACTTAATTTTCAGTTTTGGAGACAACATGAAGAGCATTTTGAGATTGTTTGCTGATATTGTGGTCTTCTATAAGGGAGTAAGGAATTCGATCAATTGCTTAGAAATTCAATGTGATGTGGATGTTATTTCGCCATGGTGTGACAAATGGTAACTTTTACTAAATTATAAAAAGTACAAGGCAATGCGCTTACCTAACAAAAAGAATCTGTTTGTTCAGAAACACAAAGCAAACGGTTCAGTTATTGATATGACCGATTCCAGGGAGTATTTGGGCATAACGGTACAAAACAATATGAAATGGGACTTGCACATTAACTTGAGAGCTAATTCTAGGCTGCAATTCATAGGTCGAATCTTGATAAATTATAATACCCAAACAAAGTAGATAGCACACAAAACTCTCGTGTGTCCACATCTGGACTACGGTTGCATCATTTAGGACCCGTTTCATTGAGGGCTGTGTGGAAGATAAATGTGCATGGTTGTCTCACACAAGCATCAACTACAACTTAAACGTAAATTGGTCGCCACTCTATTGAAATAGAAAATGTTATTTAATAGTGTATGAGCCCACTGCAGGTATGTTAAAGTATTGAAATGTAAGTTGGTGGTATCATATTTGTCTTATATTTCGGTAACAATGAATGGAAAAAACTGCCACAAGGCAATATTTATATGGAAAGGACGAATAAAATACACCCAACACTCACCAGAGTTTAAGAGAGGAGGGCAGCAGCAATACAAACAACACACAACCACAGAAAATATAATTTTTTTGGTTAAACCCTTTGACAAGATAAAAGAAGTAAGTGGCTGAGCTCGTGCAAACCTTGTGTTCACTTGTAGAATGGAATTAATTGTCAGAGCAACGATAATATAACTGCAAGTTTAAATTAGAAGAAAAATTAAAATGCAAAATAATAATAATAATCATTGAAAAATAATAATAAAATTAAAAAATATCAAAAATTTTTAAAATAAGATCTACAAATATGTATAAATCTATTGTGCTGGCCAGTGAGGATGGAAGTTGATACTGGAATTAAGGCCTAGGGGTTGTCTGGTCTGCAGGATGTGTTGACATGCCAATTCCCACCTGCGGAGCTCAGATTGGGAGGTAGTATCTGGAAGTACTCTAATGGCTCTGACCATGAAGCAGTTATTAAGGTCGCAGGTGTTGTGAGTACAGGCATGGTGAGCAACAGGCAGGTCTAGGTTTTTGGAGTAAACTGTGTGTCTGTGACCATTCATTCTGATGGATAATTAGTTTGAGGTAAGGCCAATGTAGGAACTTTGACAGCAGAGGCAGATGAGATGGTATATCAGATGGGTTGTTGTACAAGTGGGTTGTACAAGTTGCAATGGGGTCTCTTACAAGGGAAGGATCCAAATGGTGGTTTAGGAGCATCATTTATGTACAAGAATACTTTTGTAGATTAGGTGGTCTGCTGAAGGTGACATGGAGTGTGGTGGGAAGGATAGTGGGAAGAATGCGGCACATTTCAGGAAAGGATCTGAGAAAGTCATAACCCAAAATAAGAATTTGGTTTAGCGATTGCAGGCAGGGAAAAACTGGATGAGAAAAACAGGGTTCTGGTTGGTTTTTGATTGTTAGTGGCAGTGTGGTGGACAGTTTTTGACTCTTGATAGCTTTTTTGGACTAATTCTGGGGGATAATTATGGTTTATGAGTGCCTGGGTCAGGTTGTTGGAGTAGAGAGTAAAAGATTAGTGATCAGAGCAATGTGTTTGCCTCGTATGGCTAGGCTGTATGGGATGAAACGTTTTGTATGATAATCATTAAATGGTGACCATGACAGGACTGGTATTTTTACAGTAACATATTATTTTTGTAATTGTGTAATAACCTGTAAATTTTTGTGTTTTTTGTTATCACACTTTTCCAGTCATCTGGTAAACAACAAGTATTCAGACTCAATTTAAATAATGTTTCAAGGTAAGGTACACTGTCCCATCCTACTATATTTAATATATCTATAGTAATATTATCAACGCCAGCCCATTTAAGCTTTTTTAGATTCCTTAGTTCTTCATGATATCTTCATATTTAATTTCAAATTTTCTAATCTGCTCTGCTCCAACTGTACAGATAGGCTCGTTTCCAAAATGTAACCCCTGAATTATTGTCCCTAATGGACTCACTGAACCAGTTACTCAATAAGTCTGCCTTTTTTAATTCCTCCGTTACTTCTTCTCCATCCTTATCTATAATTGTCTCAGTACCCTCTCTTCTCCTCAGTTTCCTGATATAACTATAGAAATTTCTAGATGCATCAGCCAGAAGTCACCCTGCTCCAATAATATTCTTCATAAACTCATTCTTAGCCAGTTTCTTAGAAATTATGAGTTCCTTTGTTAGTTGTTTCATGACCTCCCTACTGCCTTGCTGTTTCTTAACTGTGTTATGTTCTCGTCTCACCAATCTCTCTAACCTTCTCACCTCCCTGTTATGGTATGAAGGTTCATTACCTCTCTTTATTCTCTATTTTGGAATAAACATTTCTCCACCCTTTCTTGTCATTTCCTTGAACTCTTCCCACTTTGTCTCTACTGAACTTGTGCCATTCTTCCATTTAATAAAATTAACCCTGAAATATCTTTTCAGATCCAAGATTTGTGCCTTTTTATAATTGTATCTATTTTCCCCTTCAATTGTGGCCTCTGGTTTACTGGATCCCCTTATATCCATCAGAACTGCAGTGTGATCACTTATTCCTTTGGTTACTTGACACCCGATTAGGTTATCATATATCTTTATTTGGAAAATATCCAACATGTTTTGTCCCCTTGTTTTCTGCTCGACCACCTGGTTAGCTGGCATGACAGAACAGTGAACTTAAAGGTTAAATGGAGAAAATAGAGAGGAGTGCACAGGCTACGCCAAAAAGTAATTGCTGGTGTACAAGGTGTTAAAGAAACACATGATTGTTCAAGCATAACTGAAAGGAATTACAATTGGCTGCAAGAAAAACAAGATGACAGGCAGTCATATAGCAGTATCAGTATTTGCCAAGCGTCCGAGAAAGATTGACGACCCTTCGGGTGGTTTTGGGACCATGCATGGACCAAGTGCAGTGTTTTGTTGGATCATGGGCATTTTCTATTATCTTGCCTAGCAGTAATGTGAGCCACGAAGACTGTCTAATTTGTGTGATAAACTGATCAGATAAACATGTGCTATTCGGGGAGCCGAGTATTCTAATTCCAAATGTGCCTTTTTCAGGACGAAGTTGGATGTTTAAATTTTCATTGTAATAGGGAACTGGTACTGGTCTGAGCATTTGTGTTTTGAAATAAACTGTTTAGGTATGATCTTCTGAACTCTGGTGATCATTATTTAGTAGTAACCTGCTAGTGACAAGCATTTGCATTAGTAATTCTACTGAATTTCTCAAATCCTGGATGGCAACCATTATTGACCTTCGAATCTGTGAGAGACCCTACCCAGTGCCTAGCAATATACCAGTATGTTCCTTTTATGGTCCAAATTATTCTTATCATCTCTGTTGAGTCTCCAAACAATTACAAGATACAGTAGAGTGCTTTCTGAAGACTGTGGCAGTGTAATGACAACTTGTGTGTGTTAGCAACAAGTATATGGCTGGAAGCACATCCAGCTAACCAGTACGTAACACCCCACTATCAAGTAATAATCGTTACAGGTTATCGAACAAAGTGGATGAATTGCTAGTTCACGTAAATGGACTTGAATGCTTTTAATAGAAGTGGTGTTTTTATGCTTGTCTGTACACCATATAACTACAGGAACAGATATGTCAAATGTAATAAAACTTTAATTCAGCTTCTCAATACATTTTGCTACATAACTAATTTCAGTAACTATATACAGAACAGTGCTTTTTTCTGAGTCAACTTGTAGGCTTATTAACATTTTTAGGCAGCAAATAAGCTAACATAGTCTTATGTGGTGATTTTAATGTAGATTTTTTTAAATAACTGACATTGTAAAGTTATATTGGAATCATTAGTAAGGTCATATTAAGTCTAAATAAGGTAGTTAATTTTACCAATAGAATAATGTGAAATAGTCACTTAGCAACAGATATTATTTTCCTAGATATCTGAAAATTCAGTTATACAAACAAGCCATCTATTAATGGACTTTGAGACTATGATGCTCAGTTATTAACTACCCAAACTAGAGTAGAAACAAGCTGTAAGAGGTACAGCAAAAAATAAATGACAATTCAGTTAGTTATTATAGAAATTGCCTTAATATCACAAACTGGAAACACATTTACAGTGCACAATGTATGATTGAATTACTTTGAAAATGTTGTATTTCTTGGGGGGGGAGCTTTAGGACATCACGCATTTCTAAAAGTTATATATTGCTCTAGTCACAACGCAAATATTAAAACACATTAAAAGCAGTACTACAAAATACTAAAAAAAGTTTATCCTATTATATAAAACGCTAGTGTGGCGTCTGCATGCGTCGTCTATAGCTGCTACACGTATTGGCTACAGAACGGTCACGTGACAGCCGTCACTCGCCAATCAACAGCCACCATATTGCATTCCTTCCTTCATGTCGCATTTTGTTTATTTACTACAGTTAGATGCAGAAACTCGTGTAAGGAGAATGGTGTTCAATGTTTATGTTATATTATTTGTGTCAGTTATACGCCAAAATTCATGTAAGGAGAAGGGATTCAATATTTACGCTATTTTATCTGTGTCAGTTATAAGCCCTACGTTAAACCATAACCTAAGATTTTTTCGGCATACGGTAAGGAACTGTGAAGTGTATTTAAAACTCGGAGAAACGTAATGATGTATTGGTCAAATAAATAACAGTTATCCGTTTTCGAAATTATAGTCTACGTGATCTTAAGTAAAATGAATTTATTTATGCAAAATCCTAACCAAATACTCTGATAATCTAACCAGAGTAAAGTATTCATATAACAAAAGATATCATTAAAAATGACTAATTCGTTTCTCCTTATAAGCTTTTCCAGAATAAATTCTTACTACCATTATATATGATACCATTAGTTTTTGATACATGTGTTAACTATTAAATGAGATTTAATATAAACTTTTGATTAGATTTAAATAGTCAAGGATATGACTATTTACAGTATAAGCGATATGACACTCGGAATACAACAACGATATTATTGCCGCAAAATAGCAGTGAGCAGAGATATTAGAAATACGGAGAGCAGGGAAAAAAATTAATGCGAGGCAATTATGTGTCACAAAGTTACAATTAGTATGTTCGTTTAAATTTACATATTGCTTTTTATTTATCTACGACAACCAGATGCAAAAATTCATGTAAGGAGAAGGATATTGTATGTGTACGTTATATTACCTGTATAAATAATGAGTACTAGGTTAAAACACAACCTACGATTTTTTTTTTTTTTTTTTTTTTTTTTGCGCCGGAGATAAGAAACGATGAAGTTTATTAAAAACTCAAAGGAAGTTTACACGAAATGTACGAATCACGAAATATATCATTCAGATAAATGGCAGTTATCCATTTTTTGATATTATACTTCCCGTCATTTAAAGTAAAATAATATAAATAAATCGGTATTACTGGAGATCGCGATTATGCCAGGAATTGCTGTGGTAAAATGCAAGAATCCTCTAGAAATATTTTCCGTAGTACATTTAACTGTATTATGCCCGTCCAGGATGTATTACAACCTAATTCTGATTGAAAATAATGGTAGTCTACAGGCTGTATTACAACGGAATCACTGCTTAAAAACAATATGTCTTGCGATTAACTACAGTATTTTAGAGTAGTAGAAGTTATGATTTTCGAAAGCAATATTAATGGAGGGTTGTAGTTAAGTTGACCAGAAAGCCCACCGACACATTTGATTACAGCGTAATTCACTCTGAAATGAGTTTTACAAACCAATTAAACTGCTTTCATATGCGCCAAGTTACCAAAGGTATTAATAAATGTGGGTGAACGTAGTTCCATACCTATTGTGCTGAAGTGTGCCTGGACTAGGAATAAAACTGATATTACATGGATAGCAAAAGTTTCTGGATTCCTAATTTATTTTTCATTTTATTGGTTCTATACATCCGCCCTCATTAATTCAGTAGAAGTTACTACTGTATTGCTGTGTAGAATACAAGGCCACTAGCATTATCTAATAACAATCCCGTATAATTAACCAACTGCAAAATAATAATAATAATAATAATAATAATAATAATAAAATGAACTGCCAGAATATGGCGTTCAAACCGTCATTTTTGACGGGCTAGAAGCTAGTTAAAGAATATGAAACTATGTATGACAAACATAAGTTTTATGACTCTGATTATAAATTATGACATTATGGGACATTGTAAAAAATGAATCAGGGAAAAATAATCGCCAGTAATGTCCTTTGTATCAGACAAAATTCAGCAGAATCCCATTTTCCAATTTTTGATATATTTTGTAAATATTTTTTATCTGTTGCTGACAAGTTAACTGCTCAATAACTCCCAGTTCGGATTTTGTGAATACAGACTTCCATGAAAAATATGATATGTGAGGAACAAAAAATGTTCTACCTTGGTGGTTATGTAAACATCTTGTCTCAGCTATAACCGTGCGTAGCCTAGGATGCTACAGTTCTGACTTATATATGATGACCTGGTCACCACATAGCTTATTTAAACCAAAATCTACAGAAAGGTATAAGTTCAAATGATGTTCACTAGTCCATTATTATTTGATAACTATATTCTCAAATTTTTACAAAGTCAGAAAACTGCACAGGCAGTCAGACAAGTTTACAGAAGAACATCTTGCAGATACGACCAACCATTCGAGCTAGACCAACCTCACGCCCCCACAGCTACTTGGCTACATGAGGTATTTAAAGTTACTTTCACCCATGATTTCACACGTTAACCATTTCCGCGCCAATTTGTACTCTGCCCTGCCATGAGACCAAACTAGCTACCACTCTACATAGCTGGTACTGCACGACTAGACTGCTGCTTGATGAATGAGAAGAGGCTAGGTTCTGGAGGGGATATTTATGCTATGTACCCCTGGGAACCAAGCTTTCCGGTAGTTTCCACAAATCGCATCAGAAACCTGATAAGTTTCTGACGATATTTTGCCATACAGTTTGACCTTGACAACAAAAATAATTATATCTCTCTGAGATTTTGGGAGTTGCTAAATATTATTACAAACGTCAAATTTAATTATTATAATTTTTTGTAACTTTAATAGTTTCGCCAGAAAAGGGTCATTTAGATGTGATTACCATAACTTTCGAAATATTACTCCTGTCAATCTGAAACAAATTTCATTCTGTTCTCCTATTGCTCTTCTATCATCTAATGGCAATTAAAGTGTTTTACCTAATTTTGAAAGTGGGATAAAGTTCGAAAACAAAATTTGACTACTTAAAGTATTCAGAATATCGAATTAAAAATAGCTTCAAACAACTTTCCACATTGAAAAACGGTTGCTGTATAAATGTGGAATCTCTAAGTACATTCCCTGATTTATTACGAATTTTAGAAATATCATTCCTCCCGAATGCGGTCCGATTTAGAGCTACACTGCCCAAGCGTTTCTGGCGCCAAAACCTATTTCAATTTATTACAATTAAATGCTTTAATATTTTGAAATAAAACTTCCTCAAAAATCTTTGTATTTAAATAAACTTTACTCTGAACATAATTTCTTCTCCTGAATTACTGAATGTGATCGAAATATTTAACTTTTCATGAAGCACATGTCTTACCACATCGAATTATATTTAAAAAATGATCTTTAAAAATGCATGAAACTTTCCAAAATTTTAATATGTCCCAAAATTATGCTACTTTCTATCTATCAATTGACTTCTTAACTGTTTTCTGATGACTGAATACTTCCATTTCAAAATGGAAAATCACGTGACAAAATTCTATACCGGCAAATCACTTTTAAACAAATTGAGACTCTAAGTAAGATCTTCTAACAACAAACTTTCTCATCTTCTGGTTATTTATTTACTTAAACGTCTTTTGAACTAAAGAAATATACTGATTTAGCAAAGTGATATGAAAGTCAAATATTATATATCCAAATCTGAGGTTAAGTTTCTCAATAGTTCTTTAAATGAATTTATCTCTTGAATTCACTGTTTATACTTCAACTGTTGCTTATGTTAGATACATTACTTGTGATTGTTATCAAAATTGATTGTAAAAAACCGAGTGGGGCGGTGTAACAGTTAGCGTTCTCGCCTCGCATTCGGGAGGACGGCGGTTCGAATCCCCGTCTGGGCATCCAGATTTGGGTTTTCCATGGTTTCCCCAAATCACTCCAGGCAAATGCCGGGATGCTTCCTTCAAAAGGCCATGGCCGAATTCCTTCCCATTCCTTGCCCCCATCCTTGCCCCCCATCCTTTCCCGTCTCTAAAGACCTCGATGTTAAAAAGAGACGTAAAGCAGTTAAAAAAAAAAAAAATAGATTGTAAAAATGGCATTAAAATGGTGGTACCATATACCTCAATTGAACTTGCTGTCTTGGAAACAAATTTCGTTATGCGAAATTCTAAGATGTGTTACATGCCCCCCGAAGATTGAAAACTAACTAAAATATTAAGAAATTTATGTAGAGCAAAAACTGAAATCCCCTTTTCCTATCTACTCTGTGGCTTGGTCTGCCTATTCATACCTCCTTTCACTCTCTCTCAATCATACTTATATCAAAATTATTATGTTTTTCACATATTCATTTACCAAAATGGTATCAAAATCACAAAAAAATCAAAGACATGAGAATATCAAAATATTAAAGAACTTAAAATCTACTACAATTGTTTTCATTGGTCTGCATAGAAAAGAAATATTTTGTTTTTATTTGTTTACATTTTGTCATAAATGTTCATTAAACTTTCTATGTTCTTTGTTTCCCTATGTTTTCATTTGTAAAAATTACTTAAAAAATTCATTTTTTACACTGCACAAAAATGTGTCCCATTCAATTGTTTTGGTATTTTATCAAAAACCCAAATATGTTCTACTAAATTTTGTAACTGTGCAACAAAATTTTATTCTTAGAACCACGAGTTAGATTGGATAGAATATTAGTGCATTTCATTTCTAAAATTAGTTTCTATGATAATTCAAGATAGGAATCAGGTTTTAATAGCTGTCAAGATAGTATTTTCTGTTACATTAGATTTTGGCATTCGCCTGGAGTGGAAGTTAATATTTAAAGTATTTATTTTCGGCTTAAATATTAAAGTCACAAAATTCTTCATGATAACCAAAGTTAACATTTACTTCAAGATCTAGCTATTTTTAAAATTTCAAAGAGATAGAATTATTTTTATTGTCAAGGTCAAATTAGATGATGCAAGGTTTTCAGACATGTGATTTGATATCTGATCAGCCCGTCAGAAACTATCCATGTGAATGAGGAAAAGAGCTTGTTCCCACGGTTCGTGAGAGAGCAGTCGCCAGGAATCTTCGAGAAGTTGGGAGTCTGAGGAGATATAGACGAGTACGTTCAGTTGGTCGGGCTCAGTCGTACAGAAGCAGGCGTTAAGCTCAGTCAGCTAGGAACAGTGCGAGCGACAAGATGTAGTCTCCAGCAGTTAGCTTTGAAAACCTTAGGCTCGCTAACATGCAGCTTAGATCACTTAGTTTTACTATAACATGGAGTTAAAATAGTAATTTTTACCAAGTGGGGCCTTGGGATTGTTTGAATTTACTAAAAGGTGGAACAATGGGAGCGTGTGATTCACTTTTATTTAATTCCCACAACAAAAAATTTGAACTTTGAACTATGGGGTGTGGTCTGGCTCGAATGGTTAATCGAACTCGCAAAAACACTTCTGTGGTAAATTTGTCTGATTGCCTGTACAGTTTGTGACATTGAAAAATCTGAAGAATACAGTTATTCAAATGACAATGAACTCTTTAACATCATTGAACTTACACCTTTCCGTAGCTTTTGGTTTAAATTATCTATGTGACGACCAGGTCATTATATTTTAGTCAGAACTGTAACATCCTAGGCTACGCTTGGTTAGAGCTAAGACAAGTGTTTATACTCCACCCCAAGCATAAGCTAAGTTCTTACAGATACTATGTCTTTAAATTTAGATAATATGAAATGTTATCATGCCTCTTAAGAGGAAATACTCGAATTGTTATGATGGGATTGCTGGCAGATTAATGAAACTGTTCTGCACAGAATTAAATAATATACTAAGTTATCTATTAACATATTTTTACTTAAGGGTACCTTCACAGAATGGTTCTATAAGTGTGCTGCAGTTAAACCACTCTATAGAACTGGGTAGCCAGAAATAGAAGTCAGTCGTATCAAATTACAGTCATATTTATTACTAACAGCCTCTTCCAAAGTTTTTGAGAAAGCAATGTACAACATTCCCTAGCACATGAATAAGGTGCAAAACCGAAATATGTTTATGTTTGTCTCATATGTGTTTCACTCATCACAGCCTCCAACTATGGTGAATGATGACTCATTCTCCCTATTCTTTGTTATTTATATTACCTAAAATCAAATAATTTAATCAATATATTTTAGTTGTAAACAAAATTTATTTTTTAGTTTACTATTTCATATTAATTGTGCAATGCCAAAACTGTTCTGCACTTTCTTTGTTTGCAAATGAGCCAATGTGACAATTTTTCCAAATCTAGTTCATCAGAAAAATAATCATATACATGTAATATTGCGATGTTATTGAGTCTATCTTGCAACATTGTTCTTGTTGGGTGAGTCTTGAGTCAGTGTAAGACTGAAAAACTTTGATCATTCGAACAGGACAATCCAGGAATTGTGATGAGTAATTGAACGAAGCACACAAACTATGTTATGAGCCCTGTAGTTTAATTTTATTTTGTAGGAAATCTATTACCCCTCTCAAGAAATAATATATTCAAGGGACACCCCCCTTCCAGTATTAATTGCATTTTTTATAGGGGAAAATAAATTAGATAAATAATGACAAGAATTTTCAATGTCACAATGCTCAAATACTTATTTTGTATGTACTGGGTAAAGAAAACAACTCGAAACAAATATTTATCAAATTTAGGATATTTAATAACAATTCAATAAAAATATCAATAATTTAACTTCTTAATAGGATTGGACCATTGTTTTCAAAATTACACAGGAAAACAATCAGGTCTTCACAGGAATGACACCTTTACATAAAGCACCCTGGGAATGACCATAATGAGTAATGATTTAAACCCTCAGTCTAGGCTGGCCGTCCGGGCATCCAGATTTGGGTTTCCCATGGTTTCCCCAAATCACTCCAGGTGAATGCTGGGATGCTTCCTTCAAAGAAGCCATGGCCAAATTCCTTCCCATTCCTTGTCCCCAGTCCCACCCGCCTCTAATGACCTTAGCCGTCAACGAGGCGTAAACCTGTAAAAAAGGGAGGGGGAATTCATAATTACTAAAAAGGTATATGATTTTCGTTGTATTGAAACTGTTTATAAATTCAGCAATTAGAGTATCTTGAAATTACAATCATATATGGTAACTAACATGGGATGTTATGTATTTGCAGTTAACATTGAAAACTGAAAATACTAACAGGATATTACACAACTGACAGGTAATTGCTGGTGGGTAACATTACTGTTTTGTTAATAAATATATGTACTGTTCTGCTGTATTACTTGTAAACTGCAGAAGTATAATAAATAAAGTAATCTAGTTTCCAAATCTAATAGAGATACACGAATCTCACGTACTTATAGGAGTAGAGTCTTGGTTAAAAGAAGGAGTATTAGATAATGATGTTTTCCTCGATAGTTACCACGTAGATAGAGGAGCAACTGGTGGAGGGGTTCTCATACTGGTTAGCAAAAACTACTCCATTTCACTGGTATTCAGAGATTATGACCATGAGTTACTTGGCGTAGATATATGGGGAAATAAAGAAAAAAAAAAGTTAGGGTGTTGGCTGCATACCATAGTGGAAGAATGAATGATAAGGATGAGGCTGTTGAGGAGAAACTAAATTCATATTCAGAGTTCAGAAGTGAGCATTTAATGGTCATTATTGGTGAGGATTTAAATTTAGCAGGTGTCAGGAAATATGATTAATAACATAAGGGAACAGAGAACTGCAAATACCATATAAGAGAAGGAGGCTCTACACAAAGGGTTTAGCAGAACACTAGGGAAACCAAACATATTGGAAGCTTCCTAATGAATCCTGATGATAACCTTATCGGGTGTAAAGTAACTGAAGGAATAAGTGATCACAATGTGGTTCTAATGGATTTAAGGGGATTCAGTAAAACAGTGGCTAGAATTGAAGGGAGAAATAGTACAGTTATAAAAAATTACAAGTTTTATAACTGAAAACAGATTTCAGGGATAGTTTCAGAAAATGGAAGAATGGTACAAGTACAGTGGAGTCAAAGTGGGAAGAGTTCAAGAAGATAATAAAAAAATGGTTAACAAAAAATTTATTCCAAAACAGACAATAATGAGAAGCACAGAATCCACATGCTATGACAGGAAGGTGAGGGGTTACAAAGTTGGTGAGATGAGAGCATAACAGGTTTCAGAGACAGCAAAAGAGTAGGGAATTCTTGAAACAAACAGGGAATTAATAATATCAAAGAAACGGGCAAAGGATGAGGTAATGAAGAATATTATTGGTGCAAGGGGATCACTGATGAATCTAGAAATTTTTGTGGCTATATCAGAAAACTGAGGGGAAGAGAGGGTGTTGATACAATTATAGGAAAGGTAACCGAGGATTTCAAAAAGGCAGAGTTATGAAGTAACTGGTTTAGTGAGACCATTAGGGACTATGATTCAGCAATGGTAGGGTGTATATCAGAAAATGAGGCTATCCACACAGTTGGAACTGAGCAGACTAGAATATTAGCAATTAAAAATACTGATATGAATGAATTAAGCAATCTAAAATAGTGTAAAGGTACTCATGTGGATAATATTACTATGTATGTCTTAAAGATAGCAGAATGTTACACTGTACCATATCTTGAAACATTATTTTAATTGAGTCTGGACACTTGTTGCTTACCATATGACTGGAAAAGTGGGAAAGTAGTACTGGTGCATTGAGAAGTGGTGATGAATAGGGTCAAAAACTACAGGCCAATCAGTTTAACATAAGTGGTTGGTAACTTAATGGAGAGATGAATATGCAACCATATTAGACATGTGTGAGGAATTGTAATATTACCTATATTTTGTGAACTGATTATTAATATAAAGAATTCAGTCCTTTTATTTTCAACAGTTTTCCATTTATTGTACACAACTTGTATTCCTCTAGGAAATACATCCAACGTCTGTAGTATTCGAAGATGCAAGGTCCTTCAGTAATGAATGTTTTAAAAGCAACCGATGTGTCTCTATGTCATTAGCCTCTTAGTCTTGATTTATTTCTCATCTCCATAGCAAGTTACATTTCTTTTCTTTAAGAATAAATATATCGATTTTTGTCTACTCTCTAGGAACAAAAAAGAACTGTGTGGTTTTATGAAACAATGAAGCAAGTGAAACTTTTTTAAGCATTTAACTGAAAATATTCAGAAAATTATTCATTTTAGGATATTAAAATTGCATTCTTAATCTTAACTTAACAATTGGAAAATGGGAATGATAATGGGAAATCAATAGTAAACAAGAAATCCAACTATAAATTTTAATTTCAATCTATGTATTAGAGTAAGGAATACGTAATAAATACAATCACATGAATAAATGAGAATATAAATGCTAAACGGTCAATTGATGCAAGCTATGGGCGCCGCCATATTGGCCTTGGCTGCTCTGCCGAGCGCCTTTCATTTTATCCCCACTCCACGGCCGGCTGTAATGTGACATGCGATAGATGGACGAAGAAATAATAGTTCCTGTTTTTGGAAGAGAAGATTTGAAAGCACCTGTCAGTTGGTGATTACCTTGCTTCAGTTCAACTGTAGTCAATGCCAGACAGATCTCAACTGACTAGGAGCAGTTTTCAGTGTGGAAATCGCAATCGTAGAACGAACAAGTCTGGTAAATAGCACATCACCTCTGGTTTCTCGCCCTAAAGCAGTTCTGCCTGGTGGGTCTCCATTTAAGAGAAAACGGGGATTAAAAAAGTGCTTAAATTGTATGTAAATGAGCTATACTTTTACGGACTGATCACACCGCCTCAACAAGCACAGCTAAATAGACATTATCAACTAATGGTCTTCCATACAAGTATAGCTCATTTACATACAATTTAAGCACTTTTTAATCCCCGATTTCTCTTAAATGGAGGCCCATCAGGCAGAACTGCTTTAGGGCGAGAAACCAGTGGTGACGTACTATTTCCCAGACTTGTTCTTTAATGGACATGAGGCCTCCGCACTATGTGATGTCATACGTGCGCGCATGCGCCTTGCCGGCTGTAATGCGACATGCAATAGATGAACGTAAAAATTTGAGGCGATAGAATAAAAGTTTCACTTTAAAAATAGAACAGAAACATTTCATAAGAAAATTATGTCACAGAATGTAAGTAAGTGGTTTTCAAGTCCACAACATGGCTTTAGGTAAGGATATTCGTGCAAATCTTGGTTAGGAGGCTATATGAAAGCTATTTCTGATTAAATGGACAGGGGAGGTCAAATTGTTAGTGTAGCAATAAATCTTTCAAAGGTTTTTGATAAAGTGAGTCATGAAATGGTGCCAAATAAGGTAAAAACTATTGGAGTTGATAAAAAAGTAATTTGCTGGGTAGAAGAATTCCTAAAAGGTAGGAAGCAAAAAGTTAAGGTAGGAGTGAACATGGGAGTTCCATAGGTTAAAGTATTGGGACCATTTCTATTTGATTATAATGAATGATTTTGTTAGTGGTTCACTGTCAGAAATTAAATTGTTTGCAGATGACATAATGTTATATAATATGAGCAAAATGGTAGAAGACTGTATACAGCTGCAGGGTGAACTAGCTAGGATCTCTTGCTGAGTAAATCTACATGGGATGAAGATAAATGCAAAGAAGAACCAACTTATTACGTACACAGATAAAAAGCTAAAGGTTGATTATGATTATAATGTGGATAATGTTGCTTATTGAAGACCTTGGCATAACATTTCATAACAAACTTAATTGGGTAGAATACATTCGACAGGTAGTAGGAAAAAGCGTTCAAAATCCATCCACCTGTTGGAATGAGTGTGAGGGGAAGTACTAGGGAAGTAAGGGGATTGGAGTACAAAACTTTGGTCAGACCTCAGCTTGAATATGATGGTGTAGTGTGGGACCCACATTTTGGGTATCAAATACTGGAGTTGAAGAGAGTGCGGAGAAGAGCCTCTAGATTTATTATGAGAAACTGCCACAAAATACAATCAGTAACGAATATGATAAAGGAGCTGGATTTGGATTCATTGGAAGCTAGAAGAAGGGTGAAGAGAATCATGGAAGTGTACAAGGCATATATTGTTGATGAAGCATGGAAAGAATCAAGAAAGGTGTGTGGAACAGTAATGAAGACCATGACCAGAACCAGGCACTTGATTTCAGGCATAAGGGTGGGGGAAAATTTTCTTTTGTAGTGAATGATGTAAGGGATTAGAATAAATTACCAAGAGAATTGATGAATAATTTTTCAAAAATACATACTGAAAGAATTTAAAGTTCAAATTAACAGAAGGCAAAAGTAGGGGTGAAGAGAAAAGTAGAAAAATGGATGAGTAGAGAGATTGTCACCAGAGCATGCACTCGATTGCAATTGTATCAATTATTATTATTACATCACTGAGACTGTTTGCAGATTTTAAGTGTACATAACTGGTCTAATATAATCATTTACTGAAACATATTTCAGTTTTATTTTGGCTGAATTTTTCATATATATACTACTCTGTGTAGTCTGATTATATGGATGCAGAGCCTAAGTTAATTATTACTTTTTTGAAAGAAAAAAAAATAGATAACACCTTTAAAATTTTTATGACCATTAATCAGATGCTAAATTACAATGTAAGATGGCATAGTAGTAACAAATTTGTGATATTTTATACTATCACTTCATTAATAATGGTAACATTTATGATAAATATTCATTTTCATGCAATGTATACATATTAGAATACAATTTTTACAAAAAAAAAAAAAAAACTGTATTTTATCTAGCTGTATTATACTAGTGGTGAGAAAGGAAGATGCATGTGACAACCATCATAATAAATACTAAGGCTTATAATGAATGTAAATAATTGAAACTGAATGTATGACACATGGAGAACTTGAGTTGGTATCATAAAAGGCTTGTCATGTACTTTAAAACCTATGTTTAAATAATACATTTTTAGACAATACCCCCATAACAGATATTTATCTTAAATATTGTGTTTTTTATTTGTATTGAAGTTCACCCTAGGTAATGTAACAACTTATTTTATGTTTCAGCATGTTGTCTTCACGATTATTAGCATCGTAACATATCTTATTCCGGAAAAGCCACATGTTGTGGAACAACTGATTAAAAGAGAAAAGGTTTTACATAAGGAAAAGATTAACAAAGCAATGGGAAATAGATTCAGAGTGAATTAGTATTTTTATGATTCAGATATATTTCATATCTGGAAATGTAAGCATCTATATTTTGTGGAGAAAAATACTTTTGTGAAAATTTCATTAAATGCAAGTAAAATAGTTTGATTAATGTTGGATGTTTCAAAATAATATTAATTTGTTTGGTGGTATATTAATGTCTAGCAGGTGTAGGATTTTCCACACTTCATTACATAAATTATTGTTATTTTTATTTATCATATACCCTTTATTACTTATTATCTATTCTAACACTAATTTTAAGGGTGCTTTCTCAAGAAAAAGACTTTAAAATTTAATTAATAATTAAATTCAATAATGTCACTTATTGTTCGACCCAAAAAAAGACAAAAAAATTCTATTTGACTAATACATAAGAATTTAATACTATGACAATAAATAGTTTAAAAAAAAATGAAGGTGATCTATTACAGCGATTCCACAGAAACCACAAAATACAGCTCGATAAGGACAACTTGAAAACATGAGCGCCCAATGACGTTTATTAGAAAAATGTGTTTTACACCATCACACAGTCTAGTCTGCAGTTTGTCATTCAAGAGTTCTTAATCTGATAGCATTAACTAATAGCGATTTACATGTGCAACCAAGGTGCAACTAGTTGTAACGTGATTCGTTATATGTAACGATTTATTATATGGACTTATACAGGTTCGTTACTAACAGTCAGTCGCCACCCGGTACCCGGGAAGATAACCAGGATTGTCGATACAACCCTTATCCCTGGCTATCTATTTCTAAAGAAAGTTTATTTATGCATAAGTGCTAAACTTCAAACTGTTTATTTAAAATACACAAAGCCAGTCCAGTACCAGTCTCACATTACAAAACAATAAATTAGGCACCGTCCAACTTCAACGAAGATTACAGGTTAGCAGTTAGAACGCAAACTCATTAATACACATGGTTATAATTCGCCTACTGTCCAATCTCGGCTAATACGCTACTTTAAAACAATGCAATGCGTGACACATGTTGAAATACACATTCATAGCGAGCAACATGTTGCGCGACCATCTCCAATGGTTGCCGGCTTCATACCTTTCTTATCATGGTGGTCTGCTAGATAGCTCGACCTTACAGCCAATCACAGTACTTTTCGTCGTCAATGATCCTGCTGACCAATCATGTGTTTCCTTGTTGCACTCCTTACACAAAAGACCATCCCTCAGTGTAAGCTGTCCACTCCTTCTTTCATTTACTAATCAACACTCTCGTTACAACCCCTCCCAAATGTCACTTGTTTTTGGTGTTGTAACTTCAAAAAACTAGGGGCATTTTTCTGTCAATTTGCAATGTCCCTCCTCATTGTCTTTTTTCCTGTCTACTTTGATCTTAGTAAAATTACTTTAACATATTCATAGTACAATCTCCTGTTTGTGGCTGGTACTGGTTGCTGGTACAAAGATTACATACAATCACTTCCTTAAAATAAATTGAATGTTCATAAAAATAATCACAAAAATTTGTACATTGTCACACAATTACAAGGGAAAAAAAATTACTCTTTTATTACAATAACACCAGTCCTGTCATGGACAAAATTAAGAACATTTCCATTGTAATACATACCACATTAAAATATTATTTAAAAGTATTAAACATTTACAAACTTACAATGTGAAAAAAAACCTGAATATTCACACGTCTCTCAAGTGGTGACATTATCCTCACCTTTTCCAGTCTTAAATGGTTTCAAATCCCGGACGTTGTATTGTCCTTTTACAACCTGTGATTTTGGATCCACAACTACATAAGCGTTGGCATTGTGGACCTCACTGACCTGATACGGTCCCTCATATAATGGTAAAATTTTTCTTATCTCGTTTACGGCGGACGACTTATGGTGTGTCCTGATAAGTACTAAATCTCCCGGTACGTAATTGGTAGGCATAAGACTTGCATCATGTTTCATCTTTCTGTTCAGTGCTTGTTTATTAAGTTCCGCTAGAGCCGCTTGTAGTTTTTCCTCATAACTATATGTGGTTTGTGGGTATTGTATATAACTTTTCACGAGTGGGGGGGGGGGGGGGTTTCCTTCTGGAACATTAATTCGTATGGTGTGAGTTTAGTGGAGTTATGGGGTATGGTGTTGATGACGTCTTCAATGTTTGGTAATTCCCAAACCCATTTCTTATGGTTATTCCCTGAATAAGTACGGAACCATCACCCTAGTTCCCTCATTACTCGTTCCGTAGGGTTTCCGCATGGCGAGTAGTATGATGTCCTCAAGATCTTTGTGTGTAGCTGCGTTAGACAGGATTCCCACACTTTCCCCGTAAATTGAGGTCCATTGTCTGTCAAAATTGCATTAGGGAGGCCTAGCTGTGGAATGTATTGGTTGACAATTTTTTGAACATATCGCTTTAGCTGTTGCTCGTTTCAGGGCATATAACTTTATATACTTTGTAAAAACATCTAGCACAACACATATCTGTCGTACTCCTCCCCGAGATGTTGGCAGAGGGCCGTATATATCCAATGCTAGGAGGTCGCGGGGTTGTGTCAGTATAATGCTCTGCATTTCCCCTTCCCACTTTGCATTGTCTATTTTGTTTAACTGACATACGCTACATGTTGCAATACAGTTTCTAATCTGTTTAAACATGTAATTGAAGTAGAATAAATTTCTTAACATCTGGTAACATTTGTTTACACCAAAATGCCCATAGCTGCAATGGTGGTACCAGATTAATGTGTCTACCTGTTGTTCTGGTATCCACAATTTCCAATTTTCGGCTTCAACATGTTCTCTTCTAAATAGGACTCCATTTTTGAGACAGTAAAATTTTGTAAATCCTGAGGGGTTTCATCTGATTCTAGTTTCAGTGTAACTGATCTAATGGTATCATCCTGTTTTTGTTCATCCCTCATGTTTGCGAAATAATTTCTAACCTGGGGTTCCTTTTGTGTTCCCTTGAGATAGAGTAACTGTGGTGAGTTGGTATCTGTGTATTTAATATTGCTGTCTTTGCTATCCGGCAATCTGGACAGTGCATCTGCTACTTTATTTTGGTCTCCTGGGATGTACCTAATTTCGTAGTTAAACTCTTGTAAAAGTAGCACCCACCTGGTTAGCCGACCATGAGTTAGTTTGCACTTATTCAAAAATGATAAAGCTTTGTGGTCTGTATATATTTTTACTGTCCTGCCTAGGAGCAGGTATCTAAACTTCTGGAATGTCCATATAATGGAAAAGCCTCCTTCTCTGTGATTCCATAATTAATTTCTGCTGGCTTAAGCAGCCTACTCGCAAAGGCGACAGGTCTCCTCTCAATGCCACTGTCAGTTGGAATTTCCTGGAAAATTTCCGCACCTAATCCGTAAAATGACGCATCCGTGGATATATATATTGGGTACTCCCAATTGGGTGAGTGTAACGTCATGTTTTGTATAAGAGTGTTCATTATTTCCTGAAAATCACGTTCGCACTCCTCTGTCCACTTCCATGTGGTACCTTGTTTTCTCAAGGATGCAAAGTGTGAGCTATTGAGAATTTGCCCGGGAATGAACTTGCGGTAGTACTCACATAATCCCAGAAAGCTTTTAAGTTGTGTTTTAGTAGTTGGAGAGGGGAAACTCTTTATTGCCGCCAACTTATCTTCAGCTGGGGTGATACCGGTTGGTGTTATAACATGCCATAAGAACTCTATTTGTGAGGTAAGAAATATACATTTTTAAAATTTGAGTGTCATACCTGCCTTCCTGAGAGCAGTGAGCACTTCCCTTAGTGTCTCCCAATGTTGGTCAATTGTCTCGCTGGCAATAAGAATGTCGTCCACGTATACGTGGACCTTCTTAAGTAAATTCTGTCCAAGGACAGCGTCCAATGCTCTAATGAAATTAGAAACGGCATTGTTAAGCCCAAATGGTAGAACGCGGAATTGATAAGATCGTCCCTGGTATAAAAAGGCAGTATACTTCCTCGAACTTTCCGCAATGGGGATCTGCCAATAAGAGGACGTTAAGTCAAGTGACGTGAGGTAGCGTTTACCATGAAAATTGTGCAAGATTTCCTCAATTGGAGGCGGGTGGTCCCTTTCTGTTTGTAGGAATTTATTTAACATCCGTGCATCTAATACAAGCCTCACTAACTGATCTGCCTTTGTGACTACCACAAGGGGGTTGTTGTACGGACTATTAGAATGTTCTATTATGTTCCACTTCAGCATTCATGTAATTTCTTCATATGCAAGTTGTCTCTTTGCTAAAGGTATAGTGTACGGCTTTACAAAAAAAAGTGTTTGGCAAGTGACTGTTAAGTAACATGGTAATCCTTTATTAACCCTGGTTTATCTGAAAACACATCTGAAAATTCGCTGAGAAAGTGTGACAGGTGTTCTCTATGTTCAGGTACTACTTGCTGAAGGACCCTGTCCACTTTATTCTCTGCTACACCAGTCTTCAGCCGATGAATCCAAAATTGAACTAGCTTTCTATAAAACCTGGGTTCTCTGGCAATACTAATATCTCTGTTGTTGAATAGCACTCTTACTGGTTTGATCTTCCCCGTGTTACATCCCTGATTCAAAGACACTGTGATTCTCTGGCCGTTTGTAAGTATGGAGAGTCTACCTTGCTCACAGTCTAAGGTGGCTTTCATAGTGCACAACCAATCTATGCCGAAAATACAGTGGGGTTGCAAACCTGGTACTACAAAAACGGGTGTTTCAACACAATAAGTTGTAATATAAACATCCAGTAAAGCCTATATTTTAATGAGCTTACTTTTCTTGCCCGTAGCCGTAATAGCGGTCATGTTTTCTACTGGGTAGGTTGGTAATTTCTTAATAGTTTGTAATGTGAGGAAAAGCGATTGGGAAATACACGAAATCTCAGCCCCCGTGTCTAAAAGGACCTCTATGGGGTTTGCCAAGACAGTTGCTTGGATCATTGGGACCGTGAAAGGGTGTTCTTTAATCTCGTAGTCCTCTTGTAACAAATCTTTGGTTGGGTTGTTGTGATAAATGGAATATATTGTGACATCTTGTGTTGGTCCTCCCTCCTGTGTAACCTCCTTTCGGACCTCAATGTTGGCCATCAGCAATTTTTTTGTTCGTCCTCCGATTGTTCCAAATCGTGAACTTCCACTTCGCTTATGTGTTCACTATCACTTGGTGGGGGTGTATGGTTTGGTTTTGCATTTCTACCTTGACCCCTACCCATATATCTGATGGTCGGTTTTTCTCTTTGTTTATTATTAGAAAATGTTTTGTTCTTATAAAAATTTCCTTCTTGACTTTGTTCCATTCGTTGGTGACCTTGCTTATTGCTAGTGAATGAATCGTGATGTTGTCTCTGACTGTCATGTGAGTTGTAATGTTGTCGATATCTTGATGTCTGTCTTCCTGAGTTAATCTGTATGTATGTTGCATATCTAGTGCTGTTAGCGTGTCTGCTGCTTGTTCTACCGTAACTGCATTGTATAATTTTTCTTGAACTGATTTCGGCATTCGGCTAATAATATCTCGAACTAACTCTTCTTCTGGTAATGGTATGGAAAAATGGCGAGTTTTTGCCACTTCCTTATAAAAAAATTCCGCCAGAGTCAGCCTACCCTTTGGGTCATAGCATCGTCCTGTACTTAACAGCCGTTTAGCCTGGTACTGTGTTTGTAGACACCAATAATAATGTAAAAATGCCTTTTTAAACTGGTCATATGTGCTACATTTGGGTATATTCACTTCCCCCCACTCTCAGCTAGTACCTCGCATATGTTGGAAGACGCAATTGATCTTCACAGTGTCCGTGTATTGCCGGAATGCTGGGTAAATCTCGAAACTACTTAGGAAACTAACGGGATGTACATTTCCATCATGACTAAAATGTTTGATATCAAATTTCGTAGGCGTAGCTAATGCAGCATCCACAACCAGAGATGTGTTCCCACTGTGAATTGCATTCTGTAAGGCTGTATCAACTTTCTCTCTACACATTATAATGTTTTGTTTTACTGTTTGGAAGTTGTTATTAATAGTATCAATATGTTGGGTGTTGGTGTGTACCTGTTTTTCAATCATAGTCTGTTTACTTTGGATATTGTCTACCTGTGTGAGGCACTCTTTATTTTGATCAGTTAATTGCTGGATGTGTTGTTTGTTCTGTTTAGTCTGCATTTTTGCTAGTTCTAAATCTTGTCCAAGTAGACATCTCTCATTTACACATTCTATTCTATTGTTCTCTATATGACCTTGTAGTGCTGCTACTTGAGTGTTTGTAACCTGAAAATTTGACTCATCCTTGTTTGTTATCTGTGTAGTAATGTCATTAATGTGTTTAGTTATTTCAGAATGGTTTTTGCTACATTCTTCTTTATAGGTCGTGATGTTCTTCTGTAAAACTAGCATTTGTTGGCCTAGTTTGTCTGTAACTTTCCCCCATGTATCAATTTTGGTAGTAAGATCTTTAATATCTTCTCTCTGATTATTAAACTTTTGTTCAAATTTTGTGTTTATGTCTTGTTTATGACTATCCAATTTTTGGTCCATGTTCATCATTTGATCCATGAGGGCATTGAAAAGAACTCTAATGTCGGTTTGCTTAGTCTGATCTTGATTAGTCACTGTATCTACCAGCTGTGTCTTGTCAGGAGTATCAAGAATAAACCTTCCACAATCACTACTAGATTCAGAGTGAACAACAGTATTTGGAGGTTGAGGATTGTTAATTGCTTCATAAAAAGAGTCTACTTGCCCCATTGGTGCCATTTTGGTATCCAGTTTTGTTGATATCTTTAAAACAATTGTTTTTTTTTAAGTATGTGATGAAAATGATATTGAATGCTGCTTGTTTGTTTTGATCAATTAACATCCTGTTTGGGAGCTTGATTTTTCTATTATAGATAATTCAGTCACCAGTAGATTTATGCTTCCATCTATGTCTACATCTTAATGTAAAATTTATTGTTTGTGATAGATTGAAAACTGATTAGCAATACGGAGACACTAAATAAGAAAATTCTTCTTTTCTTCTATATTGACATCTGTTTATAAAAATTTTTAATTGTCAAATATTAGTAAACAAATAGATATATAAAATAGCTTGAAATCAGTGGCGGCCGAAGTGATTTCCTCAGGTAGTGACAACAATAAAATGTTTCTAGTGGCGGATCCAGGATTTTTGTTTGATTGGGGGGGGGGGGCTCATTACTCCAGAATGCCGCCCTTATAAGAACAGCATAAAAAAAAGGTTCCCAAATTCCATGTCGTCGGGGGTGACCTTGGTGCTTTTGGGGGTGGGGGGCGCCTAAGCCCCCAAGCCCTCTCCTTCCCTGGATCCGCCACTGAATGTTTCCGCGGCTTACTGATCATCATTGAAGTGAAAGATGGAAAACAGCTCAGAGTAAGAATCTCGCTATATAAATATTTGTAACGTGTGAAAGTCTCATTACCTGCAATTACTGCCAGATTAATTAAATGATATTGAAATTAATCAATGATAAATGTTTTAAAATTGACCAAACGGTAAACATTTACTGATTAACCAAAAACCGACAAGTTGATCTACAAGCAGTGTTGGATTACCCAAAAGGTAGGACTAGGCACGACTAGGCAGTAGCCTAGATTCCCTGATTTTTGAAGGCTCCCTGAAAGTTCACTTTTTTCACTAAATAAAAATAATAAAAAATAAATCATCCAGAATAAAACATCAAAATTATATGAAAAGCATGGAAATTAATTTTTTTGTTTCATAGTAGTGTACGATAAATAAAAATAATTTTCAAAATATGATAAATTGTAAAATTCGTTTGTTAATTGAATAAAAATATGATAAATTCTTTTAGTGATCTACAAAACCTTTTCTTTGAACTTATAAAATACATATAATTAATTTCAATAACAGAGGGAGTCAAAATTTTTGAGAGTGCTTAGGACCCCATACTTTCTTATCTGGCACTGTCTTCGATGACCACGACAGCAGTGGAACATGTTTCTCTTGAGAATCGTTTCCTGTTACATGCATTCATAAACTCATGTAATTCTCCTTCAGAGAATCTAAGGAAAAAAAAAACAATATTGCCTGCTCGCATTGACAAAGCTTCTAGTGCAGCGTATCCAAACCTTTTTCAACCCGAGGACCAGTAAATTTTCAAAAATAATGTTGTAGGCCACTAATTCACACAGGCCTATTTTTTTTTTTCTCCTTTTTGTTTCAGCCGACTATGGACGACGGTTGCGCAACTTCATTTTCCTCTTCTGAGTTTCCTTCCTCCATCGCCAGTCACCTCCGCAATTTTTCCCCTGTCTTTTTTAATGTCTTCCACACTGGGCCTGATTTTATTTTGTTGTTATTAAAATGTACCATTATAATATAATAAATCTAAAACCACGTTTTGAATCCTATGAAAACGCAGATATAAAACTGGATGTGAACTATTAAAAGTTAATTACATGTTAATCAGACCAAACCAGATAAATAATAATATTACTACAGGATGGGCGCAACAATATACCACCTACCTACATACATAAACCAAAATAAAAGACGCTAGACCGTATGCCTTTTATTTTTATTTACTTCACCACTCGCGTTACCAATCTTATCAACTACCGTGGTTCCTCATACCCATTTAAAACCCTTAGTAAACCGTCATTTACTTAATCTCTAGACGCCACATGGAAGTGAATAGACTGTTGTAGAAACAATGCTGTTGTATCTCATCCTGGAAATGCCACATTTTTGCCGGGTCATATAAATATTCAAGGCTTTTAAATGTTGGGCATACAGCCTTATACAGTACGAATATGGTACCAGAATCAATGATATTATGCCTGTGGAACTCCTGAACTATGTTTATTTTTCTTTCAATGCATTTATTTTTTAATTTATTTATTCATGATTAGAACTAGTGACATGTCACAGTGGCACTACGTCTAGAGCCGCCACTGCTTGAAATATGGATAATGCCTTCGAACTGATGCAAGCTGTTTGAGAGCCTTAACATTGGATTAAAGCAGCAACTAAATAATACAGAACATGTGAAACATTGAGGCAGAAATGTCTGATTATCATTGCCATATTTAGATATTTTGCCTGTACATTCTTAAGAATTTGAAACTATAACAACCTTTGCACACACAATTTGCCCTCTCACCTAATTTGCTGCTTGTAATTAATTGTCTTGCTTGTTAAATGCTCTCAAAATTTCTTACATGCAATACAAAGAACAAAACACCAATCTAAAGAACAAAACCAAAAGACTGTTATCATGGAAAACAAAATTTTATTTGTTTATTTATTATACAGCAGTCAGCAGTGCACATAAATAAATATAATAATATATGATATGTATACGGTTATATAATTCATAGAAGTCTTTAAATGTTAGAGATTAGTCCAGAGTGAGATCCTTCAAATAATTTTATATTTGTTGCAAATAGGTTGACCAGACTTACTATTCTATGGTATGGTCCAAAAGCAATGTAGTTTCTGTTAGGTTTCACAGCCTCCAGCAGTATTCTTGCTCAGCAATTGAATTTGCATTGCTCTAATATTTCTGGTGAATCGATAAGCCCACTGACAACTCTGTAGAAGCATAAGTCCATCAGTTGCCTCCGACTGTGTAGGCCAGGGATGGCGAACCTTCATCGATCAACGTGCCATTTTTTTCTAAAGAATTGTTGGACGAAGCTATGATGTGCCATCAAACAATCGTGACTTAGTGATTAATGGGAAAATAAATAAAACTAAATACTATCACCTTAAAACTTTATATTTGCAACCAGAAATACACATTTTTTATACTAGTCAATAATAACATCAAGAGTTTTGTGTTTATTTAAGTAGATATAACTAGTGCGACTTCTGTAGTTGCAAATTAGATGCCAAATAACTTCTTTTAGGTTCACATTCTGTTACGTTTAGCAGAATGCAAGCTGTAGTGGGTTCATCCGACAAACGGTTTTGTTATTCATATCTGAAAATATTGATTCACAGACATAGGTAGATGAAAATATTGTTAAGATAGCAAAAATCAGCTAAATGTGTCTGGAATTGAATTCCAAGTTTTCATAATTACAGTGTTGGCACTTTACTCATATTACTTGATAGTCTTGCTAATTCATTTAAATCCAGCTTCTTCCTCATTTTGATAAACTTTTGAGTCTACTAACCAGGAACTCAATCAGATGCATTTCAATTTCTTCAATTTCCAACCAATCAAATTTAGACAAGTTCAATCTATCAGGTGAAGTCACATCAGGATACACAATAAAGTTGAGTGTTTCCGATAATTCTTTAATCTGGGAAAATTTTGTTGGAAATTCTTCGATTGAAGAATTAATTTCTGAAGATAATTCTTCTGTGAGTTTTGATTGGTCTGTTTTTTTGGGTACATCCATTTTTTTCAAGTTCGGGAAATACTTGTAATTTTTTAAAAATAAAATCGTTACTGAAAACATGCAGTTTAGGCTTAAATGTACGAATCAGATCTATCATAACGATAATTGTTTTGTTTGCGCCTTGAAGTTTCACGTTCAATTGATTGAAATGCTGGCATATGTCAGAAAAAAAAACATTAATTTTGAAAGCCACATAACACCCATCAATTATGAGAATTGTTCCATTTTGTAAAAATAGTCTGACTTCTTCCAAGCAATCGCCAAATCTTTGAAGTAGGTTACCGCGGCTCAACCCGCGTACATTGTTATACATCAGTACTCGTAAGGGGCCATCCACAAATTACGTCACACGAATTTCGTGATTTTTCGACCCCTACCTCCCCCCATGTCACAGGTTGTCACATTTGTGCGACTCCACCCCCCTCCCCTGGTGTGGTGTCACATGTTTTGCAATTTTAAATTTATAAATTAAAACAGCACTTCCAAAATGATTTATGTATTTCTAGTAAAAAATCATATCAACAATGAATCAAACATTTAACAAAATATAAAAAAAACATTAAAAATCGAATTAATGATACAAAATTGAGTCATCATGTGTCCATGGATTTTTAACCCATTCCTTGATACTGTTTATTATTGGCATAATAGTCACTTCATTCTTGATTTCGATAGTGTTGGGAACATTCGATGTGTCAACATCATCATTATCTTCCGCCACGAGCCAAAAAATGATACAAATTATGCATGTGATGTCACAAAGTTTATGACACGTCCCCCCCCCCCCCTTGTCACAAGATATCACACATTGTTGACCCCCTCCCCCCTCAAGGTGTGACGTAATTTATGGATGGCCCCTAAGTCATTGCGCACCGAGTTGACTTCATCCAACAAAGCATCAAATGTTTCCTTATTTAAAGACTGCGACGATGTAGATTCACTATTTTTGTGACTACATCCATTATATTATCATCGAAGGCGAATAAGCCCTCTACACACAAAGCTTGTTGATGTTTGGTGCAGTGGCATTCAAGAATGTGTTTGGAATAAACTGATAAATCCATTTATTTTGTCCACCGTACTTGGAGCAGCATCAATCGTTATCGAAACAATTTTGCTTAAATCTACGTCTTTCTTAGTAAGTGAATTTTTTAACAGCCGTACAAATATCTGTGCCCTTAGTAGTTGTTGGTAATGATGTTATAGCAATCAATTCTTCCTTCATCTCGTTTACTACACAAAATCGAGCTAAAATAGTTAAACGAGCAGATTTAGTTACAGCTGTACTTTCGTCAAGACGCAACAATATAAAAGGAGATGACTTGATGTAATTTTTTTTGTTGTTGTTTTTTTTTTTAATTTTTCGCTGGTTTTAGTATATTGTCATTTATTGTGTTTTTTTTGATAAAGGAGACTCCTTGACATGCTGAATTAACTTACCTTTATTTTCAAAGGCTTCAGAAAGTGAAGGGGAGCATTATAACAAGGCTTCCTTCAAAGATCGTCCCTCATTAGAAGGTTTACCGTGCCGAGCAATAACATTTGCAGACGAAGATCGTGCGGCACCATCCTTGATAACATACTTAACCAAATGCGTCAATTGCTTCTCTCTTTAATTCTCAATGAATTCTTTATGCTCTGGTTCGCAAAAACTATGCGTGATTGGTAACTGCAGTCAACTAAGTCAGCATAAACAAGTGAATAAGTGAGCCCGCGCTTGATCACTCAGTTGGTTCCGTCAGAAATTTGCTTGAAATATACTTCTTTTGCCCAATCTGTAGTCGTTCCGGCACAGGTAGTTTCCTTCACAAGGAACTTTTTTAATGAGATGTCAAATTATGTAGACGAAAAAAATTACTTATATCGATTAAGTACCTACTTAATTAATGCCGTGCCCAAATTATTTGGTCGCGTGCCATCACCGGCACGAGTGCCATTGGTTCGCCATCCCTGGTGTAGGCTATTAATGTTATAACAGAGATATACATCACACACGTTTGTAATGTTCTCATCAAGCCAGTAATTTTGTACTTTTTTAACACAGCTAAGTTATTTATCCATAAATGGTGACCAGGCAATAGTACCATATACCAGTATTAGTTTGACAAAAGGAGAGAAAAGCCAGAATAGTGTGTTAACATTTTTTTATTTTCTCTGAGATCTATATATGGATCCAATATAATGAGTTTTTGTAAAAATAATTTCTTTATGTCACAAATAGTGAATAGTAGGATTTTAAAATCTTGCATAAACTTTTTTCAAATTTTTAGGCTTATTGAAGAGTTAATATCTGATGTAGTGTGCGAGCTCTGGGTTCTATTGAGAACCTTTGATGGATATCTTTTGTAGATAGGAACAGATTATCATTTTCTGCTTCAGCATTCAATTACATACTGTCTTTAGACATACTGCAAATTTAAGATAGATCAGAAGCTTTAATCCCTGAAAATCATTTTTAAATTTGTTACGTAATTTTTGTGTTATGTTAATACAAATAAATGCCAAGGAATTGGCCAGCTACAGATTTATGCATGTTCTAGTGGGCCCATGCTGAAAGCATGTTAATAAATGCCAATTACTTAAAATGAGTTTTGATTCTGCC
The DNA here is from genome assembly GCA_031002005.1 of Vandiemenella viatica. Classification (NCBI taxonomy): domain Eukaryota; kingdom Metazoa; phylum Arthropoda; class Insecta; order Orthoptera; family Morabidae; genus Vandiemenella; species Vandiemenella viatica. Next base: position 69,767,680 of record CM061914.1, read on the forward strand.
TTATCCTTGCATATGTAAAGCACAATAAATCATAATTATGATTATATATCAAATGCACCATGAGACACATTTGTTTTCAAAAACATGTTGTTGTAGAAATCTTATACATATATATACATATAAGGATAGGGAAATATGAACCAACACTTACTACAGGTGAAGGTGGCTGGTAATGTTGAACATAAAAAAAGAACAAACACAAGAAACGTGCAATATTTTGGCAGTTAGTCTTATTTTTGCTAAAAGTGAGACACCAGGCAGAGCCAGGTGCACACGATGGCAGCCATCTGAAAGGTGGTTGAGTGACATGACCAGCATAAATGGCAGTATAGGAGAGGGAGGGGGGGGGGTGGAAGTGTGTCAGGCGTAGATGTTAATTGGGGGAGGTTAACACTTTCGCCTAAACTGTGAACAATTATGTATTCATATTATAACCCCAAATAGGAAGGGTTATTGAAATGAGTTCACTTGACACAGTTTTAAATTTCACAATACTTGTATTCTTGATTAAAGTTCTCACGTACATTGTCGGTGCCAGAAACGTGGATAAAGCATCGAACAACATTATACGAGAAGACAAACTCACTAAGTCCCCCAACTTTAGTGAGTACCAGATTGTTATAGCATGCTGGGATTTGTCGCAACCTCTACCGCTCAGAGCGGTTCTCCCATTAACTAGTGTGAAGTTACGCGATCACTTTCCAGCGAAATAATGAGATCATCCCAGCACGAAGTTACTTCATTGAAAATCACTGAGAGACTGAGGCAATCTAGGATGTATGCAGGGTCTTTTATAAGCTTCCCGCGGCCTATGAAATCAGCAATTATTTTATTTTATTAATATATCCTAAAGTACTAAATAGTTTAATTTGCAATTTATACAAGGGCTTCATGTGATCACATTTTATCTGTTTTAATTTAATTTAGTATTCAAAAGGGTTTCTATAGGCTACATCACCAGTTAGGCATGATCTTACGCGCTTCAACAACAATCTATCTTTCAAAACTTAATTATCAGACTAATGCTTAAACTTTTTACAAAACCCATTACATATTCGTAATCATCTGAATTTAGGCTATCTACTGATATAAATTTATCAACTGTATTCCTTTTAGTTAAAAAGTTTATTTTTTTCTCTTAATTAAAACTGCCAATTCAACTTTGCCAAAACAATTAATTTTACTACCAAAATATCCAGAACAGTGCTGACTATAGCTGGTGATAAAAGTTCAACTGTAGCTTTACTTCATTCAAAGTTATCTCAAATCTTAAATTTTTGCTTTTCTGATCGTGTGTCTCAAAACATGAACAAACCAAATTATCTCTTAAAATAAATTTTCCCCGATATAAGGAATACACTTTAAAATGATTCTTATGATGAGGTTTCACTGTGGAAATAAATGCAAGAAAATTCCTTCAAGTTAACAATTGCTCTTCTCAAAATTTCTAAATCCAGTATAAGTGACTTCACAATTGATCTGCAGAATATTTTACTACTGGGAATGGCTGGTGGGAGTGCTTTTGTTGAATTAAAGGATGCCTTACAAGTGAAAATACTAAATTGATAATGCTGAAGGTATTTTATCATTGAAAATGGGAGATCACCATAGTAACTGAGTGATAGTGATTTTGAAAAAATTTTAAGTAGGAAAAAATATAAGCAATATAAATAGTAATGATAATAAGTGCTGGTTGTGGTGGGAGGGATTTATTGGAGATGGAGGCCTGGAGGATGTTCTGATAGGCTAGCGCCCATCTACACAGTTTAGAGGAGGTTGTGTTGTCAGGGAAAACTCTGATCGCCCTGACAGAGAAACAGTTGTTGAAATTATTCAGATTGTGGGAACTGGCATGTTTTGCCACTGGGTGGGCTTCATTGCTGGTAGGCCTGTGGCAAAGAGATATTTTAAGAGCTTTGAAAGTGGAATTGGTATGGTAAGACAGCCAAATAAATTTTAAAATTTCATGTTGAAAGGAGAAATCACTAGGCTGGTCTCCCAATGCATTCACTGAAATAGCAGCTACTTACAACAAGAGTTTCGAAAGGATGTTGGTTAGAAATAACCAATGTTTTAGCTAGCTATGATGAAAGACACAGACTATAATCATATAGAATTAGATGGACCAAAAAGGTTTGATGTTGAAGTCACTAAGTAGTATTTCAAAAATAAAAGAAATATCATGCAAAAATAATTAACAGATATGTTATTTGTTTTCAAATGACACATCTTCTCACTCACTCCACTCACTAAAAATCATATAGTCAATATGTAAAAACTTTGTTACAAGTAAATGTCATTTCAGGAGATATTTGAAACATTGCATATTAAACATTTTGATGTGTTTTTAATCTTTGTGCAAAAAAATTTCATGACTGTCAACCAGTATTTTTCTTATTCGCCTTATTTAATACCGGTGACTTTGGAGTGCTACCTCACATAAAGATGTAAAAGGGTCACAGGTTTGAGATGGCAGTGTATAAAATGTGAAATGACAGGATATAAGTTAACTGATAATGCAGGTCACAAATAAATTAATGAAACATGGTTTACCTCATCTGGAAGCCAAAAAGCATGTATTTTCACAATGTCAATATAATCTGCAAATTCACTAAAGCAAACATTTACAAAATCATGATATTCCTTTCTATTTATATATCTACACAGTAATCATAAAATTTTATCAAAATTTGCTCTATCAATTATATAAAAAAGTACCTTCTAATTTTGGTATATGAAACAAATCAGTGTAAAATTTGATGATCCCTTCTAATTATGATATTAAATTTTAAAACTATTCAGTTTTTAACCAGTCACTGAAATCAAATTCAATTTAGAATGTAAACACTGTTGTTTTCTTTTTGTTATTTATTAGGTTTGAAGCTAAATGATCAGATTTTTATATACTTCAGTTCCTGGCCCAATCAGAAATTGTTCTGAAAATAATGATAAACTTTCTTGTTACTGACATTTAGAAAAACTTTGATACACAAAGCAAACAGCAATATTTCTGAATAAGTTACACACGTTCCTTTTTTACTATTAATGGCCTGTGTACATAGTAATAAATAGGTACCTGTACATATGCAGGAATATTTTATATTCTGAATATTATATTTTTACAATTGTTTTGTTTTTCTAATAAAATCACTGTATATTACAAATCTTGAGAGAGCTGTATGATTAAATATATATTTCTATTAAAACCAACTGTATATATAAATAGTTATCTCTGAAAATATGGAACAGAACTGTTAACTCGAATAAATTTCTAATTATATACTCTCATTTCATATTTCCACATAAGGTGTATACATACTGCATTATATTAATAGTAAAACTGAACATTGACTTTTTTTGAAGGAGATAGGAGTGAATAATTTCATTTCAACAACAATTTGGTATAGCACTGATGTCAACTTCAAAACTAAGTAAATAAATAAATTACTTATTTCATATCAAATTAAACAGAAAGTGATTAAATTGCATTTTGTAACTTGATTGTCATTCCCAGCTATATATTTTTTAGAATTAAAACAACAACAACGAGGTGTTTACTGTTCAGATTATTTGGTATTTGTATTTATTTCCTTGATAGATCAAACAAATTCAAAGTTAGTGCCTGTGATGGCCTTGTCTTTGGCAGGTAATAAACCTTCAAAAGGACAAGGGGCTTCTAGCTAAGTATAGATAAGGAGGAGGATGGTATCATGGAGTACCTGCTCTAAAATATTTAATAAATTAATATTATTAAGTAGAAAAAAAATATTTTTCTCAAATGGAGGAAATACTAGTTATAAATATGAACAAAAGTATGCAGTGGTATCTAGGCTATCTAGATAATGGCACATTCTTGAGTACTACAGCTTTATTCTGGGGAAGAACTGTACATTGATAGGTTCTGTACACACTTATATACCCACTCCCCATTGTGGAAAGTTCTTTCCAATTAGAAAAACAGCGACTTCAAAGGTTTGTGCTTGGGCAACATGAAGATGCACTTTGTTTAGTGCCCTCATCACACAATTTCCATTGATGGAAATGAAGCCAGACAATGTTCCTAAATATTTTAATGAAAAAGTGATGAAGAAAGCCTTGAAAAATCAATTTACCACAAAAAAATACTTATGTAGCTCCTGGTGACAGATATATGATTTGAGATTGGTGCCCCTCCAAATGTGATTCCTGGGCAGTAAAGGTTAAAAAAAAGTCACCACCATACCATCTTGGCTGCCCCTAATGTTGCCACTCAGAGAAACAATAAGAGCTAAAGAAAAAGGTCACCACCACATGAGTTTGCCATTTGTTGTCCCCTTCAAACGTGTCTTGGCGGCCCACCTTCTCCTCCAAAAATAGCCGCCCTGGTTTGCCTCCTCCCCCCACCCCTCCCAGATCCAGCACTTGTTGCTCCTCCAAACGACAAAAACATGTATCTTACAGTCTTTTGCAACAATGGAGTAGAGAGAAATGCAACCACTCACCATTAAGTTTTCCTTCTTTCCATACAAAACAGTAAGAGTGTGTGTGCCTTGGAAAGATTTTTGATGTCATTAAACATACTGGAACACATATTCAAGGCTAATTGATCGAATCTTTAATTGATTGAAGACCCACAGTTTAACTTATATCAATGTGTCACAGAAATAATTGTCAAGCTGTTTAGAAAAATGGATGTAAACCCTGATCCCCATTGTGCACAACCAACTAAACACCTCCTTGGTTAACATAAAAAGGCAGATAATCTCTGCTTCAAAAGCTGCGGGCTTGTGAGATCCATTACTGCTGTGGTTGATTTTACTTCAGAAAGACAGACCACACAATGAGTGACAAGTTACTGGATCTTATCCGTCAGTAGAAGACCAAAAGCGCAGAGATGTCAGTCAGCCACTTTGCATATTTTTGATCATGAGTTGTCATACTGTTGACTTTGAAAACAATCATTTTGATAGAAATAGATTAGGAAACAAGGCATTGGAGGTAGCTAAATGCCTAAACAAGGAATGTAGCCTCTAGCTTCACATTGCATGACACTGTTGGTTACATACTGAACAGTTTGCACCCTTGTCCCTGTGATATTGTCCAAGCACAGCTTGTGGGATTGGTCTATCCTTCCGATTGATAAAGGTAACAATGAAAGGAAAGAAATGCCGTGAGGCAATATTTATATGGAAAGGACAGATAAAATACACCCAACACTCACCAAAGTTGAAGGGAGGAGGGCAGCAGCAACAACAAACAAACAAAGAAAATATTTCTGGTGAAAATCCCTTCTTCAAGTAAACAAAGGTAGGTGGCTGGGCTTGCGCAAGACTTGCGGTCAACGCAGCCACTTCTGATTGATAAAATAGGCCTGACTTTCTAAGAATGAGGAGATGAAAAATTAACATGTATAGATCCTTCAAAATCACAGTACTGTCCTTTGCTAAAATATTGGCTTTTGACTTCATATAGAATCACTTAAAAACCCTTGAAAGTAGCCACCAATTTTTCTGATTGCCAATGTTTGATACATTTGCAACAATCCTGATCCAAGAGATATATAATGAATTCAAAATCATAAAGATTAAGAATTAAAAACTGCGTAAAATATCTTATCTTCTCTTTTATTTAAATTTTTTTGAGCAATTGTCAAATTAGGATTAAAACAAGCTAATGACAATTACAGATAGAAATTGGAATAAATTGAGTTAGGATGCTGAAAAAAAAAATGTTCCCATGAGGGAAAAATAGGAATGGAGCACAAACAAGAATAAACCTGATAACTCCACAGAAAAACTTACGACAAAAGTTACATGAATTATTTATTTTTCTGCTTTTGGGACTATAGAAAGAGGCATCAGCTTGGTCATTTTAATGCTTTAAACATCGCCTTTCATTTTCCTATCACAGCCAAATAAAATTCAGGATAACATATAATTCTGTAGCCTTTTTGTCAAAATAATATTTTTTGCCAGATTTCACCAAATGTAATGTACATCATCCAAAACAAAATACACAGTAACAGGACATGTTCTATTGTTCAACCATATTGCCTTGTTGTTGTTAAGACTTTTAGAATTCTGATGTTATGCTAAACTGAATCCCAACATTAAGCACCTCTTCCAAAAATTTCCCCCTAACCAAAGGTAATAATGGGTTGGTGAAAGCATTGTTCTCATTGCACACCTTACAGCAGGATAGTCTGTTCCTTGGAGAGGACTCACAGAAGTATCTCATGGAACAAGAAGATTGGTATTATATTGTGAACAAGGCTCAGATGAAAATATTCTGAGAGTGGCTGGGAGGATTTCAGGCTGATTATGCTGTGGAGCTGTATTTTGTCCAAATTTATTCGTTTTAGTAATCTCTGACTTACAGCAGACCAGGTTGCCTGCTTAAACCTAACAGTTTGCAGTCAAATTAAATATAAAACAGTATAGCTGCTTCCTTTTTTTAATTCATTTTTTATTGAACTGAATGAATGGTTAAAAGGACTAAAAGTCACTTAAAAAGTAATTAATTGTAGAGTTAGAAGTACTAATCTATAATGCAAACAAACCATTGACAATAGCCATATCAATCGGACAGGATTTTTTTACTACTTAATAATTAGCTTGATATATATGCACTGCTGGAAATTTCTCTACACACCTACTTAATAATTTCATCAATTTTTAATGAATGGTGTGGTAGCTTAATGGTAAAGGTACTTTCTCTCAAAGTTCATAATACTGGGTTCAATTCCTGGATGGGACAGGAATTTTTAAGAGTGGTCCTTGATCATATGAACTATGCCATGAAACTCTGTAGTTAATATTTCATGTGAAATTGTAGGTCCAGGCATGATAGAGGCTGAATGTACAGCAATCAGAAGTCTGTCTCCATACTACATTAATTTAGTTTTCTTTGTATGTTTTTATTTTAAATTCTTTGAATGGCTGAAGAAAATTTCACAGCATTTTGCTTGGTAGCTTTAATCCAGTCTCTGACTCCTGACAAAAGAAAAAAAAATACATATCCTTATGCCTTAAATCAATTGATACTCCAAGCTCATGATCATGTCTATCCTTCCATGTACTACACTTTTTCTTCTACCAATATCCATTTACTCTTCACCAACAGATACTTTATTCCCTCCCTGAGCTCTATTCACCCACTTCCTGTCTACCAATGATTCCCAACCCAGTTCCTCCACCATATAAGTTACTTATTATGTTGTATTGGTAACAATGAAATCAAGATGCTAAGTAGTGGAAAGGAATCAAATTAGGATATGGAAATGAGCCACCGCTTAGTTTTAGATGATGGATGTGGGGTGCGAACACACAGAATAGACACAAACACAAATAATTTTTTTTTTTTTTTTTTTATTTGGGGATAAACCCTTTGTCAGTGGGAGAACATTATGATAGGTGGGTGCGGCTGGTGACTGCCTCACAGAAAGACCACCGGTCGGGAAAATGGTGGGGGTAAATTCAAACACCGGAAAAGTAGAGGGGCAGTGATTCAGAGCTAATACCCAAGCAAGATTAGATTAGATATTTAACTATCCTCAGATATTAGCTCACAATTACTGCCCCTCTACTTTTCCGCTGTTTGAACTTACCAGCGCTCTTTCTGTGATGCAGTCTCCAGCTGCACCCACCTCTCATAACGTTCTCCCAGTGACGAAGGGTTTATCCCGAAAATTTCTTTATTATTTGTGTTTGTATTTTTTCTGTGTGTTCGCGCCCCACATCCATCATCTAAAGGTAAGTGGTGGCTCGTTTCCCTATCCTTATTATATTTTATTGTAATTTCCACCAAAAAAAACATTTGGTGCCTTTTTTTGCATCCCCTCCATTCCAACATTGTATAATTAATTATGATGTTGGTGGAATGCATTTAGGCTGCTTGAAGATAAAAAGGATTAAAATGGTAGAGCATTGCGAAAAGCTACAGAGACAGCTAGTTGTCCTATCCACTGTCTCTGTAGGAATGTAAATGTCAAAAATAGTCAGCTTATTAAGTATACGGATTCAGATATAGAGGTGTGTGATTATAAGATGGAGGAGTAAACTCAATTGTGCCTTTGGTAGAGAGCTATTCAGACAATTACTGGAGGAAGTGGTGAGGGAATATAATGGGATATGAAGGCATTATGATACACCATCTTGGTCAAACAATTGTTTGAGTATGATGGCGTAGTACAGTGCCCAAATTACGGGCATGAAAAATAAGAGTTGGAGGGCATGCTAAGGAGAGCAGCTTGATCTTGTAAGACTTATTAGCATCGAATACCATCATAACTTACAAGCTAAATGAGATCAATTAATATGAAAGAATACAAAAGGTGGACGGAAAGAAAGCTGGGAAAGTATAAGGCATATATTTACAATGAAGCTTGTATATATATAGCTAGAAGTATTAGGATATTATGTGATAGAAAAGAAATCACCATGAACATAAACTGGCACTTTATTTCAGGAATAAGGGAGTTGAAAAAAAAATTATTGCTCAGTTACAGTCTTGAATAGATTGTCAACAGAAATTATGAACAAGTTACCTCAATTGTTGAAAGTGTTTAGAGGAAAAAATCTGTGAAATGTGATAGTAGATGTGTAGGGAAATTGATAAATGCAAATCTGTTCCATTGTATTTAATTAATTACAGGAATATATTGCAGTAGGAAAAATGAAATAGGATAGGTTGCAGAGTAAGAATATAAGATCTTTATGTGATATTGGATTTCTTCACATATTGTTGTGTCAACTGTTTACACATTCTTCCATATCTGAAACAGCTAGAAGAAAAATTTTATGTGAAGGATGGATTAGTAATTATTGGTGTACACAATGCCAAATTTGACAATGAGAAACACTCAGAAAACATAATAGCAGCATTACAGTGTTATGATATACATCATTCTGTTGTCAATGACGCTGAAGTTACCATGTGGAATGAGCTTTCCATACCATCATGGCCAACACTGCTTGTTCTGGGTCCAAATGGTGTACCCATTTTAATGCTTGTGGGGGAGAGCGACATTGTCAACCTCGAAGGTTTGTAGAAATTTGCATTAATTTTACAAAGGGGAAGGATACATTTCTGAGCTTCTGCAGTACCAGAATCTCATCTTAAACCCAAAGTGGACTGACCACTGTTGTTCCCAGGGAAAGTCAGTGTATGCAGGAACTGTCACAATGGCTTGTGCAATAGAATTGCAATTGCTGACACTGGTCATCATCATATAATCATCACAGATAAAAGTGGATACGTGCAGTAAGTTATACGTGCAGGGATGGAAAATTGATTCACTGATGGAAATTTTAAACAGGCAAGATTTAATTCCCCACAAGGTTTAGTTTTCCAGACTTGGAACATACTTTTTGTAGCTGACACATAAAACCACTGTTTAAGAAAAGAAGTATGAAAAAGGGACTTGCACCAGAATTGCAGGCACGGGGCGAGAAGAGAATCGCAAAAGGAGTGGCTAGGTCTAATGCAAGTCTTGTGCAAGCCGAGCTTCCTACCTCTGTTTACTTAAAAAAGGGTTTTTCACCCGAAATATTGTATTTTCTTTGTTTGTGTGTTGTTTTGTGTTGCTGTTGCCCTCCTCTCTTCAACTTTGGTGTTGGGTGTATTTTACCTGTCCTTTCCATGTAAATATTGCCTCGCGGCATTTCTTTCCTTTCATTGTTACCTAGATCTTTATATAAGGTGTATAAAATAAGCATACTGGTAAAAGAAAGAAAGAAATATTAGAATGAACAAATAGGTAGAATGGATAAAGAAAGAATGGTTGAAAAAGAATGAGGCAGTCAGAAGAAGAAGAAAGAGGTCATTAAAATGTTTGAAAGAATTGTTTACAACAACTTTAAAAGAGAGAGGATGAAAGAAACAGTCTGTAAACTGCTAATATTATTATGAATCATTTGTAAACCAACTATTTTTGTTCAACATTGAGATAAATAAATAAAAACATTTTATACATCCAGGTAATACTTTAGGATATATAGTCATTAATTTCTACCCACAAGTATACTCACACTTGTAATAAAGGCATATGGCTGCATATTTTCTTTAATCACTGTCTTGCAAATTTATTTTGAGTAATAGTACAAAGTTCTGCACATTTAAAATAAAAATTTATCAAACAATAAATATCAACATGTGAACGTTACCATTTTGAGATTTGTATGATATTAAAATACTAAATGCAGTCTTCGTATTCAAATTTCTGATATCTTGATATTAATGTTAAAGAAAAGTACATGTCATAACCAATATTAGATCCAAGAGAGACAGGAAAGAATTCTGATATAAAATGCAGTCTGAATTTGATACTTATTTGAAGTAGTATAAATGTACGTAAGAATGAAGCTAACAACAGCTTGTGTTTTCAGCTAGAAACTGTGATTCAGTATCAATTATTCTACCAAATAGATAATATTTTTGTGTGAGAGAGACTATACACTTGATAAGCTGCAGAATTCTAAATTATAGAATTTCCTGTTTAATTTTGTATAGTCATAAACAAAGACATTAGCAACTTAAATATTAGTTACATCCCTTGAAATATTGGGATTATTTTTAAAATAAATGAAATATGATCCCTCATTTGTAGATCCACAACTGATATTAGGAAAGGAAATGATGAAATGGGAGAAGAAAAAATACAACTTCAAAACATGTAACAACTGAAGTTCTCATGGCACTGTTACAAAATATTTTCAGATGTGTCATGCCATGGATTCATGAAAAAACAATGTTCTGACAGGCAACATCTCTAAGCAGAAAACTACTTCCAAAAATGGTATAATGACAACTACAGTGTATGCTTCATGATAAACATAACAAGGCATTCACAATAGATATCAACGTAGGGTCAATGGAAGTATTTCATGTGATAAAAACAACAGACTTACCTGTAAAAATGACAGGGTATGCTACTGTTTTTACCAAGTTTGCTAGCTTACTTTCTCTGACTGGTTTTTATCTGTAAGGAACTTCCATTGATTCCATGAACCTAGCTAATAACAGATCCATTGGTTTCCATAAAACTGGATTTCAACATCCACTGAATCTGTTTCAGTTTAAATTATATTCATGGGAGCTGATATAGCAAAATTTTACTTCTGCCGTGTAAATTCATACAAATATTGGCAAAAGAAGCATCAACCAAACAACTGTTTCTTCCTCTCCATTCAGTTTCTTTTTTAAGAAAAGAACAGCACAGTAAAATAAACACAAAGTTTTTGAATCAAAATTGTAACAAATGACTAGCCAAGAAATGATTATATCTTTCAGTCATCAGAAAAGAACAATGTACAAAACAATCATTTTACAAAGAGTCACAGCCATTTCCATCAATGTATCATTTAAAAAAAAAAAAGCAAAAAACTATAAATATTTTACTATTGTTTCTTAATTGTCATAAATAAAAAGTTCATGTATAATGAATGACCTATCACAGTCAGTTTTCTTATTCTCTGTCTAATTAATTTTAACACTGAAATAACTTTTTGAATGTTTCATATAAAAATTTACAAAACCACCTGAATACTGTTTCAGGTTCAAGTCCAAATTTAGCATATACCATTTGTAGGGTTCACAACTGACTGCACAAACACTGAGTTCAGTCTACCATTCCTCACACACTGCTTTCTCCCTTGCCTATCACAGTCACAGGGTATAAATAATTCTTTCGGTTGTAAGTCACTTTATCTGGAACACCAACTAAATTTGATAGTAAGGGAAGGGACTCCAGGGTTTGACGGTCAGTGATGCTATCATGATGTTGGTTCCCACTTATCACCTTTCTGTTTTCTTTTATCTGGAAAGGAAACTGAGAAGTCCTATTTCCATCAGCAAAGTTCTTGCTTGGTATACTACACAACTTCACATTGTTATTGTCAGTACGGCACAAGTTATCAAGAACCTCAGAATGGAAGGTAGATGCATTAACAAACATGTTATTTTTGTTACATGGAACATGACACCTTTTTACATTTTTACCACTTTCTAATGTCAGGCTTCTTTCCCAATGTTCAGATGTGGCAGTGCTGCTACCTCTTTCCAGCACAACAGATGTGTCAATTGCTTTAGTGTTGGCATTAGGCTGTTGATAGCCTTGCACATGAGTGAACTTCACCTGGAAAAAAAGGTCATAATGTAACTGCAATAAAAATAAAATATATAAAGCCATCATAAGAATTTATACCACAGCACTAGATGTGTTTTATCTCTGTTTTTCTAACATTAAAAATCCAAAAATTTTGGAGACTCAAAACTAATTTAAATTCTCTAATAACTGAATAATAATGAACCTATATTTGCTCCATTTTTTATATTCAGAAGAGATTAATATTAATTCTAAGTGTAAAATTGTGCCAAATATGCTTCTTCCATGGTTTTAGGCATCAAAATATGATCTGAAACAATGCATGTAGATGAACCAAGAAATTCAACCAGGGCACTCAAAGTACACTTTCCCCTTCCTCAACATGCAATATGGCAATGGAATAGAACTACTAGCGAGAGATATACCTTATTCATGTTTCATAGTCACTGACTGGCCATTGATGGAATGCTTGGCATTGCTTATGATATTAGAGAAATCTCACAAAGTATTTGGATGTGATTTGGTAACACTTGAATAACAAGTCAGTCAATGACTCCTGTGTATCTACGTCTTATTTTGGGAGAGGGCAATGGGGAGAAATTGCTACTGATTTTTAAAATCATGTTTTATGAGTCAAACAGTACCACAAGCATCGGGCCAGTGAAATCTAATGTACACTTACAGTTAGAGCTCGCCAACTGTATTGTTTAGGCATATTTACTGCATAATCCACAAGAAAAACTATGGCAACATTGGTCAAACTATTGATATAATAGTAGAAATTTCTGAGATGATAAAGAAATTTCACATCAATTGAATTAATCGTAATTAAGACTGTGCATGTAATCTAAACAGCAAACATGTCATCTACAAATCAGTGTACCTGTTTTTCACTTACCACAAATGAAGGCAGGAGGGCGAGACACATAAAAACACAAAAACAAACGAATTGCACAATATTTCGACTTCAGTCTTAATCATGTGGGAGGCGAGACATATGGCAGGGGGAAAGATGTGGTCACATCCCAATGTGGCGGGTTGGGATGTGACCACATCTTTCCCCCTGCCATATGTCTCGCCTCCCACATGATTAAGACTGAAGTCGAAATATTGTGCAATTCGTTTGTTTTTGTGTTTTTACGTGTCTCGCCCTCCTGCCTTCGTCTGTGGTAAGTGACGGGTAGCTGTTTATTTTCCCTATCCTATCTTATTTTCAGTGCCTCGCGGCAGTTTCTTTGTTTCCTTTATCCAAGTGTACCTATTTTGTTATATGTGCAACCAAATAATATAAATACTGTTAGAAGACATAATGAACTGACATTAACTCATTGTAATTATTAATTTTTTAAATTTAATTTTAATTGTGATAGAGGATGTGCCCCAATGTCAATTTCCATACTCACTTAATCATCTACCAAATTAGTAATTCATTTCTTTGAGTATTATTTAACTTCTACCTTTTAAGCAATTTTAGTTCATTCAGGTCAATTTTTAAGCATGACCTTCAGTAATTAATTCTCAGATCTGACACATTTGTGTACAAAAGAAAATTTTCCCTCTCTTATGCCTGAAATCAGAGAAAAGTTTGAAGCCATGGTAACTTCCCTTCCCACACTATGTCTTATTCTTCTACCAAAATCCTTCAGGCTTCGTTATTATTGTCAATATTAAACATTTCCCTTTTCTACCAGTCATCCGGCACATTCTCTTTCTGAGGTTGTGTTTATTTGAAAGCAAGACTCCAATTATTACCAGCTTGCTAACCCTGTTTTAGTTTTCTGGGGAGGCAAAAATGTTGCCATTTGTCCTTGAAAAATGTAACTTGCATTCAGTGCAATAAGTGTATTTTTGACTGGGAAATGTGTATTTTATGAGGCAGAGATTGGGGACCATCCCAGCATGTACGTATGTGATTGTAGAAAACCATCCACAATTTTCATTAAGCACAGCAGCTATGCTTCATCACCAATAGACAACTTACACACTCCTAACACTCTCTTCATCTGCATCCTGTTTTTCAACTTAGCTCTTTTATCATATTAGTCACTGCATTTATTCTGTAGTAATTTCCATAAACAAACCAACCCTCCTCTGCACGCTCTCCAACTGTATTTGATACCAATAATGTGGGTCGCAACCTAACATGCAATACTCAAACAATAGTCTGACCAAGTTCTATTTACAAATTCCCTTGCTTCCCTGGTATAAGATATTTAAATTTGTATATTCAACAAGCAATATCCCTCATACCCCATAATCATACAATAACTTTATTTTTAAATCTGTGAACTTAATAAGTCAATCCTTTTAAGCATTCCCTTTTATTCCATGTTGGTGGTGTTCATTTTCATAATTCTCTCCTGTTTTAATCCTATTAGATAAAACTATGTCATCTGCAAACAACCTAAAGTGTCAACACAGTCATGCATTATAAGAATAAGTAGTAATGACACCAGTCACCAGGGCTGGTGTTAGGGAGGGGTAAGCAGGTCAAAAGTATCCAGGGCTGGATTCCCCAAAGAGGGCCCACTGGCCTGGATGCCTATCTAAATAGAAATCGAACTCTAGTTTTAAAATCTGCACTTATGATTTTGAACATTATGGCATTACAATTTTCTGGATTTATTAACAACAAAAAACAAAGTTCAAAGTACTCTCCATTAGCATTAATTGTCCAAACATTTACCCTCTTTGAATGCGTCCTTTATTTCATGACAGGCTTGACCATGACAATCCTTTTAAACTTCAGTGAGAAGTCTTGGCATGAACTATGCTGACACTCTTTACATTCCCAAATTAAGTTCAAAATGCACTGAATTGAGTTCCTGGACAACCTGGATAATTTCTCGAGTTGATCAATTGCCCTGCATCAAACTTCGTTGATCAGATTACAGATTGTGCTGATATTTTCCTCGTTTCAAGCAGGTGACGAGCAACCAGAGGGAGGCTGATCTTCAATAGCCATTTCTCCCATTTTTGGCTGAGAAAACCATTTATACACTTGAGTTTTCCTAAGAGCATGTTCTTTGTAAGCTATTTGCATCATCACTACTGTTTCCACTGCATTCTTGCTGAGTGAAAAACAAAACTGATGTTGTTCATAAGAAGCAGCCATCATTTTGTGTCATGTCATCACTGTACATACAAAAAAACTGCCAGAGAAACCACACTAGTCATTGGCAGGTGATGCCGCTTGATGGAATTACTCAGCAGAGGTCCTACAACAGACATCTGGTGGCGCAACCTGGTACTACAAGTACACAATACACAGCATTACAATTCCGGTTATTTGGGGGGGCCCCTCCGTATACGTATGGAAAGTTCAAACAAAATCGGATACAAACTGTGGCTTTGTATCAAGAACT
Organism: Vandiemenella viatica; assembly: GCA_031002005.1. NCBI lineage: Eukaryota > Metazoa > Arthropoda > Insecta > Orthoptera > Morabidae > Vandiemenella > Vandiemenella viatica. The sequence continues at coordinate 69,783,127 of CM061914.1, forward strand.
TTTGTAAAAACTGAATGCGGTCAAAAGGGCGAGGAGTTGGGATTTGCAAACAGTATGTAGTAAATATGGTTCTCTTTGTTTTAAAGTAAATGTGTGCAATGTTCAAACGAAGTCTGAAAAAAACTTTGGGTTTTTGTAAAGAAAATTTGAAATTAAGAGGGATAGGGCTAAAATGGGAGAGGAGTTGAACTTTTGCAAACCAAATTGAGACAGAATTTTTCTGTTTGTTTTAAAGTATATATGTGGAAAGTTCCTTCAAGAACGATTAGAAACTATAGCTTTGTATAAAACATATGACAAAAGTCAAGGGGGTAGAAAGGGGGAGAGGGGTTGGGTTTCTGTAAACCAGATGTAGACAGTATTTTGCTATCTGTTTTAAAGAATACTTGTGCTAACTTTCTTCGAAATTGGATAAAAACTGTAGCTTTGTATAAAATTAAAGTATACAGTACTTTTCTCTTTGTTTTAAAGTATAAGTTCCATTGAAATCTGATAAAAATGAGGGTTTGCATAAAAATAAAGTGATTTAAAGGAGGAATGGGATGGTTTATTTTTTTTATTTTTCTGGTAAGAAACTTTCTCCATTAAAAAATACATACTCGAACTTTCATTCTGATCAGTCAAATGATGTCAACTATAGCTTTGCATAAAGAACATTTACAAAACTTAAGGGTTGGAAAGGAGGATAGGGGTTGGGTTTTTGCAAACCAAATATTGACTGTATTTTTCTCTTTATTTTAAAGTATATGTATGCATAGTTCCATCAATATCAGATAAAAAATGTGGGTTTGTATGAAAATTAAGTGTTGTAAAGGAAGAGAGGGGATGTTATTTTTTTTTAATTTTTTGGGTCAGAAACCTTCTTCTTGTATAAATACATGTATGTTCCAACTTTCTTGGTGATTGGTCAAATGGTGTCAACTGTAACGTTGTGTATAATAGTGGGAGAGAGAGAAATGAAGGGTGTGGAAAGGGAGATCTGGATCTATTTTAGTCTGCTCATTTCTAATTAGGTGGGGAATGTGTGTCAGGAAAATGTGTGGTTGGTTTAGATAAAATCTTCTTTGTCTGCGATCTATGAATGTGGAACTCCAGTAAACTTCTAAAATGTTTAAAAATTAGTCACCACCAAAAGCATGGGTGTTATAAATAGTTTACTTAAATATTGAATGTAGTAAGTTTGGAGCAATAATAATAAAAACCGAAGAAAAGTTCATGAAATTTTATTCTCCAAAACTTCAGGTTGCTATCAGAAGTTACATCTCTAATAGTCAAATGTTTAATTGGACACAATACTTATATAAAGATACAGGTTAGTTTCTGCAACTCAATGTATTCAAAACAGTTTCAATGAATTTTCAAAAATTAAGCACCCTTTTAATTTACCTAAGTTCAGATAAGCAATCACTGAAATGTCCAAAGTCCTGAATGATGATGAAAATATCCTAACACCAAACCAGTTCCACCAAAAATAATTCTAAATCCGTAACGGCACTACAATATCAGTAAAATTTTCAAGTATAAAAACTGCACTCAAGATCCCACAGAAGGCGAAATAGACTCTTCTTGTATCCTATAAAATCTGCCATATGACTGCAAAGAGGGAAGTCACACATGGGCTTAAATAGTCTGCGACCGAGGAACGTCCAGAAAATTCCACATTGAGCCATACACCCCAGTGAATTTGATTCTGCCACTTTCCCACAGCACTCATATCTTACAGATTATTACCAAATTTTGGTATGTGATAACTTATATTATTTTGAATATTTTTCGTAGTGATTAGTTTTTTTTTTTTTTTTTTTTTTTTTTTTTAATATATGTGATTGGTTTAGCAACAGCAAATTACTGAAATGTATTCATTTTTGCACTCTTAATTCATTCATTTCTTCCAACTATTAAGTCCCAGATAAATCTTTGAACTTTAAAGAATTAATTGCTTTTAAATCCTAGTTTAATTTGATATACGATATCTATATTTATTAGACAATAACTCATTTTTAAAAGTCACATGGTTGTTAACTTCCTTCGAAATTCTACAGCTCCTTTAATCTTTTATATTTTAAAATGAATCTTACACTACTTTTTCTTATTTAAACCCTTCTCTCTTTTTCCATACAAATCACTTTTGATTTTCCTTAAATTTAGAATTCACTTTATTTCAACTATCAATATTTTACTTAATAGCTTACTTTTAGTGCTCAAATTTTTTATTTGAGTTTGTTTAAGTGCTGAGAATATTAAGTGTTATTTATCTTTTCTTATTTATTTGAATTCTGGTTGCTTTATTATGTATATCAAATCTTATTTTCTGCTGCTTATTGTGACATCATAGGGATATTGGTTACTCCGCTTACCAAAACATTATGTATCAGATTACTTCTTTTAATTAATTGTATTTACTTTTACAAACTGTTTACTTGTTACCTATTCTGAGCCTCAAACATTTGGCATTACTGTGATACTTGATACTGTTCCTGTTCTAACCTCATTACAAAACTTAATTTACAGATTTAAATAAACAGTTTAAAGGCCTTTTTCCATTACAAAGGAAAGTTTTATGTGCATAAAAGAGCAAAGATGACTTGTGGGGAAAAGAAAATAAATTAAACAAGAGCACAAAAATTACAGACAAATTTAGAAAATAAGATTAAAATTTTATGAACAAGAAAATATCTTAATACACTTCTAAATTTTAAAAAACACACACACACACACTACAGGATGGCTAAAATAAACAAGAGCAGATCTGGAAAAACTTGCAATCATGGAAGACATAATTAACAACAGAGAAGACTTACGAAGGCTGAACGATTTCTGATACTCCACAACTACAACCCAAGAGATTTATTTATTTATTGCTTATGGCTTCACATCTCATCAACGTCACTGGAGGTGGGAAGGAACTGGGGAAAAGAAACAGGAAGGAATTCTGCCATGGTCTTTTTAAGACCTGAAGTGAAGCTCAAGAGAGCGATGTCAGCTGAACAAAGAAATGCCAACATTAAATGCATGAAGAATTCTGGCAAGAAAAGTAACATAGGACTGTGCTATAGTCTAAGGTTGGCATCTAACACTGGCCAAATTCTAAATTAAAAAATAATAATCATAATTGTTGTTGTTTCAACTTAGATTCTTACTACTATACTAAAAACGAGCACTACCCTCTAAATGTGTCTATGCATATTTTTTTCCTACGGCTTTAAGCATCTTCAATTGCAATTTAATTTCAATGTGATGAAGCACAAACACTATGGTGGCAATGTCCCTTTCCATGTTTTGATTTTCCCTTACCCCCCCCCCCCTCCCCAACCTGCCCTATATGAATTGGAACTTCAATCTCCTCCAGTATTTTCTGTAAACTGTCCATTATTTCTCTTAGAAATTTATTCCATTCCCTGACTCCCTTTCCAACAAAAGAAAATTTTTCCACTCCCTTTCACCTGAATTCAAGTGCCAGCTTATGACTGTGGTCATTTTTTCCCCTCCATGTACAACTCCTAATCCTTCTACCAACATTGATCCATGCATTATTGTTATTATAAGCCTTGATCAAACCAAACACTCTTTTCGCCCATCTTAGAGTGACTCCCAACCCAGCTCCTTCTGCATATCAATTACTGATTGCATTATGCAGCAATTTCTACAAATAAATCTGGCTGCTCTCTTTTGTACCCCTTCCAACTCCTGAATTTGATTCCCATAATGTGGGTCCCACATCACCATATTCAAGCAGTGGTCCAACCAAGGTTCTAAGGTTCTGTAACACAATTCCCTCACTTCCATTGTATGTCCCCATCATCACTCTCTCTAGTAAATGAAGAGTCTTGAAACACCTTCTAACACCTGCCCAATCAAGTTAGGAATCAAACTTTATTTCACAATATTTACAGTTAGGAACTTTGACAAGCAATCCCTTCCCTATTACAATCATATAAAATCTTTACTTTTTTATCCTAATTAGCTGACTCTTCTTGACATTTATTTTCATTCCATAATTAATTGCTCAGCTATATACCCTGTTCACAACCTCTTGTAGCTGTTCAAAATCCTCTATTGTTTTAATACCTTTGTATAACATTATGTCATCTTCAAACAATATACCTTCTGACCCCAAGCCATCAATACAATGATTTATTATAATAATTAACAGCAATGGTCCCAATAGACTACACTGAGTCTCGTATATATTTTTACCTCCATTGATATTGCATTACTCACCCTAACTCTTTGCCTTCTTCCCTTTAAGAACTCCTCCGCCTAGCAAGTCACTTTTTCATCCTGTACAATGGTTTTTTTAACTTATCTACCACCATTTTGGCCCACTCTATCAAATGCTTTGGATCTAGTACTACACTGCAATCTGGCCTCCCTTGTCTATTTCATCTGCAATATATTACACGTAGCCCACTGAGATTTGCATGAGTGTCCTTACCTAAATCCATATTGCTCTTTGCAAACCAGTTCCTTCCCTCAGACATTGCTAATGTGGTTACATACCAATCCCTCCATCAACATTTCCAACACAGATGTCAGACAATTGGCCTCAACTCTATTTGTCTCACCTGCTTTATGAACCAGTACTGTAATGGCTCTTTCCCAGTCCTTGGTAAGCAACAAGTCTCCAAACTCAATATAAATAATACTAGCTGATATCCGCGACTTTGTACGCGTGGATTAAGAATTTCTTTGCCAGAATTGAATATAGAAAGTTGTTGATAATGAAGGATTGGTCTCAAACAACACCAAGCCGGCATAATACGACAGGAAAGCCATCACTATATCATTCTACCGTCGAACCTGTCTCTTGAAGAGAATCAAATTCCAATATATTTAAAAACAGAAAAATAAATGAAGGTGAGGGGATGTGGGTAGAAGGGGAGGGGTGTTCGCTAAGGGTAGGTTTATTTCAGCTTGGACATTTCTTCTTTCTTCAGCATGAGCATCGGATTCTGGGTTCTAATAACTTTAGCTGCTCGTGCTCTGCTAGAGCTACAACTTAGGCCTGTTTACACCCGCAAGGCATGTCAGAAAAGAAGGCAAAATAAACTGATGCCAGGAAACATTTAAGCAGACACTAAGTAAAAGGACAGAGAAAATCGACATCTATACTAACTAATACGTTTTTTCTCTAAAAAATTTTTTTTTAAAATTATACACTAGCAAAAAGCGCGAGAAGCATAGCTTGAGCAAGCAACGTAACATTACAGACTAACGCACACATCCGTCTCTGTCACCATTTGATAAGTTCTCAAAATTTCGTGAATACTGCTGTTAATCATAAAAAAAAAAAAAAATGTCCTGTGCCCTCCCTACAGATTTTCATGTGAAATTCAATCAATATCGGTAAAGGCATTTAGTTGTGAAAACGTAACAAAAGACAGAGACTTACTTCCGCAATTATAGTATTATTACTGCAGTTCACATACACACTGAGTACAAATCACCCCTGAGGGATCAATATAACATAAAAAAGTGTACACCTACAGCATTGCAAGACTACCTACGATTTGCTTCGCATTGCACCCCTAACTGTGATATCTACAGTTTAACATTCAATCCAAATAACCGACGGCCCAGGCGTAACTCTTACGATCAAAAACAATTTTTAAAAATCTTAGCCTCCACATAGATTTGAATCAGAGACCAAGACCCAAACATTAGTAAGCAAGCGCTTAACCACTGAGCTACCTGACCGCTACACAGCAAAATTGTACAGAGACGTCCATATCCAACACATCTGCCTATCGCCATTTGGTAATTTTTCGAAATTATGAGACAAGATGTATTATTTATTCAGATAATTTTTCAACCAAATGTAGATGGTATTTTTCTCCTTGTTTCAAAGGATAAGTGTGCAAATTTTCATCGAGATCGGATGAAAACTGTGGATTTGTATGAAAAACAAACAAACCAACAAACATTCATCTTTATATATATAGATTACTAGATAAGGTATAATGTCACATCCCACTATCTTTAATACAGCATAACTTCCTTTTTTCAAAACTTAATAAAACCCGTTGTATGAATCAGGAATTTTTTATTTGTTTTTTATAATGTAGGCACATACATAAAGTTTTGTTTTACTTAGTTTTGAAGGTCACATCAGGTAGGTGACTTCCCCCACTCTCCACACACTGAGTAAACCGATTTCTGGTGTTTTTCATGACTCCTGCCAGCATAACAGGCGTTATGTTGGCAATTTCTTCCCAGATGTTGGTCTTCAAATCTTGTAAGGTCCTTGGGCGGTTCGCATAAACACGGGATTTCCAAAAACCCCATAGAAAAAAATCACAAGGGGTCAAATCGGGAGAGCGGGCCGGCCACTCCAAATCACCCCTAATTGAGATGAGGCACTCGGGGAAGTGTTCCCTCAAAACAGCCATCGATGCTCTTGAAGTGTGAGCCGTTGCACCATCTTGTTGGAACCAAGTATCCCCTAAGTCCAACTCATCTAGCTGTGGGAAAAAAATTTCTGTAACATGTTTACGTACTGGTCTGAATTCACTGTCACTGTGTCCTCATTTTCCTCAAAGAACCAGGGACCAATAATGTCACCTGAGGAAATTACACACCACATTGTGACTTTAGGTGATGGCAAAGGCCTTTGACGCAACTGTCGTGGATTGGTGTCAGCCCAATAGCGCATATTTTGTTTGTTGACGTATCCACACAAATGAAAATGGGCTTCATCACTAAAAAAAACAATAGCGTCCTCAGGAACCTCTTCCAGAAGAACCTCACAGGCTTTCATCCGAGAATTGAAGTCACGTTCAGAAAGTTCCTGTACAATTGCCATCTTGTATGGATGAAGATAAAGATCATCGTGAAGAATTCTTCTCAAAGAATTATCGGAAATTCCAAGGGCAAATGCATGTTTGCGCGCAGAACGTCGTGGTGATCGCAACATTGAAGCTCTCACTATCCCAATGTTCCCAGGTGATCCGATGGGCCTAGAGCCTCCAGATCTTCGTCTTGTCGCACTTGCAGTTTGTCTGAACGTAGTGACCCACGTAACAATTGATTTCCGGTCCGGAACAGGGGCCAACGGGGCTAAATTAAAGAGATTCCGAAATACACGCTGGGTTGTGATCACAGAACAACCGCTCGAAAAGTAGGTCTCAACGGCAAATGCATGCTCCTCACTGTTCCAACGCATGATGGCGACTAAACAGTATTGGGACAAAACTTTATAGTCACACCACTCGAACCAGACCACTAACGCTGCTCTACAATATCAATCGACTGAATGGCGCTCATTTTAAAAAAGGAAGTTATGCTGCCGCATCCTGTACATCTGTAGTAATATTATCCACACTAGCCCCCTTACTCTTTTTTAGCTTTTTTATTTCTCCCATAATATTCTCAGGATTTATTTACAGTATTTTAGTCTGTTAATTACTACTTTTGTGGAGAATCTCCTCCTCTGATTTTTGTCCTCCCATACCAGAATGATCCTTTAATGGCCTCATGAAAGCAATTACTTAGTATCTCTGCCTTTTCCGAATACACATTATTATCCATCATTACCCATTATTATCCACATCGTATGTACACCTTTCCCTTCCCAATAATATTAATATCATAATAATGCAAGATATGTAGTACAGATAATAACAATACAATATTGAACTTGTATAATAATTGAATAATGTAACTAATAGAATATATTGATAGGTGCATTCCATATTTTATCTAGTTCATACAGGACTTGCAAATACATTGTTGGGTTTACAAAGACTTTTTTTTTTTAAGTGTATCTACATGATAAAGGTTATTATAATACAAAACCACAAAAATTCTAATACTAAATTAGATTTCAATATAATAATAGCCAACTAGTTGCTTAAAATTTTAATTTATTGATCTTAAATGCAGTTTGGCAAAGATAAGCTTGTCTTCTTCAGAAGTACATTTATGGGTTCATTGCGGGGTGCCTTACACAACTTTAGTCATATTAGTGCGAACCTGCACTATGTCAACAATTTCAAACGGGGTTACTACTTGAGTCATTACATCCACTGTCTCCATAGGGCGGGCGATTTCTGCCGACTCTCCCAGAAATCTCCTGCCCTATGGAGACAGTGGATGTAATGACTCAAGTAGTAACCCCGTTTGAAATTGTTGACATAGTGCAGGTTCGCACTAATATGACAGAAATTGTATATTGCACCCCTCCATGAACCCATAAATGTACTTCTGAAGAAGACAAACTTATCTTTGTCAAAACTGCATTTAGGATCAATAAATTAAAATTGCAAGCAACTGGTTGGCTATTATTATACCGAATATGAGTTTTACTGTTGCTGTAATGCAGCTATGATCAAGATACTAAATTAGAACTTTATACAGTCCTGTAATGTCAAAATATCTCATTTGTTAATAGAGGAGGAAACAATATCAAACGGTAACATCAATTTGGAAAAGTAAGAGTAAATGTCAAAATTGAAGTTAAGATACTTGTAGAGATCAAAACCAAACTCAACATTGCAAATGACCCTTTAAACCATTCCCTACAAGCTATTGATAATACTGAGAGCCTTATTTTTATATAATGTTACTGACATTAAACACAAATAATTTTTTACAATTTTTATTGGAATTCTCTGTAGTATTTACAAAACATAGACTAATGCGTACCATCAGCAACTTGATAATAGTAAAGATGGACACAAGGAACTTATGGATCAACACTTACCAAAGAGAACCAAATTTAATCTAACTGGAATGTAACACTAATTTTTCTCATTTGTGCAGTACTTCTGAACTGGGATACTTTTCTGACTAGCTGTTATTCTCTGATTTTAAAAAGAATACTCAGATAGGCTGACCAGGTACGAGAAAGGATCATAAGATTGAATACTGTAATGCACAATCATTTGGTCAAACAGTAAATTATGTGAGATAGAAAATGGACATTATCCTAAGTATTATGTTTGTGTATGTGTTTGTATTGTACTTTAGTCTTTACAATCCTTCATTGTCAGTTAAGTAATGCATTTACTCCCAGTTATTATTTCCTTTATCACAATCTAATTCGTTCAAAAACAAAAGGAGAAAAATTAGTATAAAATTTCTCAGTAATTAACCTTTAATTGTTGTGAAGCACAATGGTAAAAAGTGTGATGTAAAAACAGATGTTACTGACAAAAGCAATTATCTATCAACAATAACAAACCATTACTTCTGTTGAGCAAAATGATTTTCCTTGCATATCAAAGACAAGTTCCAAACATGAAATGACAAAAGTCTAATTCCTATTTAAAAAATCAATTGGACAGATCAAACAAATGCCAACCATAAAACTTCAAAAGAACAATTCTATTCTATTCATCACATTGTAAGCAACTTAGAATTTTGATAAATTATATTTTTCTTGGCTATAGAGCATAACGGAGGGGGTAAGGATTCCAGTAAACATAAAATTTTTCAGTGAATTCTTCACGGGTGTCCAGACGGATAGAGTCATAGAACGATGACGTTTCAGCAACCTGCTTGGTTGTCTTCATTGGGTCTATTTTAGATATTGCTTCTCGAAATCACAAACAGAAAATTCGAAGGTCATGTATCAAAGGTTGCCAGAACGCCCAATCAGCACACCGGAACTGAGGGTATCAATGTTGCGGACTGCGTATAGACCCATATGCGGTCACCCATCCAGGTACTCACCACGTTCAACGTTGCTTAACTTGTAGCCGTAAGTGCTGGCAAACTATATCCACGGCATCAATTTGCATTCATTTGGCCTTGACAAGATTTCTGTTTTTCAAGACATCAATCCCTAATAATCGGTCTCCAGGCTTCACTCAAGTACAGTCCGCTGTCCCTATTGATGTTATTATCGTTAAGCTGTATTTCCAATGCTTCCAGAGTTACTGAGTCCCAGAATGAAGAGAACGTGGCCAGCACCACTGTTTCATCAAACACTATCTTATGCTCTTCATCGAAAGCATGTTCGGCTATTGCGGACTTTTCCACTTGCACCAGTCTCAAGTGTCGTTTGTGCTCGGTAATATGTTCAGCGATGGTTCTGATCGTCTGTCCGATATAAACTTTGCCGCATTCACAAGGTATTGAATACATTCCAGGAATTCTTAGGCCTCAATCATCCTTAACCGAACGAAGCACATCACGTATCTTGGCGGGCGGCCGAAAAATGCTTTTTATACCAGACCACGCCAAGAGCCTTCCAATCTTTCCAGACGTGTTGCCAGCATATGGCAGAAAGGCACGAGCTTTTGGTGGTTCCAATCGGTCAGTCGGTGGTCTTGGTGGCTTCTGGATAAAAGCATGCTATGTCAGTCACCAAAAGTATCCATTCTGTTCAACAACAGTCCTTAGATGTTTCAACTCCAACGATATGCTCTCACGATTAGAAAAGACTCTCGGTCTGCGCACCAATGTGCTCAATACGGAGTGGTGTTGTGCTGGGTGGTGGTAACTGGTTCCACCCAAATAACATTCAGTGTGGGTGGGTTTGCGGTACACACTATGTGCCATAGATCCATCAGGTTTGTGTTTCATTAAGATGTTCAAGAACGGGATGCACCCGTCCTCCTCAAATTCTTTCGTAAACCGTATGTTGGGATAGATACCATTAAGATGGTCTAGAAATTCATCCAACACTTTCATACCATGTGGCCACACAGTAAAGGTGTCATCAACATAGCAGTAAAAACAGGTGAGTTTTAGGAAAGCACTCTCAAGAGCCCTGTCTTCTAAATCTTCCATGTAGAGGTCAGCCACCATCGGCGAAAGAGGAGATCCCATGGCCACTCCATCAGATTGCTCATAATACTTTCCTCTATACATAAAATAAGTAGAACAAAGTACGTGATCTAAGAGGTCTGCTATACTTGGCTCAAAACGACAGTGAACTGACCTAATATTACTGACGATCAGACATAAAGGAACACCCTGTTTATGTATGTTGGGGAAGCCATAAAGTCTCGGTGGTCTTGCGGCAAGTGGCCTAATTCTCTCAATCACTTTCTCGGGAAGATCAGCCTTTTTGACAAGGGCCATCGTCTACTTCACAATTTTAACGGTCGGGTCAGCGTTCAATGGAACATAAGACATGTCAATAAGGAGACTCATCACCTTTCTGTTATATTGCTGTATAGAAAGAAGAACAATAGAGTTACCTTTATCTGCTGGTAAAATGACTGTCGTCCCAGCGACATAAGGCAATTAGTGCATCACGCTCTGTAACAGTGATATTATTTATTGCCGGCTTTGCCCTCTTCAAAACTCGACAGGTCTCCCTCCATATTTCTTCGGCTTCTTCACTTGGTAAGCAGTGCACAACCTGTTCTACCGAACAGTTTATCTCCTTAGTGGGTATGCGCCTAGGGGCAGGAGCGAAATTCAGGCGTCTGGCCAGCACAGAAGTAGTGGCATCATCAAGACAAATATCAGCTAGGTTGACCACAGAATGATTGGACACCGCTGGTTTGCTGCCTAGGTCTGTTCCCGCCAACCAATTATATTTGGCAATATGTCTTGCTGCAGTTTTCCCAAGTTCCAGATTCATTTGAGCAGACATTGCTGTGTCCACACAGTCCCAAGAACAAGGAGAGAGTCTTGTCCACAGGTAAAGATGACAAAAAAACAAGGACCAAGCGTTGCAGTCCAACTCAGAGCGCGTGTAATGGATGCGCCTCCCGAAGAAGTGAGAGGCTGGCACGATATATTATTTTCTTAGCATCAATATGATGTTTCACCGTAGCGAAAAGAGGCTAGCCTTGTTACCTCAAAAGGAATGACGAGGAGCTAAGCAGTCTTGCTTTTTTCTTGCGCAGTTTCTCAAGCTGCCTGAAATGTTGAAACATATCCTCCCCTTAAAGGTATCTAATATGTAAATGGAGACTTTCCCGGCAAATTGATGCAGTGAATTCTTCAGGGGTGTGCAGCCAGATAGAGTCATAGAACGACGACGTCTCAACAACCTGCTCGGTTGTCTTCATCAGGTCTATTTTAGATATTGCTCCTCGAAATCACAAACAGACTGACTTAGCTGCCTTTTTTTTGTGTCTTATGTTTGTTCTTGCAAGCCCGGCTATCTTTGGCAGCTTTGCTTCTGTGTGTTAGGTGTTGTTCGTTTGTTCTCTTTGTTGTGTTATATGGAGGGGAAAACCTTCTAGGTGTGTATGCGAGATAATGGTGTTAGGTATTAAACTTTATTTTATAAAAGTTGGACAGTGGGGTTACATAGTAATCTTTATTTTATTCAGGTTGGAACACTATGCTTAACGGTACTTTATATCTGTGCTATCTTTTTGGCATATAATTACCAACGTTTCTTAAGCTTTCTACATTATCTCTATTTTTGTTAATATTTGTGTGGAACCTCTCAGCTTGCTGGAATATCACTGTGTGTATTTTAGATACATTCGTCCATTCATGAAAGTCGTCTGTTCTGGTAAATCTTTTGGCTTGTAAAATCATGTGTATACTTCTATTTTGGATCATTTGCGATTTTTGAATGTGGGTGTGGCTTGGTGTACCCCATACCTCACAGCCCTATAGTAACGTAGATCCAATTATGGTTTTATACAGTCGTAATTTGGTGTCTGTTGATAACTCTTCACTATACAAAATCAGATACAGGTTCATTAATACTTCGAAGGTTTTGTGGTACTTGTCAGTAATATGGTGGTTGTATAGATGTTTTCAATCCAGTGTCAGTCCTAGGTATTTATGTTTCTCCTTCCAAGAAATCCCATGATCTGTTGGTTGTAATTGCTTCTCTGGTTTCCTCCTTTTCTTCGTGAAAAACACAGCCGCACTCTTGTTGGCATTTATGCACACCTTGTTTTGGACACACCAGCCTTCCACCTCTCTTAGTTGTCTTTGCATCCTGTGAATAATTGATCTAATTCGTCGGCCTGAACTTATTGCTGCTGTGTCATTAGCAAATTGTGCAATAGTGATGCCTGGTATGGAAGGAAAGTTATTTATGTAAACTTAGAAAGCTGTTGGAGATATTACTGATCCTTGAGGCACTCCTGCTGTCATTTTCCGTTTAGTCGATCTTTGCCCTTTAAGAGATACGTAAATAGATCGGTTTGTTAGGTAGTCTGCAATTTTTTTTATGTAGCACAAGCTTATCTGCATTTGTTCCTTTAGTTTTCTTAACAGCATATCATGCCACACCTTATCATATTCTTTTTTAATGTCTAAAAATACAACCGCTGATGAATTACAAGTATTGAAACCTTTGCTAATGAGCTCCGTCATCCTGTTTAGCTGTAGTGTTGCTGAACATGTGTTTCTAAATCCAAATTGCTTGGGGCGTATTGTCTGATTGTCTTCTAATTGCCTTGTGATTCTTGTTTTCAGTACCCTTTCATATACTTTGGACAGACTACTGAGATGGCTAATAGGTCTATAGTTGTTGGATCTGAGCTTCCTTTTCCTGGTTTTGGTATGCCTATGATCTTTGCCATTTTCCAAGGTGTTGAAAAATAACAGAGTAACATGCAGCTATTAATTATCCTTGTTATTACAACAATTCCTTTCCTAGGCAGTTTTTTGAAATACATGTTGGAGATTTGGTTGTCTCCAAGGTCGTGTATCGAAGGTTGCCAGGACTCTCAATCAGCGAGCCGGAACAGAAGTTATCAATGTAGCGGACTGTGTATGGAGCCATAACTGGTCACCCATCCAGGCACTGACCACGCTCACCATTGCGTAACCAGTTCACTGCCAACTGAGGGTATCAATGTTGCAGACTGCGTATGGAGCCATACATGGTCACCCATCCAGGTACTCACCACGTTCAACGTTGCTTAACTTGTAGCCGTAAGTGCTGGCGAACTATATCCACGGCATCAGATTGCATCCATTTGGCCTTATTGAAAAGATTTCTGTTTTTCAAGACATAGATCCCTAATAATTGGTCTCCAGACTTCTTTCAAGTACAGTCCACTGTCCCTGTTGATGTTATTATCGTTAAGCTGTATTTCCAGTGCTTCCCGAATTACAGAGTCCCGGAATGAACAGACACTGGCCAGCACCACCGTTTGATCAAACACTATCTTATGCTCTTCGAATAGTGTTTGATGAAACGGTGGTGCTGGCCAGTGTCTCTTCATTCTGGGACTTCATTCCGGGAAACACTGGAAATACAGCTTAACGATAATAACATCAATAGGGACAGCATACTGTACTTTAGTGAAGCCTGGAGACCAATTATTAGGGATCTACATCTTGAAAAACAGAAATCTTTTCAACAAGGCCAAATGGATTCAAACTGATGCCGTGGATATAGTTCGCCGGCACTTACGTCTACAAGTTAAGCAACGTTAAACGTGGTCAGTGTTTGGTTGGGTGACTGGTTATGGCTCCATACGCAGTCTGCAACATTGATACACTCATTTCCGGCGCACTGATTGGCTGTGATTCCGAGTTGATATGTTGTAGCAATCAGACGTGTTTATCGATCGCTCAGGAAATTACTAGAATCTCAGCTCATTTGTGAAGGATAGATAAGGGAAATTGCGTGTGGCATTAGGCTACACTTATCTCCCCTCCGAGCTGTTATGGATTCTGTGTCCCAGGGACTATCCATTTGGTAGTATCCCGCGGGCGCTGAGCTTTAGTGTTGTTGCTCTTGTCGCTGGGAATCCTTATGGTGACAACGAGGCAGAAGAGCAACACCCCAGTTGTAGGCGTGGCAGTGATAAGGAGAGAAGAATAATCCAAAGATGGAGGACAAAACGGTGAGGTAATGGAGGAAGAGAACGATCAGGATACTCAACTGACAACACAAGAACCGAACACACAGTCAAATAGACAAGCATTTATATTTACTGGAAAACATTCTGATATAGGATGAGAAGACGAAGTGCCGCAAGAAGGATTTAATTTCACAACAGTGTATGACAGAAGACGACGAGTACAAAATAAACAGAGAGAGATAAAGGAAATCCGACAAAACTCTTGAGAGAAGATGAAGTTGGGCAACGGATTTGCAGTTTTATCAGACCATTCTGAGGAAAGCAATGGTGACCAAGAGGGGCACATGGACGACGTGTCACAATCAGGACAAGAAGAAGAACAAACACCCCCACTTCCAAGGATACCACCAATTGTAACGTACCAAATAGGGAACTTCCAAGCACTAAACCAGAAGATAAAAAGCTTCATGAAAGGAGAACCCAAAGTGATGTTCCGCGGAGACAGCCTAAAGAACCATCTAGAGACCATGGAAGATTATGAAATGGTGAGAAGTTTCTTCTTGAGAGAGAAAATAAATTTCTATACCCACCAGACCCCAGTTGAGAAAAAGCTTAAGGTGGTAATCAAGGGACTACCACCAACAACTCCAGTGGACATCATTAAAACTGAACTTGTTAATTGTGGTTTCGACATACACCAATTTAAAAAGAGAGATCCAGATACAAGGGATCCAATTCCACTTTCTACCTATTGTGTAACCCTAAATCCCAGAGAAAAGTCCCAGGAAATATACCACATGAGAGGAATACTATACACTAGAGTAAGTGTGGAGATTTACAAATCCAAATTGGGACTAAGTCAATGATATCGATGTAAGAGACTGGGTCAAACTGCAAATTATTATCAAATGCCCAGTCGATGTGTGAAATACACACGACGGCACGTTACAAAAAATTGTAAAATGAGCCATCAGTGGAAGGCAAAATGTGTAAATTGTGACGGGGATCACCCAGCCTCGTGGAAGGGACGCCAGGCATACCAGGCCCTTTTGAAACCAACCAAAGCAAAGGTCCAAAATGAGGACAAATCAAAGGACACAAGAAAGACAAGAATTCAGGAGAAACAAAAAGGTATCCGTGACAGTGACACAAAGCAGTCAGAAGACAAAAACAAATGGAATGTGGAACCAGGAAGAAGATATGCAGATAAGGTGAGAACAAACCAAAAAAACTTACAGAAGTACCGAGAAGAGAAAGGACGAGGCAGAGGAAGTCAAAGACAAAAAGGAAATACCTTTATGGAGGATCTTGGTGAAATGGAAGACATCCTTGGAAACATGAGTTTTAAAAAGACAATCTCGATCTTTATGAAAACACTAAAAGAAATAAAAGAAGCAACATGTGTCTGGGGAAAAATCGTTGCATTAATCAAAGGATTAAGCGAAATGATGGATTAATGGCTAACAACAAAGGAAAACTACTCAATACCAACGTATATATTTTCAACGCAAATGGTTTAAAAAGTAAGAAACAAGAAATCATTGAGTTTTTAAAGAGGAAGAAAGTGGACATGATGCTTGTAATGGAAACTCATCTAAAGCCAACAGATAATTTTCGAATACCAAACATGAAAATTTACGGAAACGACAGAGAGAGACAAAGGGGAGGATAAAATCAAGCTTCACGCACCAACCAAAAACTTTGCCGGAACTTGAGAACATGGAAGCTAGTGCAGTGAGCATCAATACAATATATGGAGAAGTAACATTTATTGCCGCAAATGTCAGCCCTGGGAAACAACTAACAGAGAATGACTTAAATAGTGCCATGTCAATATCTGGGAGAGTCACACTGGGTGGTGATCTAAATGCTAAACACCCGGCTTGGAATAGTAGAGTCACAAACGGGAAGGATCAAAGATTAATAGAAATATCCGAAACACTAAATCTAACAGTTATGGGCCCAGAAGAACCGACTCGCATTCCTACCTCCACAAGACAATAACCAGATGTACTGGACATAGTGGTAGCAAAGAATATTAGATGAACTATACATCTAGAAACCATAAATGACCTATCATCGGATCACAATCCAGTTTTGCTACAAATCAGGAACTGAGCAAGCAGTCAGGAAAATCCCAAAATTCTTAGACAGACGGACTGGGATAGATTCACTAATTCAATTCAACAAAATATCTGCCCCACCATGGAATTAAATAATAAGCTGCAGATACATAAAGCAATAGATACTCTAACAAAATGTAATAAAAAAGCAGATAAACAGGCCTCAGTTGTAACGGTAATGGAGACAAAAATGGAAGAACAAGGGTTAGAACTTATTGAAGAACTGTAGTACATTAAGAACCAACACCGGAAGCGATGGCAGAGATTTAGGGATCCAACGGACAAAAGGGGAATAAACAGGTATGCCAGGGAGATTAGGAAACGGTTACAGGAAAGAAGAACTGAACAATGGGAGAACAAAATGTCCCTTCTGACCCTCCAACACCGTGATGCATGGAGCCTAGTGCTAGCACTTAAAGAACCAAAACCAGGCAACCAAGCAATCATAGGTCCGAATGGAGCGGTCTTTGACCCAATGAGCCAGGCAGAAATTGTAGCAGACCATTTCGAAGCACAACATACAACACCAGAAGTGCAACTAACTATGGCCCAACAATGGGAAGAAGAAGAAAGCCAAGGAAACTGCCGAAGATTTTAGAAGATCAGTAGATCCGATAGACCCCGAATTAACCTGTCCAGTGGAAATAAAAACAATCATAACACGAATTAGTGCTAACAAATCACCTGGGGACGACCAAATTTCCCACACGCATCTCAAAAAGCTGCCAAGGAAAGGAATTGTTCGAATAACAAGGATAATTAATAGCTGCATGTTACTCTGTTATTTTCCAACAACTTGGAAAACGGCAAAGATCATAGCCATACCCAAACCAGGAAAAGGAAGCTCAGATCCAATAAACTATAGTCCAATTAGCTTTCTCAGCAGTCTGTCCAAAGTATATGAAAGGGTACTGAAAACAAGAATCACAAGGGAATTAGAAGACAGTCAGACAATACGCCCCGAGCAACTTGGATTTAGGAACAAACTTTCAGCAACACTACAGTTATACAAGATGACGGAGCTCATTAGCAAAGGTTTCAATACTTCCAATTCAACAGCGGTCATATTTTTAGACATTCAAAAAGCATTTGATAAGGTGTGGCATGATATTGTGGCGACATCTCCCACACACTTGCAGTGGCTGCTAGAGGGCACCGCAAGTGTTCATCTTAAAGCACACGCCGTCGAGCAGGACGAGGCTAGTTACTCGACAGCCGTCGCCCAAGTTGTTCACCAGCCATCAGTCAGTCGTCGCGCTCACAGTTGTGTTGGTCGTGTTGCGGAAGTGCTCTCCCGGAACACCACGCGGACCAGCCGTGTACCAAACTGACTACGCTAGTGGACATTTAGTCTGATACAGCTTTCCAGTATTTAATGTAATGTGCATGTATAGTGTAACTCGTGCCTTACAATATGTCTTCAGAACACATTGAGTTGTCGTGCTTGATTGTAATCAGTTTCCCGTGTCAGTAACATTTTTATGTTGGGCAATCCTGCTCACATAATTGGTGACCCCGACGCGAGCAGAAGCAACCACAGAATTGGTGACCCTGAACTGTAGACATCTCGTATTTGGAAGATTTTCCAGCAAAAGCAGCAGAATTTCCGCATCGCCTTGATCAACGATGACCGACGCTAAGCAACTTGCTAATCTGCAGGCGCAACTGGCGGACCTCCAGCAGCAGCTCACTGCCCAACAGGCCGCACACCACCAACAATTAACCGCACTTCAATAGCAGCATTACCAGACTTTGCAGCAACCGAGACACGTGGCTACACTGCCAGAAACCCCTGTGCAGCCGCATTCCTCCGACGCGCTGCTGTCACTCCGGCCGCAGTTTACCGCGTAATGCCGAAACTTCCTCCGTTTTAGCCAGCTCAACCTGCGGTATGGTTCGCACAAGTAGAAGCACAATTTTCCCAAGCCAACATCACCTCCGATAAGACCATGTATGACTACGTCGTCAGCAACCTTGACCATCACTATGCTAGCGAAGTCAGAGATTTGGTCATCAATCCACCAGCCACGAATCGGTACCAGACACTAAAAGCTCTAGTTATCCAGCGTGTGTCTCTCTCCGAGGAGCAGCGGGTTCGGCAACTCCTAACAGCAGAAGAACTGGGCGATCGCAAGTCTTCTCAACTTCTACGGCAAATGTTCTCTTTCATTGACACCACACAAGTGCAGGACTCCTTTCTGCGCATATTGTGCCTACAACGTCTTCCTCTCAGCGCCCAGGCTACTACTCTGCCACTCGATGAGCTAGTAGACATGGCGGACCGAATCGTCGCCGTCATTCCACCTCCAATAACTCCTGCTGTCCACGCTTAGGGCGCCCCGCCTGACACTTACATTTGGCTCAGCTTGTCGAGGAACTTGCGAAGCAGCTCCAGGATATCCAGACTTGTCTAAGCAATTCTGCACACAACCGGCCACTAGCATGGACCCGAAACAAACCTCGACATCCCACCTCTTCGACAAACTCTCCGCAGCGCACCGCTCGACCAAAGATGTGCTACTATCACAATCGATTTGATGCCGACGCTCAAAATTACATCAAGCCATGTTCCGCCACCCCCGGTGGCCCAGCGCAGCCCCCCACATACGCACACGCCGCAACAGAGATAGTGCGAGCTGTGCTACATGCGCTTGCCGATGGCCGTGGCGCTGCACCAGCACGCAGCCACCATGCATGACCTGCACTGCCCACCCTTCCAGCTCGCCTTCACCAGCACCGAGTTCTTTGTGGAGCACAACCTGCTCATCTCAGCAAGAAAAGATGGCGGTCGCGCATCATGATATACAGTGACGCTCCGTGCAATAAATGTGTTTTAATGTGGATTACTAGTCGGAAATTCTTCTAACTCTTAGTAAATGAGAACTAAATGTAATATTCACCATTCGTGATGTGATTTTATGTCAAAGAAAAATCCAATAGTGTTTTACGGATTGAAGATTGTGCGATTGCATGTGCGTTTGTGTTTTTAAATAATTCTCTGTGTCGTGATTCAAAGCTGGGTCGCAATCTGCTAAAATGGCTTTAATCTGTTTGGTATGTAATTCCTCGTGCGAAGAAGATCATGGAAAGTACTTCAAATGTGATAGTTGCCAACGTCCTATCCATGTGGACTGTGGAGAACTAACTGCATCGGAGGTTAGGTGTCTAGAACTGAAAAAGCGATCCTTGAAATTCTTTTGTAATGACTGTGAGAACGGGTTACGATCGCTTCCACAGGTTTTAACACAAATTGCAAAGCTGTCGGAGGACGTGAGCAACATGAATAAAACAATTAAAATCGGGCAATATTATTTCACAACTGAAAATGAGGTGGTTAAAAACATCGATGTTGAATCTTCGATCTTTGACGAAATGACTGACAGAGCTATGCGCAAGAACAACTTAATTGTATTCAATGTAAAGGAGTCTGATTCGATCGCGTTTACTGAGCGGATTGAATCGGATAAAAAAATCAGTATCAGAAATTTTTAACGGTCTGAAACTGCCGTGTGAAGTAAAACAGTTCAAATGTTTTCGATTAGGAAAACGATCTGAAAATGACAAGGGACGAATTAGACCAATTAAAGTGGTTATGAATGACTCTGAGACTGTTCTGACAGTTTTGAAAAACAAACACAAAAGTGATAGCCCAATAAAAATTTCTGCTGACTTAACTTCGATGCAAAGAAATGACCTAAATAAGCTTCGTGACCAGTTAAACATCCTGAATAAGGACAAAGTGACAAAAACTATTAAATATGTTAATGGTATACCTAAGATAGTTGATATAATGAGAAACAATAAGCATTCAAAAAACTTAACTGTATAAAATGCATAAAGTTTTATTATCAAAATGTGCGTGGACTTAAAACTAAACTGAGGGAAGTTGAAAAGGCAAATTACATTTTGAATGATCATGACGTTATTGTGTTAACAGAGACATGGCTTGACCCAAGAGTTTACAATGCAGAGTTAAATCTTAATAATTATGTCATATTTAGAAATGACAGAAATGTAAACAATAGTCCATTTTCTCGAGGTGGTAGTGTTCTAATAGCTATTAAGAATAAATACCAATGTCTCCAATTAGAAGTGTCGACTGATGTTGAGCACTTATTTATAAGAAACTTAGGAAACAAAAATAGCTTAATCATAGGAGTTGCATACTTTCCTCCACTAGCAACAGAAACTACCATGATTTCTTACTGCAAGGCTGTTGAAGAGATAAATCTTAAGTTCCCGGACTCTAACTGGGTACTGTTTGGAGACTTTAATATGCCAAATGTGCAGTGGAGACACAGTAATAATGGCAGCTATCCTTTCTATACTGTTAAGACAACTCTTCGGGAAAAGACATTATCAAAGAAATTATCGGATACAACATCGTTGTTGAACACTTTTCAAATTAATTACAATGTGAATATCTTTGGTGTAACACTTGATCTCATATTCACAAACTTTCTCAATATAAATTGTTCTTTAGCTAATGAGTGTGTAGTATCTCCCGATGCTTATCATCCATCTTTATGTTTAGAGTCTATCGTTAAGTGTGACAACCCCTCGGTACAAAACAAAAATTGGATTAAAGATTTTAGTAAAGCAGATTACCCTAGTATAACATTAGAATTGGGAAACTTCATATCTAATATTGACTGGAATGGAAACTCTTTTGAGGAGTGTGTCAGTGGATTTTACTCTTGTATAAATAAGTGTATAAATTTGTATGTACCAAGAAAACAAATCTTTGTGTCAAAATTCCCAAGATGGTACTCTAAGGAACCACTATCATCGAGAAAAAGACAGCTCATATTCTTTACAAGCAAACTGGACAAAATTACTTTCAATTTTCTAATCTCAGAAATAAATGCAAGACCTTAGCCAAAAGAGACCTTAATAACTTCAGTATAGAATTAGGGAACTCAATTACAGAAAATCCTCAAAATTTTTGGAAATATGTTAACTCAAAAATATGTAGTAGAGATTTACCCAATGTTATGTTTAAAGACTCGCAGGCCCTAAATGGAGGTACAAGTATAGTTAATGCATTTGCGGAATACTTTAAATCATTTTATAAACCCTCTCATAACACTACAGTACACTTAGAGGATCAAACAAATTTTACTATAAGTTCAATTAACATTTCCAATTCAGAAATTCTTTCAGAAATCGAAAAACTTGATGACAATAAAAGTGCAGGTCCTGATGGTATTCCACCAATATTGCTTAAGAAATGCAAATATATAACAACTTCAATATTGAAATTATTATTTGATGGATCTCTTAGTGAAGGCATAGTCCCAAATGGAAATCAGCATTTATCACTCCTGTACACAAATCAGGCCCCAAAAGCGATATTAGAAACTACAGACCCATTTCAAATTTAAACGTAATACCAAAACTCCTGGAATCCATTGTTACTAAAAAATTAAAGATTAAGATGTTTCCTTACCTATCACCAAACCAGTATGGATTCATGGAAGGAAGAAATGTCCAATCAAACTTAATGTGTTACTCACAATATATTTTATCCTCCTTAGAAAATGGAACTCAAGTTGATTGTATATATACTGACTTCAGTAAAGCTTTTGATTCAGTCAATCATAAACTACTTGTTCTCAAACTTAAATATTTTGGGACTGTGGGATCCCTTCTCAAGTGGTTTGAAAGTTACTTAACTAACAGGGTTCAAATAGTTAAATATAAAACATTTACTTCATTTGAAATATTAGTACTATCTGGTGTACCACAGGGTTCCCATCTCGGTCCACTTCTGTTTATCATTTTTATAAACGACATATGTAAAATTTTAAAAAATGTCAAGTTTTTATTTTTTGCTGATGACCTAAAATTATTTAAAAGTATAGAGTCAATTAAAGACATATGTGATCTTCAGAATTGTTGCACTGCTCTCAATAACTGGTGTAAAGATAATGACTTACATTTGAACCCATTAAAATGCAAAAGTATTTCATTTACACGATCAAGTAAGAAAATTTTATCAAAATACTCTGTAAGAGGTATTGAGTTGGAACGGGTGTACTCAGTTAACGATTTAGGTGTAATATTTGACAGTAAAATGAGTTTCGATGAACATGTTGACACCATTGTAACCAAATCCTTACAAAAACTTGGTTTTGTTATGAGGACATGTCGCGAAATCCATTCCACTGATGCACTTAGAATAATATATCTCTCCATTGTAAGATCAACATTAGCATATTCATCAGTAATTTGGTCACCTTACATGTTATCTCAAACCAAAAGAATAGAAACTGTTCAGCATAATTTTTTTAGATATATGGCATTTAGAATGGGTTTTCCAGACCCATTTCATGATCATAAATACACCCAAATTGCATCCATCTTAAGAATACCATCTCTGCAATCATTTCGTGAACTAAATGATCTCAAATTTTTGTTAAATTTGTGCAATGGTAATATTGATTGTTCAGAATTGCTAGGTAGTTTAAGATTCAACGTTCCCCAAAGAATTACTCGTCAATCAACAACATTTTCCCTATTGAAATATAAACATTTGTATACAGAAAATAATCCCCTAACAAGAATGTGCAAGCTTGCTAACTGTCATAATAGGGTTAAACTTGGAACAACGTCATTCAACCAAGACAGCTTGTTACGCTCTTTTGTATTAAGATATGAATGAACAAGTAACAGTAAATTTAAAATTGTTTTTGACTTGGTAGTTTTAGTATATTGTAAAAATTTGATTATTCTAGTAATAGTAGACTATAAGCTATTTTTTTATTAAGTTGTTTTGTATGATGTTTAAAGCATTGTATACCAACCATTGTGAAATTTTTAAAGTTGTACAAATGGACCCAAAGTCCGTAAACAAGTAAATAAATAAATCTTATATATATATAAAAATACACGTGTTTTTACCTATATTTCACTTTTCAGCCACCACTACCTAGCACAGATCACTGATGTTTGTGGGTGGAAGTAGCATGGAGTTTCCTGTCGTGCACAACGTTGGCCGAATGCCGATAGCTGTGGGGATGTGGGAGATATAATGATTAAAGTTGATCAGTGCAGGGCGTGTTCATATTTCGACCAAAAATTCGTATCTCCGTATACTTCTCTTTTCCTGCCACAACTACATAACATAGACTTTGGTGTTTGTGTGTGGTAGTAGAATCGTCTTTCCTGTCGTGCACTATGGTTGTTAGATGTCGGTAGCTTATGGGGATGTGGGAGATATGGGGGTTGAAAGTGGTCGACCAGTGGCAATTTCATACTTCTGCCAAAGACAAAAGTGTCATGGTGTATCACTTTTCAGCGAAAACTATAGATCACAGATAACTGGCGTTTGTGTGTAGTAGTAGCACAGAGTCACCTTTCGATCACAACAGCGGCCGAATTTCAGAAACTGTGGTACTGTGGTAGATATGGTGGCTTGTAAGTGGCCGACCAAGGATATTTTCGTATTTCGACTGTCTCCGCATATGTCACTTTTCTGCCACAACTACATAGCATAGAGCATTGGTGTTTGTGTTTGGTAGTAGAATCGTATCTCATGTAGTGCACTATGGTTGTTAGATGTCGGTAGCTATGGGGGTGTGGGAGATATGGGGGTTGAAAGTGATCGACCTGTGGCAATTTCATACTTCTGCCAAAGACAAAAGTGTCATGGTGTATCACTTTTCAGCGAAAACTATAGATCACAGATAACTGGCGTTTGTGTGTAGTAGTAGCACAGAGTCACCTTTCGATCACAACAGCGGCCGAATTTCAGAAACTGTGGTACTGTGGTAGATATGGTGGTTGTAAGTGGCCGACCAAGGATATTTTCGTATTTCGACTGTCTCCGCATATGTCACTTTTCTGCCACAACTACATAGCATAGAGCATTGGTGTTTGTGTTTGGTAGTAGAATCGTATCTCATGTAGTGCACTATGGTTGTTAGATGTCGGTAGCTATGGGGGTGTGGGAGAATATGGGGTTGAAAGTGGATCGACCTGTGGCAATTTCATACTTCTGCCAAAGACAAAAGTGTCATGGTGTATCACTTTTCAGCGAAAACTATAGATCACAGATAACTGGCGTTTGTGTGTAGTAGTAGCACAGAGTCACCTTTCGATCACAACAGCTGGCCGAATTTCAGAAACTGTGGTACTGTGGTAGATATGGTGGTTGTAAGTGGCCGACCAAGGATATTTTCGTATTTCGACTGTCTCCGCATATGTCACTTTCTGCCACAACTACATAGCATAGAGCATTGGTGTTTGTGTTTGGTAGTAGAATCGTATCTCATGTAGTTGCACTATGGTTGTTAGATGTCGGTAGCTATGGGGGTGTGGGAGATATGGGGGTTGAAAGTGATCGACCTGTGGCAATTTCATACTTCTGCCAAAGACAAAAGTGTCATGGTGTATCACTTTTCAGCGAAAACTATAGATCACAGATAACTGGCGTTTGTGTGTAGTAGTAGCACAGAGTCACCTTTCGATCACAACAGCGGCCGAATTTCAGAAACTGTGGTACTGTGGTAGATATGGTGGTTGTAAGTGGCCGACCAAGGATATTTTCGTATTTCGACTGTCTCCGCATATGTCACTTTTCTGCCAACAACTACATAGCATAGAGCATTGGTGTTTGTGTTTGGTAGTAGAATCGTATCTCATGTAGTGCACTATGGTTGTTAGATGTCGGTAGCTATGGGGGTGTGGGAGATATGGGGGTTGAAAGTGATCGACCTGTGGCAATTTCATACTTCTGCCAAAGACAAAAGTGTCATGGTGTATCACTTTTCAGCGAAAACTATAGATCACAGATAACTGGCGTTTGTGTGTAGTAGTAGCACAGAGTCACCTTTCGATCACAACAGCGGCCGAATTTCAGAAACTGTGGTACTGTGGTAGATATGGTGGTTGTAAGTGGCCCGACCAAGGATATTTTCGTATTTCGACTGTCTCCGCATATTGTCACTTTCTGCCACAACTAACATAGCATAGAGCATGGTGTTTGTGTTTGGTAGTAGAATCGTATCTCATGTAGTGCACTATGGTTGTTAGATGTCGGTAGCTATGGGGGTGTGTGAGAAATGGGGTGAAAGTGATCGACCTGTGGCAATTTCATATTTCTGCCAAAGACAAAAGTGTCATGGTGTATCACTTTCAGCGAAAACTATAGATCACAGATAACTGGCGTTTTGTGTGTAGTAGTAGCACAGAGTCACCTTTCGATCACAACAGCGGCCGAATTTCAGAAACTGTGGTACATGTGGTAGATAGGTGGTTGTAGTGGCCGACCAAGGATATTTTTCGTATTTCACTGTCTCCGGCATATGTCACTTTTTCTGCCACAACTACATAGCATAGAGCATTGTTGTTTGTGTTTGGTAGTAGAATCGATATCTCATGTAGTGCACTATGGTTGTTAGATTTCGGTAGCTATGGGGGTGTGGGAGATATGGGGGGATGAAAATGGATCGACCTGCTGCAATTTTATATTTCTGCCAAAGACGCAATGTGTCACGGTGTATCACTTTTTAAGTGAAAACTATCAATCGCAGATCACTGGCGTTGTGTGTGGTAGTAACACAGAGTCTCCCATCGATCACAACGTTGGCCGAAATTCGGTAACTGTGGGAGTGTGTGATATGGTGTTTGAAATTGGTCGATCATGAATATTTTCGTGTTTCATCCAAAGACTTGTGTGTATCCGTAAATTTTACCTTGCTGCCGGAACTACATAGCGCAGAAGACTGGTACTTGTGTGTGGTAATAGTATCGAGTCTCCCATCGTGCACTAGGGTGGTTAGATGTCTATAGCTGTCAATATGAATTCTTTACAATCACGAATGAAGTCGTGGGTACCAGGTAGTAAATAATATAAAATAAATCTCCTGCTGGACGGTTCACCGTCGGCAGACTCCGCGCCGCATCCATCGGCACCATCACCTCCTCCACCACCGACCCCCCTAGTTTCCTGATGCCACTGGAACCAGTTTAAACACATTCCGGCTGAACCAGCCATCCTCCATATCGCTTCGTAACTGGGGCTCACTCTTCCCGCCAGGGGAGTAGTGTGGCAATATCTCGCACACACTTGCAGCAGTTGTAGAGGGCACCGCGAGTATTC
>CM061914.1:69811038-70107638 GCA_031002005.1 Vandiemenella viatica
ACTCATTTCCGGCGCACTGATTGGCTGTGATTCCGAGTTGATATGTTGTAGCAATCAGACGTGTTTATCGATCGCTCAGGAAATTACTAGAATCTCAGCTCATTTGTGAAGGATAGATAAGGGAAATTGCGTGTGGCATTAGGCTACACTTATCTCCCCTCCGAGCTGTTATGGATTCTGTGTCCCAGGGACTATCCATTTGGTAGTATCCCGCGGGCGCTGAGCTTTAGTGTTGTTGCTCTTGTCGCTGGGAATCCTTATGGTGACAACGAGGCAGAAGAGCAACACCCCAGTTGTAGGCGTGGCAGTGATAAGGAGAGAAGAATAATCCAAAGATGGAGGACAAAACGGTGAGGTAATGGAGGAAGAGAACGATCAGGATACTCAACTGACAACACAAGAACCGAACACACAGTCAAATAGACAAGCATTTATATTTACTGGAAAACATTCTGATATAGGATGAGAAGACGAAGTGCCGCAAGAAGGATTTAATTTCACAACAGTGTATGACAGAAGACGACGAGTACAAAATAAACAGAGAGAGATAAAGGAAATCCGACAAAACTCTTGAGAGAAGATGAAGTTGGGCAACGGATTTGCAGTTTTATCAGACCATTCTGAGGAAAGCAATGGTGACCAAGAGGGGCACATGGACGACGTGTCACAATCAGGACAGAGAAGAAGAACAAACACCCCACTTCTAAGGATACCACCAATTGTAACGTACCAAATAGGGAACTTCCAAGCACTAAACCAGAAGATAAAAAGCTTCATGAAAGGAGAACCCAAAGTGATGTTCCGCGGAGACAGCCTAAAGAACCATCTAGAGACCATGGAAGATTATGAAATGGTGAGAAGTTTCTTCTTGAGAGAGAAAATAAATTTCTATACCCACCAGACCCCAGTTGAGAAAAAGCTTAAGGTGGTAATCAAGGGACTACCACCAACAACTCCAGTGGACATCATTAAAACTGAACTTGTTAATTGTGTTTCGACATACACCAATTTAAAAAGAGAGATCCAGATACAAGGGATCCAATTCCACTTTCTACCTATTGTGTAACCCTAAATCCCAGAGAAAAGTCCCAGGAAATATACCACATGAGAGGAATACTATACACTAGAGTAAGTGTGGAGATTTACAAATCCAAATTGGGACTAAGTCAATGATATCGATGTAAGAGACTGGGTCAAACTGCAAATTATTGTCAAATGCCCAGTCGATGTGTGAAATGCGCGCGACGGCACGTTACAAAAAATTGTAAAATGAGCCATCAGTGGAAGGCAAAATGTGTAAATTGTGACGGGGATCACCCAGCCTCGTGGAAGGGACGCCAGGCATACCAGGCCCTTTTGAAACCAACCAAAGCAAAGGTCCAAAATGAGGACAAATCAAAGGACACAAGAAAGACAAGAATTCAGGAGAAACAAAAAGGTATCCGTGACAGTGACACAAAGCAGTCAGAAGACAAAAACAAATGGAATGTGGAACCAGGAAGAAGATATGCAGATAAGGTGAGAACAAACCAAAAAAACTTACAGAAGTACCGAGAAGAGAAAGGACGAGGCAGAGGAATCAAAGACAAAAAGGAAATACCTTTATGGAGGATCTTGGTGAAATGGAAGACATCCTTGGAAACATGAGTTTTAAAAAGACAATCTCGATCTTTATGAAACACTAAAAGAAATAAAAGAAGCAACATGTGTCTGGGGAAAAATCGTTGCATTAATCAAAGGATTAAGCGAAATGATGGATTAATGGCTAACAACAAAGGAAAACTACTCAATACCAACGTATATATTTTCAACGCAAATGGTTTAAAAAGTAAGAAACAAGAAATCATTGAGTTTTTAAAGAGGAAGAAAGTGGACATGATGCTTGTAATGGAAACTCATCTAAAGCCAACAGATAATTTTCGAATACCAAACATGAAAATTTACGGAAACGACAGAGAGAGACAAAGGGGAGGATAAAATCAAGCTTCACGCACCAACCAAAAACTTTGCCGGAACTTGAGAACATGGAAGCTAGTGCAGTGAGCATCAATACAATATATGGAGAAGTAACATTATTGCCGCAATGTCAGCCCTGGGAAACAACTAACAGAGAATGACTTAAATAGTGCCATGTCAATATCTGGGAGAGTCACACTGGGTGGTGATCTAAATGCTAAACACCCGGCTTGGAATAGTAGAGTCACAAACGGGAAGGATCAAAGATTAATAGAAATATCCGAAACACTAAATCTAACAGTTATGGGCCCAGAAGAACCGACTCGCATTCCTACCTCCACAAGACAATAACCAGATGTACTGGACATAGTGGTAGCAAAGAATATTAGATGAACTATACATCTAGAAACCATAAATGACCTATCATCGGATCACAATCCAGTTTTGCTACAAATCAGGAACTGAGCAAGCAGTCAGGAAAATCCCAAAATTCTTAGACAGACGGACTGGGATAGATTCACTAATTCAATTCAACAAAATATCTGCCCCACCATGGAATTAAATAATAAGCTGCAGATACATAAAGCAATAGATACTCTAACAAAATGTATTAAAAAAGCAGATAAACAGGCCTCAGTTGTAACGGTAATGGAGACAAAAATGGAAGAACAAGGGTTAGAACTTATTGAAGAACTGTAGTACATTAAGAACCAACACCGGAAGCGATGGCAGAGATTTAGGGATCCAAGGACAAAAGGGGAATAAACAGGTATGCCAGGGAGATTAGGAAACGGTTACAGGAAAGAAGAACTGAACAATGGGAGAACAAAATGTCCCATCTGACCCTCCAACACCGTGATGCATGGAGCCTAGTGCTAGCACTTAAAGAACCAAAACCAGGCAACCAAGCAATCATAGGTCCGAATGGAGCGGTCTTTGACCCAATGAGCCAGGCAGAAATTGTAGCAGACCATTTCGAAGCACAACATACAACACCAGAAGTGCAACTAACTATGGCCCAACAATGGGAAGAAGAAGAAGCCAAGGAAACTGCCGAAGATTTTAGAAGATCAGTAGATCCGATAGACCCCGAATTAACCTGTCCAGTGGAAATAAAAACAATCATAACACGAATTAGTGCTAACAAATCACCTGGGGACGACCAAATTTCCCACACGCATCTCAAAAAGCTGCCAAGGAAAGGAATTGTTCGAATAACAAGGATAATTAATAGCTGCATGTTACTCTGTTATTTTCCAACAACTTGGAAAACGGCAAAGATCATAGCCATACCCAAACCAGGAAAAGGAAGCTCAGATCCAATAAACTATAGTCCAATTAGCTTTCTCAGCAGTCTGTCCAAAGTATATGAAAGGGTACTGAAAACAAGAATCACAAGGGAATTAGAAGACAGTCAGACAATACGCCCCGAGCAACTTGGATTTAGGAACAAACTTTCAGCAACACTACAGTTATACAAGATGACGGAGCTCATTAGCAAAGGTTTCAATACTTCCAATTCAACAGCGGTCATATTTTTAGACATTCAAAAAGCATTTGATAAGGTGTGGCATGATATTGTGGCGACATCTCCCACACACTTGCAGTGGCTGCTAGAGGGCACCGCAAGTGTTCATCTTAAAGCACACGCCGTCGAGCAGGACGAGGCTCCAGTTACTCGACAGCCGTCGCCCAAGTTGTTCACCAGCCATCAGTCAGTCGTCACGCTCACAGTTGTGTTGGTCGTGTTGCGGAAGTGCTCTCCCGGAACACCACGCGGACCAGCCGTGTACCAAACTGACTACGCTAGTGGACATTAGCCTGATACAGCTTTCCAGTATTTAATGTAATGTTCATATAGTGTAACTCGTGCCTTACAATATATCTTCAGAACACATTGAGTTGTCGTGCTTGAATTGTAATCAGTTTCCCGTGTCAGTAACATTTTTTTGTTGGGCAATCCTGCTCACATAATTGGTGACCCCGACGCGAGCAGAAGCAACCACAGAATTGGTGACCCTGAACTGTAGACATCTCGTATTTGGAAGATTTTCCAGCAAAAGCAGCAGAATTTCCGCATCGCCTTGATCAACGATGACCGACGCTAAGCAACTTGCTAATCTGCAGGCGCAACTGGCGGACCTCCAGCAGCAGCTCACTGCCCAACAGGCTGCACACCACCAACAATTAACCGCACTTCAATAGCAGCATTACCAGACTTTGCAGCAACCGCAACCGAGACACGTGGCTACACTGCCAGAAAGCCCTGTGCAGCCGCATTCCTCCGACGCTGCTGCTGTCACTCCGGCCGCAGTTTACCGCGTAATGCCGAAACTTCCTCCGTTTTAGCCAGCTCAACCTGCGGTATGGTTCGCACAAGTAGAAGCACAATTTTCCCAAGCCAACATCACCTCCGATAAGACCATGTATGACTACGTCGTCAGCAACCTGACCATCACTATGCTAGCGAAGTCAGAGATTTGGTCATCAATCCACCAGCCACGAATCGGTACCAGACACTAAAAGCTCTAGTTATCCAGCGCGTGTCTCTCTCCCGAGGAGCAGCGGGTTCGGCAACTCCTAACAGCAGAAGAACTGGGCGACGCAAGTCTTCTCAACTTCTACGGCAAATGTTCTCTTTCATTGACACCACACAAGTGCAGACTCCTTTCTGCGCATATTGTGCCTACAACGTCTTCCTCTCAGCACCCAGGCTATTCTCCAGTACAGGCTACTACTCTGCCACTCGATGAGCTAGTAGACATGGCGGACCGAATCGTCGCCGTCATTCCACCTCCAATAACTCCTGCTGTCCACACTTAGGGCGCCCCGCCTGACACTTACACTTGGCTCAGCTTGTCGAGGAACTTGCGAAGCAGCTCCAGGATATCCAGACTTGTCTAAGCAATTCTGCACACAACCGGCCACTAGCATGGACCCGAAACAAACCTCGACATCCCACCTCTTCGACAAACTCTCCGCAGCGCACCGCTCGACCAAAGATGTGCTACTATCACAATCGATTTGATGCCGACGCTCAAAATTACATCAAGCCATGTTCCGCCAACCCCCGGTGGCCCAGCGCAGCCCCCCACATACGCACACGCCGCAACAGAGATAGTGCGAGCTGTGCTACATGCGCTTGCCGATGGCCGCACGCAGCCACCATGCATGACCTGCACTGCCCACCCTTCCAGCTCGCCTTCACCAGCACCGAGTTCTTTGTGGAGCACAACCTGCTCATGTCAGCAAGAAAAGATGGCGGTCGCGCATCATGATATACAGTGACGCTCCGTGCAATAAATGTGTTTTAATGTGGATTACTAGTCGGGACATTCTTCTAACTCTTAGTAAATGAGAACTAAATGTAATATTCACCATTCGTGATGTGATTTTATGTCAAAGAAAAATACAATAGTGTTTTACGGATTGAAGATTGTGCGAATGCATGTGCGTTTGTGTTTTTAAATAATTCTCTGTGTCGTGATTCAAAGCTGGGTCGCAATCTGCTAAAATGGCTTTAATCTGT
Organism: Vandiemenella viatica; assembly: GCA_031002005.1. NCBI lineage: Eukaryota > Metazoa > Arthropoda > Insecta > Orthoptera > Morabidae > Vandiemenella > Vandiemenella viatica. The sequence goes on from CM061914.1 coordinate 69,816,524, forward strand.
TTGGTATGTAATTCCTCGTGCGAAGAAGATCATGGAAAGTACTTCAAATGTGATAGTTGCCAACGTCCTATCCATGTGGACTGTGGAGAACTAACTGCATCGGAGGTTAGGTGTCTAGAACTGAAAAAGCGATCCTTGAAATTCTTTTGTAATGACTGTGAGAACGGGTTACGATCGCTTCCACAGGTTTTAACACAAATTGCAAAGCTGTCGGAGGACGTGAGCAACATGAATAAAACAATTAAAATCGGGCAATATTAGTTCACCAACTGAAAATGAGGTGGTTAAAAACATCGATGTAGAATCTTCGATCTTTGACGAAATGACTGACAGAGCTATGCGCAAGAACAACTTAATTGTATTCAATGTAAAGGAGTCTGATTCGATCGCGTTTACTGAGCGGATTGAATCGGATAAAAAAATCAGTATCAGAAATTTTTAACGGTCTGAAACTGCCGTGTGAAGTAAAACAGTTCAAATGTTTTCGATTAGGAAAACGATCTGAAAATGACAAGGGACGAATTAGACCAATTAAAGTGGTTATGAATGACTCTGAGACTGTTCTGACAGTTTTGAAAAACAAACACAAAAGTGATAGCCCAATAAAAATTTCTGCTGACTTAACTTCGATGCAAAGAAATGACCTAAATAAGCTTCGTGACCAGTTAAACATCCTGAATAAGGACAAAGTGACAAAAACTATTAAATATGTTAATGGTATACCTAAGATAGTTGATATCATGAGAAACAATAAGCATTCAAAAACTTAACTGTATAAAATGCATAAAGTTTTATTATCAAAATGTTGCGTGGACTTAAAACTAAACTGAGGGAAGTTGAAAAGGCAAATTACATTTTGAATGATCATGACGTTATTGTGTTAACAGAGACATGGCTTGACCCAAGAGTTTACAATGCAGAGTTAAATCTTAATAATTATGTCATATTTAGAAATGACAGAAATGTAAACAATAGTCCATTTTCTCGAGGTGGTAGTGTTCTAATAGCTATTAAGAATAAATACCAATGTCTCCAATTAGAAGTGTCGACTGATGTTGAGCACTTATTTATAAGAAACTTAGGAAACAAAAAATAGCTTAATCATAGGAGTTGCATACTTTCCTCCACTAGCAACAGAAACTACATGATTTCTTACTGCAAGGCTGTTGAAGAGATAAATATTAAGTTCCCGGACTCTAACTGGGTACTGTTTGGAGACTTTAATATGCCAAATGTGCAGTGGAGACACAGTAATAATGGCAGCTATCCTTTCTATACTGTTAAGACAACTCTTCGGGAAAAGACATTATCAAGAAATTATCGGATAAGTTGTTGAACACTTTTCAAATTAATTACAATGTGAATATCTTTGGTGTAACACTTGATCTCATATTCACAAACTTTCTCAATATAAATTGTTCTTTAGCTAATGAGTGTGTAGTATCTCCTGATGCTTATCATCCATCTTTATGTTTAGAGTCTATCGTTAAGTGTGACAACCCCTCGGTACAAAACAAAAATTGGATTAAAGATTTTAATAAAGCAGATTACCCTAGTATAACATTAGAATTGGGAAACTTCATATCTAATATTGACTGGAATGGAAACTCTTTTGAGGAGTGTGTCAGTGGATTTTACTCTTGTATAAATAAGTGTATAAATTTGTATGTACCAAGAAAACAAATCTTTGTGTCAAAATTCCCAAGATGGTACTCTAAGGAACTTAGAACCACTATCATCGAGAAAAAGACAGCTCATATTCTTTACAAGCAACTGGACAAAATTACTTTCAATTTTCTAATCTCAGAAATAAATGCAAGACCTTAGCCAAAAGAGACCTTAATAACTTCAGTATAGAATTAGGGAACTCAATTACAGAAAATCCTCAAAATTTTTGGAAATATGTTAACTCAAAAATATGTAGTAGAGATTTACCCAATGTTATGTTTAAAGACTCGCAGGCCCTAAATGGAGGTACAAGTATAGTTAATGCATTTGCGGAATACTTTAAATCATTTTATAAACCCTCTCATAACACTACAGTACACTTAGAGGATCAAACAAATTTTACTATAAGTTCAATTAACATTTCCAATTCAGAAATTCTTTCAGAAATCGAAAAACTTGATGACAATAAAAGTGCAGGTCCTGATGGTATTCCACCAATATTGCTTAAGAAATGCAAATATATAACAACTTCAATATTGAAATTATTATTTGATGGATCTCTTAGTGAAGGCATAGTCCCAAATGGAAATCAGCATTTATCACTCCTGTACACAAATCAGGCCCCAAAAGCGATATTAGAAACTACAGACCCATTTCAAATTTAAACGTAATACCAAAACTCCTGGAATCCATTGTTACTAAAAAAATTAAAGATTAAGATGTTTCCTTACCTATTCATGGAAAGAAGAAATGTCCAATCAAACTTAATGTGTTACTCACAATACATTTTATCCTCCTTAGAAAATGGAACTCAAGTTGATTGTATATATACTGACTTCAGTAAAGCTTTTGATTCAGTCAATCATAAACTACTTGTTCTCAAACTTAAATATTTTGGGACTGTGGGATCCCTTCTCAAGTGGTTTGAAAGTTACTTAACTAACAGGGTTCAAATAGTTAAATATAAAACATTTACTTCATTTGAAATATTAGTACTATCTGGTGTACCACAGGGTTCCCATCTCGGTCCACTTCTGTTTATCATTTTTATAAACGACATATGTAAAATTTTAAAAAATGTCAAGTTTTTATTTTTTGCTGATGACCTAAAATTATTTAAAAGTATAGAGTCAATTAAAGACATATGTGATCTTCAGAATTGTTGCACTGCTCTCAATAACTGGTGTAAAGATAATGACTTACATTTGAACCCATTAAAATGCAAAAGTATTTCATTTACACGATCAAGTAAGAAAATTTTATCAAAATACTCTGTAAGAGGTATTGAGTTGGAACGGGTGTACTCAGTTAACGATTTAGGTGTAATATTTGACAGTAAAATGAGTTTCGATGAACATGTTGACACCATTGTAACCAAATCCTTACAAAACTTGGTTTTGTTATGAGGACATGTCGCGAAATCCATTCCACTGATGCACTTAGAATAATATATCTCTCCATTGTAAGATCAACATTAGCATATTCATCAGTAATTTGGTCACCTTACATGTTATCTCAAACCAAAAGAATAGAAACTGTTCAGCATAATTTTTTTAGATATATGGCATTTAGAATGGGTTTTCCAGACCCATTTCATGATCATAAATACACCCAAATTGCATCCATCTTAAGAATACCATCTCTGCAATCATTTCGTGAACTAAATGATCTCAAATTTTTGTTAAATTTGTGCAATGGTAATATTGATTGTTCAGAATTGCTAGGTAGTTTAAGATTCAACGTTCCCCAAAGAATTACTCGTCAATCAACAACATTTTCCCTATTGAAATATAAACATTTGTATACAGAAAATAATCCCCTAACAAGAATGTGCAAGCTTGCTAACTGTCATAATAGGGTTAAACTTGGAACAACGTCATTCAACCAAGACAGCTTGTTACGCTCTTTTGTATTAAGATATGAATGAACAAGTAACAGTAAATTTAAAATTGTTTTTGACTTGGTAGTTTTAGTATATTGTAAAAATTTGATTATTCTAGTAATAGTAGACTATAAGCTATTTTTTTATTAAGTTGTTTTGTATGATGTTTAAAGCATTGTATACCAACCATTGTGAAATTTTAAAGTTGTACAAATGGACCCAAAGTCCGTAAACAAGTAAATAAATAAATCTTATATATATATAAAAATACACGTGTTTTTACCTATATTTCACTTTTCAGCCACCACTACCTAGCACAGATCACTGATGTTTGTGGGTGGAAGTAGCATGGAGTTTCCTGTCGTGCACAACGTTGGCCGAATGCCGATAGCTGTGGGGATGTGGGAGATATAATGATTAAAGTTGATCAGTGCAGGCGTGTTCATATTTCGACCAAAAATTCGTATCTCCGTATACTTCTCTTTCCTGCCACAACTACATAACATAGACTTTTGGTGTTTGTGTGTGGTAGTAGAATCGTCTTTCCTGTCGTGCACTATGGTTGTTAGATGTCGGTAGTTATGGGGATGTGGGAGATATGGGGGTTGAAAGTGGTCGACCAGTGGCAATTTCATACTTCTGCCAAAGACAAAAGTGTCATGGTGTATCACTTTTCAGCGAAAACTATAGATCACAGATAACTGGCGTTTGTGTGTAGTAGTAGCACAGAGTCACCTTTCGATCACAACAGCGGCCGAATTTCAGAAACTGTGGTACTGTGGTAGATATGGTGGCTGTAATTGGCCGACCAAGGATATTTTCGTATTTCGACTGTCTCCGCATATGTCACTTTTCTGCCAAAACTACATAGCATAGAGCATTGGTGTTTGTGTTTGGTAGTAGAATCGTATCTCATGTAGTGCACTATGGTTGTTAGATGTCGGTAGCTATGGGGGTGTGGGAGATATGGGGGTTGAAAGTGATCGACCTGTGGCAATTTCATACTTCTGCCAAAGACAAAAGTGTCATGGTGTATCACTTTTCAGCGAAAACTATAGATCACAGATAACTGGCGTTTGTGTGTAGTAGTAGCACAGAGTCACCTTTCGATCACAACAGCGGCCGAATTTCAGAAACTGTGGTACTGTGGTAGATATGGTGGTTGTAAGTGGCCAACCAAGGATATTTTCGCATTTCGACTGTCTCCGCATATGTCACTTTTCTGCCACAACTACATAGCATAGAGCATTGGTGTTTGTGTTTGGTAGTAGAATCGTATCTCATGTAGTGCACTATAGTTGTTAGATGTCGGTAGCTATGGGGGTGTGGGAGAAATGAGGGTTGAAAGTGGTTGACCTGTGGCAGTTTCATACTTCTGCCAAAGACAAAAGTGTCATGGTGTATCACTTTTCAGCGAAAACTATAGATCACAGATAACTGGCGTTTGTGTGTAGTAGTAGCACAGAGTCACCTTTCGATCACAACAGCGGCCCGAATTTCAGAAACTGTGGTACTGTGGTAGATATGGTGGTTGTAATTGGCCGACCAAGGATATTTTCGTATTTCGACTGTCTCCGCATATGTCACTTTTCTGCCAAAACTACATAGCATAGAGCATTGGTGTTTGTGTTTGGTAGTAGAATCGTATCTCATGTAGTGCACTATGGTTGTTAGATGTCGGTAGCTATGGGGGTGTGGGAGATATGGGGGTTGAAAGTGATCGACCTGTGGCAATTTCATACTTCTGCCAAAGACAAAAGTGTCATGGTGTATCACTTTTCAGCGAAAACTATAGATCACAGATAACTGGCGTTTGTGTGTAGTAGTAGCACAGAGTCACCTTTTGATCACAACAGCGGCCGAATTTCAGAAACTGTGGTACTGTGGTAGATATGGTGGTTGTAAGTGGCCGACCAAGGATGTTTTCATATTTCGACTGTCTCCGCATTTGTCACATTTCTGCCACAACTACATAGCATAGACATTGGTGTTTGTGTTTGGTAGTAGAATCGTATCTCATGTAGTGCACTATGGTTGTTAGATGTCGGTAGCTATGGGGGTGTGGGAGAAATGAGGGTTGAAAGTGGTCGACCTGTGGCAGTTTCATACTTCTGCCAAAGACAAAAGTGTCATGGTGTATCACTTTTCAGCGAAAACTATAGATCACAGATAACTGGCGTTTGTGTGTAGTAGTAGCACAGAGTCACCTTTCGATCACAACAGCGGCCGAATTTCAGAAACTGTGGTACTGTGGTAGATATGGTGGTTGTAAGTGGCCGACCAAGGATGTTTTCATATTTCGACTGTCTCCGCATTTGTCACATTTCTGCCACAACTACATAGCATAGACATTGGTGTTTGTGTTTGGTAGTAGAATCGTATCTCATGTAGTGCACTATGGTTATTAGATGTCGGTAGCTATGGGGGTGTGGGAGAAATGAGGGTTGAAAGTGGTCGACCTGTGGCAGTTTCATACTTCTGCCAAAGACAAAAGTGTCATGGTGTATCACTTTTCAGCGAAAACTATAGATCACAGATAACTGGCGTTTGTGTGTAGTAGTAGCACAGAGTCACCTTTCGATCACAACAGCGGCCGAATTTCAGAAACTGTGGTACTGTGGTAGATATGGTGGTTGTAAGTGGCCAACCAAGGATATTTTCGTATTTCGACGAAAGGCATTTGTCTCCGTAGATTTCACTTTTCTACCACGACTACATAGCATAGAGCATTGGTGTTTATGTGTGGTAGTAGAATCGTGTCTGTTGTAGTTCACTATGGTTGTTAGATGTCTGTAGCTATGGGGGTGTGGAAAATATGGGGGATGAAAATGGTCGACCTGCGGCAATTTCATATTTCTGCCAAAGACGCATGTGTCACGGTGTATCACTTTTAAGTGAAAACTATCAATCGCAGATCACTGGCGTTTGTGTGTGGTAGTAACACAGAGTCTCCCATCAATCACAACGTTGGCCGAAATTCGGTAACTGTGGGAGTGTGTGATATATGGTGTTTGAAACTGGTCGATCATGAATATTTTCGTGTTTCATCCAATGACTTGTGTGTATCCGTAAATTTTACCTTGCTGCCGGAACTACATAGCGCAGAAGACTGGTACTTGTGTGTGGTAATAGTATCGAGTCTCCCATCGTGCACTAGGGTGGTTAGATGTCTATAGCTGTCAATATGAATTCTTTACAATCACGAATGAAGTCGTGGGTACCAGGTAGTAAATAAATAATAAAAAAATAAATCTCCTGCTGGACGGTTCACCGTCGGCAGACTCCGCGCCGCATCCATCGGCACCATCACCTCCTCCACCACCGACCCCCCTAGTTTCTCTGATGCCACTGGAACCAGTTTAAACACATTCCGGCTGAACCAGCCATCCTCCATATCGCTTCGTAACTGGGGCTCACTCTTCCCGCCAGGGGAGTAGTGTGGCAATATCTCGCACACACTTGCAGCAGTTGCTAGAGGGCACCGCGAGTATTCATCCTACAGCGCACGCCGTCCAGCAGAAAGAGGCTAGTTGCTCGACAGCTGTCGCCCGAGTTGTTCGCCAGCCTTCGGTCAGTCGTCGTGCTTGCAGTTGTGTTGGTCGTGTTGCGGAAGTGCTCTCCCGGAACACCACACGGATCGGCCATGTACCAAACAGACTACGCTAGTGGACATTTAGTCTGATACAGCTTTCCAGTATTTAATGTATTGTGTTACTCGTGCCTTAAAATATATCTTCAGAACACATCGAGTTGTCGTGCTTGACTGTAATCAGTTTCCAGTGTCAGTAATATTTATACGTTGGGCAACCCTGCCCACAATATGCTGTTACGAAAACTAAAATAGCAAACGCAGATAAGCTTGTACTACATAAAAATTATTGCAAACTTCCTAACAAACCGATCTTTTTACATATCCGTTAAAGGCCAAAGATCGACTAAACAGAAAATGACAGCGGGAGTGCCTCAAGGATCAGTAATATCTCCACCAGCTTTCAAAGTTTACGTAAATAATTTTTCTTCCATACCAGGCATTTTGTATAGTGAAGAGTTATCAACAGACACCAAATTACGACTGTATAAAACCATAATTGGACCTATGTCACTATATGGCTGTGAGGTATGGGGTACACCAAGCCACACCCACATTCAAAAAATACAAATGATCCAAAATAGAAGTATACGCATGATTTTACAAGCCAACAGATTTACCAGCACAGACGACTTTCATGAATGGACAAATGTACCTAAAATACACACAGTGATATTCCAGCAAGCTGAGAGGTTCCACACAAATATTAACAAAAATAGAGATAATGTAGAAAGCTTAAGAAACGTTGGTAATTATATGCCAAAAAGATAGCACAGATATAAAGTACCGTTAAGCATAGTGTTCCAACCTGAATAAAATAAAGATTACTATGTAACCCCATTGTCCAACTTTTATAAAATAAAGTTTAATACCTAACACCATTATCTCGCATACACACCTAGGAGGTTTTCCCCTCCAAAGAGCAAAACAAAGAGAACAAACGAACAACACCATACACACAGAAGCAAAGCTGCCAAAGATAGCGGGGCTTGCAAGAACAAACATAAGACCAAAAAAAAGGCATCTAAGTCAGTCTGTTTGTGATTTCGAGAAGCAATATCTAAAATAGACCTGACGAAGACAATCGAGCAGGTTGCTGAAACGTCATCGTTCTATGACTCTATCCGGCTGGACACCCTTGAAGAATTCACTGCATCAATTTGCCGGGAAAGTCCCCATTAAATTAAATTTTTCATCTCGTAACTACAGGATATGGGAGACACGTTTCATGCAGAAGCCGATACTGCAACCTAACTTGGAACATATGCCAATTTAAAAACAATAAAGTCACTCAGCACATAATTCAAGCTCTAAATAAACAATTAATAATAGTAAATAACCTTTAAACTAACCTGAACCAGAGCAATCCATAGTTATCCAATTTGTAAACACTCGATTTTGGTTACATGATAATAACACTAATTCTCAACAGTTTTCGAAGCAGTAAAGTATTTTTATACTAATAAGAACCCGAAAGAAAGCTAAATTCACTAAAAATCAGTCATTTCAGGCCGTATAAATAATGTAAACATAATTTTAAACACTTCGTTGAACACACTTGCATTTTCAACACTAAATAACACGTTTTCGGTAATTTCCTGAGCTAAAAAGTAAGTTTTCCGAAAGAATAAAGAACCTGGTACAGCATTTTAAAGTTTTAAAACATTTCATGCAGCATAACGAATATTAAATCAATTTTCAAGTAATGACGTTGTAAGTAAAAACGTGATAGTTTTCAAAATTAAACTGTGAATTATTAAGACCATTTCCGTAAACAAAACAACTTTTAAAACGTGTAATGAAATAAAAGAAAAATTCAGATAAAAACACTTTTTTGATAAAAGAGGTACTTTTATAGTAATTAACGAGAGATTAGTTTTTTCTAATATGTCTTCCAGGCAGTACCCACCCCAGTTTTTGTGAGGTTATAATACACCACCAATAATAATAAATGTTACAGTTTGAAATCAGGAGTGATCACAGAACACAATGACATAGGTTTTAATACGATAATTTGTAATCCAGCAGGAACTTCTAAAATTGGTCAAACCAAGTAGTAACATGGGGATGCACCAACATATTTCAGGAAGTCATTTACCATTATGCACACACATATTAATTTTTTATAGTAAACTGAGTAAATTTAGAATTATGGTCGTCATAAACTCAACCAACCTACATAAACCAGGCTATACACTGTTAAATTCTGAACACTGGGGATAACAAAATTTTGTCAGACTATTTTTGTAAAGCGAGGTGTCACAGGTGTGCGGCTAAGGGTATATAACGAGGAGCGTAGACCATCTATCTGTCGGGCCTGTTGTTTTATGTCGCGAAGCAGACCATGTGTTAGTGTGTTTCAAGAAATCCGTTGGCAGGCGTTGGTGTAAGGCAATGAAGATGGTTTCCGGAAGAACTTCAGTTGGTAGTGACATGCTCGATTGGTAACCAAGTTGGATTTTCTCTTTGGACAGTGGTGTAATCAGTGACTATGAAACTTTAATATTTTTAACGGGGTTTAGATTTTGCCATAGATGTTGTAATAGTGATTTTCAAATGTGACATTGAAACAAATTTAAAATTTTTCATCAAGTGAACTGTACATGTTTTTGTAGTGAATATTAACCTTTTCTTTCCTGAGGAAATAGGGAAGTGGCAACCGCTATGCTTTACAGTTGATTTATCCAGGCTCATACATGGTCATTCAGTTTTATTAATGAAAATTTATCAGATCTTAAAGAGAGTCAGAAGTTAGTTAAGGTGACTAAACCGATACTTCACCCCGGTATGTGGTTTCTTTTCCCTTACAACATACCAGGGATGAAGCCACAAAATCACAAAGAGACTAACACACTTTAAAATATTTTGTTATCAAACTTTATTCAAGTAAACATACAAGATGCCTGGTATAAAGAATGTATGTGTAATCACAGACTGTGGCGATACAATATTAATCCATGTATATTATTTGTAAAGCTTTAAGTCGCCACGAAGCATTGTAAAAGTGTAATTGTTGAGTGAGTCTGTAGCAGGCCGCCGCAGGAGTCGGTAGCTGACCGCCGCAAGAATAGTGTTAAGGTTACAGTGCCGCCTTGTATAATTGTATCATGGACCTAAAAGTAATAAAATGTCATCCACTAATCACATTAGGGAAGTGCATTGTGACGAACAACAATCTAGCAGTGGTAACACAGTGTGTAACTTGATAGTCAGAAGCGGTGTCAAAACGTGTAATCGGAGGAAATGAAGTACTGTATAGCCTTATCCACGGTCAGGTGGAATAAGTATAATCAGTGGTGGTGATTGGGATAGATGTATGTGCTTGGTTAATAAATCAGATGTGAACTTAAATGTGACATGTGAATTGACTTAGTAGAAGAATCGAACCTGCAAACCTAAACAATAAACCAAACTATCCACCATACCTTTTATCGCTAACACATGCGATAGTGTGCGCAACCACATTAAATCGTTACAAGACTCTCGCCAAATCACTTAACTCAGAGTTGGTTGCTGATCACAGAGCAGGGGGCAGTGGAGGAGGGAAGCGGGGATCGGATGGATTATACTACGTACACAATCTATAACTATGGGAAAATTTTATCACAAGAAATCAGAGTTCATACTGATAAAAAGATAAAATAACAATAGTAAATATATGTATACACAGAATATAATTTATACTACATGAAGAAAGGGAAGCAACAATATTAATCATACATAAAAAAATAAATGATAGGTTTGCTGAAAAGGTCTTACCAGAGCTTGATGCCTGGGTGATGCCCAGTATCATGCAGTTCTGGCCTATTACTTTTACACAGATTATGGTAAGATGGAATCAGCACATGAAAAATAGTAACTATTGGATGTAGTTTCTAGATCAGACCAAGCGTGGTGAGTGAGCTGGAATGGTTAACAACAGGATAGTATAGTTTTTTGGGGCAATCATTCTGATGAACTGGTTCATAATGAGTGATAAGAAAATTGGAGGAAATCCAGTGTTAAAATGATAAAGCCGAGTGTTGTATTGTTCAGTGGTGTGTGAAGCATGTAAGTAATGCTCTTTGTCGACAGGAAAAAGCAGGGGTGGTTGAACACAGAATCCAGGGCGGTCATACTTATAAATTTGAAGGAACTTGGCAATCAAACTGTTAAAGAAGTGGCACACCAGACAGATGCTAGATCAGGATGATCCCATCACCAAGGTTGGGCTTTCATAGCCTTCTGTCTGTTTCCATGACAACGCTGAAGCGAACTCTAAATATAGCAGCTTGGTGTTGTTCAAAAATGAGGATGAAGGTGTGGACCCTCGAAACATCCCAGTAATGAGACATTTTGACATGGCTGTAAGCTCAAGAATATTTTATTAAAAAAGGCCTACGATTCCTCTCAACCGCACAGCTAACTAAATGACTAGAAAAGGGGCCTACTAGCCTATTCTTCTACTGAATTTGTCGAAAAACTTCCAGTTGCCTGCACTTTGGGTGGACTGTTAGAGTGAACATCAACCCTCTTAAACCAAAATGATCAAGTACAGCATGAACCAATGTCCCTAGATCACTGAAACAAATTATTTTTGCATGAAGGGTTTGCACAGCAAACTGTAACTTCATTCCTCCAAACAATACAATGGCACTCATATAGTGAAATCACAAAAACATTTCGACTACGAGAATGGACACTAATTTGTGGATACTTATAATGTAATTCTTGAACTTTGAGACATCACATTAAAATCAAACATACTTTATTCTACTCAAGGGAGCATGGGCTGTATATTAATCAACACTTCATCAAAATCAAACAGTATTTTTAGCGTGAAATGTGTTCAGCAAAAACTTATCAGGAATTTGCTTTAACATTTCAAATCAAAACAAAGCAGGGCCACAGATTACATATTAATTGATAGTCCATCAAAACCTAATGATTTATATGTGAGTCACATTCAAAGAAAAATTATTTGAAATTTCTCAGCAATTTCACATTAAATCAAAATGAAACACACCCAGTTTTCCCTGTGAACTCACATTCAGGAAATCCTCAATTCATTATCTAGATTTCAGTTTTTCATGATTTCCTTTATTTTTATTTTTTTTTTAAATCTGTTAAATATCTCTCTAAGAGCGAGGACTTTAAGAGACGGGAAAGGATGGGAGGCAAGGAATGGGAAGGAATTCGGCCATGGCCTTTTGAAGGAAGCATCCCAGCATTTGCCTGGAGTGATTTGGGAAACCATGGAAAACCCAAATCTGGATGCTCGGACGGGGATTCGAACTGCCGTCCTCCCGAATGCGAGGTCAGAACGCTAGCCGTTACACCACATGATTTCCCGTAATCACTCCAGGTGAATGGTGGGTTGGTTCATTCAAATACTTTCCCATATCTTGCCCCCTCCCTTTCCTACTTCTAATGATCTCAATGAGGTACAAAGCCATTTTAAAAAATCCTTTAACAGTAGATCATGGTATATCCAAGGTCATAGTCAAGGGTTATCTTGCCATTTATATACATTTATTTATAAGCTGTTGCCCACAACTTTTCATGTCAATTGCTTAAACTGACTGTATTACAGTTACCAAACGCAAGTGAAGAAAACAATTATATGATATTGCTTGTATGCTGAAATCACTATAAACATTTTTGCTGCCAGAAGTAACTAAATCTGACTAGAAGCTTTTGTATGGTTCTCATTCAATGAAAAATGAATACAAATTTGTGTAAACTTTTAAATTTATCAATTTTTCAACAATATCAAAATGAAATATACATTATTTAAAAGTGCAGTGAAAACCACCAGTAGTTTCTGAATGAATTGCATTCGACGATAAAAGGATACAAACACTTTTCTCAACTTAAAATCAATATAAAATGCATCCCATTTTACCCTGTTCATCATTTTAATCCCCATCAAAATCTGAGCAACAGTATTTCTATGAATCTAATTCATCCAAACACACACAGAACTGTGCTCAACAAAATATACGTTGGCTCTCACAGCCGAAGTGTTTGTGTCCTAGGATATAAATTTTTTTCCCCTTAATATAAAGGGAGTTGAAAAAATAAGTAATTTTTTCCTAATCCAGCATGAGAGATACAGATGCTGATTAAGAAGAGAAATAATATTTATTATCTAGAAAATAGAAACATGAGCAGTCATCAATGTTGTCCACGTTCATCACATCATCAGTATTTTGTCTTAAGGCAGGGTTTCACTTGTCATCAATGTTAAGCCACGTTTATTACGAGGTCTATCTTGAAAACAGCATTACCTAGGAACTTGAAATTTATCCCCAATATTGATATAACCTGTATTTAAACAGAAGACACTATAAATACTTCCATCTAATATAGTTTCTACATGCTAAGTGAAACAAATATGATGCCACATATTGAAGCCATTTTATTTACAAGTGCTATTAATTGAAATTTCACTGCATGATTATGTACCAAAATATTTCCGTGAAACTGACTAATTGTACTACCTGTGAAAGCATGGGGCATAGATTACTGCATCTGAAAACGTGTGAACCACTGATTTTGTACTGAGCTACTAACTTCTAACCTACCACATACAATATAAATATTAAAGTCATTAAATTACGGTACCCCAATCGTGTTATGCTCAACTCGTCTGGTTATTTCTATCTTTTTGCTACCGATACTATGCAGTCCAATTTCCAACATTAATACTGTAATAGTCACTGTAATGTACTTTGTATCCTGCCCCCTCCCCCTTTCTTTCCATAACCACTGCCAACAAGAGCAGGGAGCGCACATCCAATCCTTTTGCCATGTGAATTGGCTACTTACATGATTGGGGTTTCATACCAAAATATTGCAAAATGTGTTCATCTACTCGTGTTCATCACTGCCCACCGACCTTCATATTTGGAATTTTCGTTATTTTCATTGTCATTATTATTGTAAATATTTGGAATGATTTCTGACAGCATTATATTTAGTATAAACAACAGAATCAGCATTTACCAAAAAATTAATTTTTTAAGAAATTTTATCTGATGATGGGACCAATATCATTCAATTGTCGAATACTTCTTTTGATTACGACTCTACACCTCATTGGGCATATTTAAGAGGCAGAAAAGGACTGGAGGAATGAACACAAAGTAACTTGGTCATGACACTCTGAAGGAGCCATCCAGGCATTCACCTGGAGTGATTTTGGAAAACCATTAAACACTGAAATTTGGTGGGCCAGATGGGGATTCGAGCCTGTATCCTCCTGAATGAGAAGCCAGAACTTTATCACTCGTTCACTAAGCTCAGTACATATAATTTTGTATCCTCATTATGTCATTTAAGATCCTGACATGAAGATAGTTATCAACTGAATTGAACTGTAATTCTGTCAAGAACTGTGACTAGTACAAAAAAAGAGATAAAGATGAAGACAAAGGGACTGATATAAAATTAAAAAAACAATTGATTTCAAACATGGCAGTCCTACCATAATTTTTAATCCTTTCTACAATGGTAACTAATAACTGATTCATTAATCAATGCAGGAGCCACTGATGGAAGTATAAACACTTAACTAGTATGTCTCATTCTTTCTCACACTCTCCCTTAAAGAACAAGCATTTTTTTTAAAAATATTACCATAAAAGATGAAATTTAACAGCTCTAAATAACAGTAAAGTCTTATAAGAATTTGGTAACAGAGATTGTTGTTTGGAAGCCTTGCCAACAGTGCTCGAAATTGACCGGGCGTTAGCGTAATTACGCCTGAATATTTTCGTTTTACGCCTGCAATCTCCTTCAAAGGCGTAGAAAATACGCCTAAGCATCAAAACTTAAAAAATTACACTTCAGAACTTGTTTTCAGTTTTGCGTGTTCGAGGTTAAATTCTAAAAATTAATTTCAATTCTTGTCGTTTTGATCTATTTCAAAGTTTCCAGTAATACGTTTCTGAAGTTCAGAAGTGGCAATACTGTAGGGGGAAGTACCGCGAAGTGAAAAAAAAGACACTTCCAGCGCGTGCGTTATTCTTCTCTGTTATTCGCTTAATAAAGGAAGTAAAAAGATGTCTCGTAAAATTACTGAATTTATACCATTTGTAAAAACAAGTATTGGTGATAGAAGTGTTACAAGTACCGATAAACGACGACTGCCAGAAAATGAAGAAACATCAGCTGCTGACAAATCATCAGGCCCTTCAGCTACTACCAGTAGGCCTGCTCCGATTTCACGCAATCCAGGAGGTCAACAAGCAACTAAACGATCAAAAACAGTTCAAAATTTATCAGCTACTATGTCTGTTGTTACCACCAGTACATCGACAACTAATGCCGTGGGTAAACACACATTAAGTAAGTGGCAAAAAAGTTTTCCTTGGTTATCAATAGAACAAGGCAGCGAAAATAGTACGTTTTGCGTCGTTTGTAGGCTGTTTGCGAATTTATCTTTAACGAGTTTCGTAAATGAAAAGGTCATATCTAGATTAGAAATAGTTAAAAAACATGACAAAAGTGAAGTCCATCAGAATTCGTGTGCGGCAGATGTGGCGAAACAAAAATTCATTGCATACACCGTTAGCTCTTACGTTGAGTGCCATGAGTGACAAAGTACACCAAAAAATGTGTGTTTATTTAATACTGCTTACTCCGTTGCAAAAGGCAACTTTGCGTTCACAGATTACCTACGTTTGTTAGAGTTGCAAGAAAAAAACGGTGTCGAAATTGGTTCAGCATACAGAAATGACAAGTCGTGTACTCTTTTCATCAGTAATATAGCAGCAAATTCACGTATCCAATTACAAGTAGTGACTATATATCAATTATGTGTGACGGATCAACTGATAAGGGTGCAATTGAATGTGAAATCATCTATGTAGCATCGGTTAAAGAAGGGCAGGAACGAGTAGATTTCTTAAAATTAAAGCCATTAAGTGACGGATCATCTAAAAGCATATTCGAATGTATTTTGGACATTTGTTTATATGAAACATTAAAAAAAAAAAAAAAAAAAAAAAAAAAACATTCGATGGTGATTCTTGGAAAGAGAAACTTGTAGGTGTCTGTCTAGATGCGGCAAGTGTTAATATGGGTGTTAGCAATGGTGTGGTTGCAAAATTGCGCAACATGTGCGGGGATATTATATCGGTGCATTGTATTGCTCATCGGATATAACTATGCGTTTCTGATAGCCTCAGTAACAAACCTACGCTCAAACATGCGAAAAAGTAATTAAAGGTGTATACAATTTTTTTTCTAAAGTCTAAAGCATAAGAAAGAATTTAAAGATTTGGCTGAAGCATTGGTGAATCAGTCGTTAACCACCTGTCTATCATATCCACCAGGTGGATTTCTTAAAAAAAAAAAAACCAGAGCTCTAAAAGCATCGCTCAGGAATTTTACAGTCACCGTTTCGTATTTTGAAGACTACTGTGCTGACAAAAACTACAATAAAATTCTTCAGGCAAAAGTGACGAACTACTTAAAATCTTTAAAATCAGTGAGGATAATGAGATGTTTGTGCTTTCTGATTTTTGTAACTGATGTTTTGTCAACATTTTCCAAAACAATTCAATATGAGAAGGTGAACATTGAGAAAGTGATGTCTGAACTTACAAATCTGCGAAATGAAACTGAAAAATTTAATTGCTGCCAATGGAGCAACTCTGTCTCAATTTGATAAGGACTGTAACTGGGTACTGGTACTTGTGAATATAAAAGCATAAAACTGAGTAAAGAGGGTCTGCAGAATTTTTTACGTGATCGCGAAGATATAATCAGAAATTTCTTAACAGGATTAACAAAACGCTTCGAAGATCTTCCAGCTAATTGCATATTTAAAATATACACATTTTTGATGCAATTAACATTCCAAATGAGGATATATTAAATTATGAAATAAAGGAGTTTGAAGAGGCCCTCAAGGATTTACCTGCAGCAGTGACCATAAGCAAAGAACAAGCTTCTGATGAATTTTTGCGCTGTAAAATATGGGCTAAGGACAAGAAGTCTCTATCAAGTCGTCAGCTTTGGAACAGAGTATATAGCGAAAATAGTGAAGACAACCAATTTACAAATTTATTAAAAATCATTTCATGTTTCCGTGTGCTTCCATTCACCACTGCAATATGTGAGCGAGGTTTCAGTGAGCTTAACAACATGAAAACTGAGAAACGACATTGTGGCTTACTGGTGGGAAGACACACAGAACCCTCGAATACCAGAATTCCTTGATAAGAAGTGACACACCTTCAGGTAAGGCCGTAAGGCATTTTTCCTCATATTGAAAATGGAGAATCATTGCATTTACTATTCAGCTACGATATATTCAATAAACTGAATGTTTGTGTTTCTGCGATCTTACCGATAAATTCTACACAGAAACTGTGAAATCAAATTATTCTTAGAATTTGTACATCAAGGAAAATATTTTACAATTTTTTATTTTACATATTGATATATTTGTATTTAAAAGAAATAATCCTCTGGCGATGAATCGGGAAAAAATTCAAAAATATTTGGGAATTAAATCTCTGAAGATGAAGATCATTGTGTAAAATTCAAAAGTTACTGTCAAAGTACAATGAAATCAATAATCATATTATTTTATTTCACAATTTTGGTATACGATGTATTGGCACATGCATGGGCGCCGGCAGGATTGCTTCTAGGGGGGTGCACCAGGGCTGCATTGGTGCCCCCCCCTCTATCGGATCAAAAATTTCCAGGCCGGGCGACCTCTTTTTTTTTTTTAGCTCTACTACTGCCCAGACGGCGACCCGGGATGTCAGGGGGGTGCAAGTGCACCCCCTTGCACCCCCCTCCCGGCGCCCATGGGCACATGCAAACCATATTAATTTTTTCTGGGCCTATTTACAGTTTAAAATTGTGTTGGAGTAGGTTGTAAGCTATAACATCTGTATTTTCATAATTATAATATAATTACGCCTAACCTTTTCATTTTACGCCTGAGTCTGAAAGTTAGGCGTAACAAATACGCCTGGATTTATAAACGAACTTCTAGCCCTGCTTGCCAATGATTAGGATAATTGAAATACCATCTAATTTACATTAAATTACAAACTCAAGCCCAGAATTAAATTTTTATTTTTAATATTTTAAATTTTAACATTTACATGTCTCTTAACCTGACTTCTGTGGGTTCTGTTTAATGACTATCTTTGGTTAAATAATTCACAGAATATGTGCAAACTGAATGAATACTAAAACAGCTGTGTTTGCAATAATAGCACACCACAGTTAACCCACTTCAGCTGAACAACTGGCAATGTGCCTGTCATACTTCAAACAAATATAAAATCAATAATTTTTAATTAAGTGGGCAAAAAAGAACTCTGTGTCAGTTAAATGTGTGCGGATCTCAGTCCCAGTAAGTTATAAATATTAAAAGAGTAACAGATAATCACGAACAGTTAAATATATAGAGCAATCAAACATGCAACACTCCACAATTCTCCATTACTCTTGTTGCATGAATGAAGTGTTGAAACCTAATATTGTACAATTGTGTTTGTCTTGTGTGTTCGTCACAGTACTCCTGCCTTCAACTTTGGTGAACATGGTAGATTCATATTCCTTATCCTTTGTCACATACATGATCTAAGAGCAGTTTTTTTCATATATAACCACCATTATAACTCCACTTTAAAACTTGTAGAAACAGAGGAACTATTTCATGTGGAAGTTTCGCATTTACAAACCTCCATTTCAACCCTACTACAGATTCATTAATTTAACCTCAGTTGTCTGAGAGTTGAGTATTCAGCTACATTAGGAAGAAAGTGGTCTGTTAGTCAGTAACAGGGGTTGGGAAGAGGTTATGCTTCTTTTTTTTTTCCCCTCCCTTTGCTTTACACATTGTCGATGGTGAGGTGTAAAAGGACTTTAGCAAGGAAAGGAATCTGACCATGGCCTTCTGAAAGAACCATCCCAGCATTCATCTAGATTGATTTCAAGAAACCATGGAAATCTGAAATGCCAGACAGGTATTCATGTGAATCTGAGTAGGTTTTGTACAAGGTAATCTGCATAAGGTGGACAAGGAAGGCCAAATAAATAGTGCGGCACAGGATCTTTCTAACACATTGTAATGAGAAAGCTGAATATCGGGGTTAGTGATAAACCGCTTATTGTCAGAAACTATAACAGTGCTGTGGATAGTTTGTTTGTGTTTAAAGACCAGTCGCCACATGACTGGATAATCTTAATTTTACAAAGTCACAGATGTATGTATCGAAGTTCTTCACCAAGTTCTGTTATTTGATATGAGTCTGGCCAACCCTCAGAACCCCTAACTGCTTCCAGTTACATGAAGGTTGCAAGTATATTCAAATGCACACTCAAAATTTCCAAGATGTCTGCTGAAACCATGCTGCCATTGAGAGCCGGCGTTAGGGAGGGGTAAACGGGGCAAAAGTACCCCGAGCCTCCGAAGGGGGTCCTCCACCTGGGGTGACTAACCAAATGCAAATAAACTTTAAAAAACTTTCTTAAAAAAGGGTTATTAATTTATTTATTTTTTGCATAAAAATTTTCTGACTTTATCAGAAATTCTAAGTTTAAAGAAAAAATTTTTGTAGGGGGTAGGGAGAGGGTCCTAATAACGCTTATTCGGAGCCCGAGAATCCTAGCGCCGGCCTTGCTGCCATTGTATCGCCTAGTGGCTACCTTTCCGCACCAAACACTTGCCTGACCTACGTGACTGCTCAACTAACTATTACTGACTGACCCTGAGGCTTTTCAGACTACCCTTACTTATATTTGACCCGTGAGAAACCAGAAAAGTCTGTTCTCATGACATCACCCAAAACTTCAGGGTGTTCAAAATATTCCAAATGACTTGAAATTTTTTCAGTATGTAGCTTGTTTCGTAAATGTTAAAATGTATCCTAGTGAAAATTTTTGTAGCTATCATATTTTCACCGTAAAAAAAATATTTTCTGTAATTTCCAAAATATGTTTATAATCCCCAAAGTTTTAGCGCTATGAAGCTGAAATAACCTTTAACTTGGTTCAATTTTTTTCCTGTTTTATTTGATGCCAAATTCAAATTTTTTACTATTTTTTAACTGGATGAATAAAAATTGTTGTATGACATTTAATTTTGAAAACTGATAATTTTTTAATTATGAAACTTACAGCTCTGAAACCTGCTTTAAACAATTCTATGTACCATTCACTCTCTAACTGTAATAACAGTTCTTTGATAGCTTTCCCATCATTCTCCAATTTTGCCCTCTCCCTCTTATAATTTGAATTCTGACCAACCACTATCATGGGAGGAATTATAATTATTTCTTTTACTCCAAAAACAACCCTTAACTTTTAGCTACCTCTCTCAAAATTTAGTATAATACGTAAGGGAAAAAATCACACTACTGTTAATCTATTGTCTCCCTATCTTCAAAATTGAGGGTTCTAGAATTTTAAATATGTTATTGCATCATTCTAATTCATACTAGTTCCAAATTTTAAAGTCTAGGAATAATTCCTAGCTACAAGGTTACTACTCTCATTTTGCTTGTAAATGTTTGAAATAGCTCTGAAAATGAAGGTAACATTTTCTTTTCTAAAATAATTTAAATCCCATTTTCTGAATGTTAATACTACTTTCCGATTTTACATAACTGTTTACTCCGATATATGATTTGAATTATCTAAGCAAAGCAAATGACTCTAAACCTGATCTGCAATGTTATGGCGGTGAACTTGACATTCTATAAACAAATTTGGTTATGAAATAACAAAAAAAATTGTTACCTGACAACATCTAACAGAACTGGTAAAAGAATGGTTGTGAATAAGGTCAAAATGACTGGGATAAACCAAGATGTAGCATGACGAGTGGAGGAATTTTTAAAAGGTAGGAAGCAAGAGTGAAAGCTGGTAATGTGATATCAAGGGAGTTGGATGTGAGAACACGTTTCTCACAGGACAGTGCATTAGGACTACTACTGTTTATTATTCTTTTGCCAATGTAAAGTCAGAGGTTAGGATGTTAGCAGATGATGTAATGTTCATAATAGGATTATACAGAGAGGACTGTTAGAAAAAGGGACTAGACAGGATATATAGCAGGGAAAATGAACACTGAATGAAGAAAAAAGCCAAGAGACAAATAATTGGGTATTCATATATGAGAAATGGTTATGTATGTTTATTCAATGGATGGGGAATTTCTTATTGCAATAATAAAATGTAAATACCTAGGAACATCAGTTGACAGTGGGCAGGTTGCAGGGAAAAGCTTTAGAGTGTTGCCTAGTACATTAAGAGGATGTACCAGGGAAGTAAGATATGATTTACAAAACTTTCTTCGAGCACTTGCTAGAATATATGAGACACAAGATCTACTCGAGATGTTCCATTACAACAGTATTCACTAATGACAATATATTTATGTAGTTAATCACAAGATGTGTTATTTTCAAGCAGAAATACACCCTGAACCAGCGTGATACTGTTAAACGTACACCCGAACGCATTTCTAGCGGTATCTTGTGTTTGACTACTACAGTTTTATGATGCCATTTCCTCGCGATCTCCAGTAATCCTGAGACCCAAATAACGAGTATCATACAGTGAAGTTGGTGAAGGTGCAGAGGGGGGCAACTAGATTTCTCTGTGGAAATTACCAAAGGATGCAGTAACTGAAATCGTTAAACATTTGGGTTCTGAATTATTGTAGGACAGACAATGAGTTAAGAGAATTGTGTGTGATGAGGCATGAATTAATGTTGGTAGAAGATATACATTCAGTATGTGGAAGGGGAGAGGAAACCATGACAATATCAATCAATTTCAGGCATAAAGCAATAGGAAAGTTCTCTTTTGTGGGTAGGTGAGTCAAGGACTGCAACAAATTACCCAAGGAGTTAATCAACAACATACCTCAGACCTTGCAGGATTTTAAGGTAAAAATATGTAAGAATCATAATTAGGTATGATGTGGGGTAATTGCCAACAGAGCATTAGTTCCATCACAATTAGTAATAACAAGCAGCATATCTAACTCTGCCAGTGTGGCTTCATGTGGTAAGGAAGGTACAACAGGAGCAGTTTTGAGTCCTGGTGCCAGATAATAACCAACCTGACAGCAGTTTTTAGGTAGTTTTGTGCAGTCATCTAAGAGAATGCCAGGGCTGTCCCAAATCTCTCCCTTATAAATGACACATTGCACAAACAGAAGGCAAAACAAGCATTCCTCCTCTAGGATTAAATGCTCCAAACCTAACAAGTATGGTTCTAGCCATTGTAGCACTTTCCCTGTTCTCATGATTCAGAGTAAGCAGCCTGTTCAATCATACAGCTGGTGTCCAAACGGTCCTTAGTGACCATACCAAGGGGGAAAAAACTGTATCGACATTTATATGATGCCCATGGCACCACAATTTGATGACAAGTTTTTGTGGAAGTCAGAACTGAAGAATATATTTTTTCTTTGAAATTTCAGTTCGAGCTGGAGTTAATACTATCTGATCATGATATCACTGCCATTACTTTTTGCCACACAGACAACAACCATGTAAACACTTCCACCAATGTTGTTCATGGTGTCACTCTGTTGTCAGGTAAGACACATGTACTGTGCAGGCAGCTACAAATGTTATCCTTCTTTAACTTATTGCTTTACACCTCGTCAACGGCTAAGGTCATTAGAGGCGGGATGGGACTGGGGACAAGGAGCGGGAATGAATTCGGCCATGGCCTTTTAGGGGAAGCATCCCGGCATTCACCTGGAGTGATTTGAGGCCAAACGATATATGACATTTATATAAATTTATATGATAAGAATTAAGAATTTAAAAATTTCTATAGTTGTGGTATCTAAATCTAGAACTAAACCCTTATGTATATTTCTTTATCCACATACCCAACATTATTCGCATAGCTACAAGTATCGGCAGTTGAAGTAGCAGATTTATTTTACCAGTAAAAAAAAAAAGAAAAACTATATTGTGCATTCTTGCCATTTCTGCTTATCTCAGTTGCAAAACGACAATAAATTAACGCTATAAAAATATTTTCCACAGCTTAAGGATGGATATGTATTGCCATGTTGAAATGATAGAGATCGCGTGCGCATTTCCATGGCTTTTATAAAAATTTTCTCCTGGTCCAGCCCGTAATTCAACCTAATCATGACCGCAAGGAAGAAAACAAAATAGTTTAGATTGTGCGAGTGGAGACTTTTCCGGCGTATTGATGAAATGAAGTCCTCTCGGGTGTCCAGCCGGATGGTGTAAACATGACGTTTCGACAGCTGGCATCACCTACATGCAAGATACCAATGCTACTAAAGAACCCTAACAACTATGTATGTGGTAACACTGTAGTGCAAACACAGTGTGTTATAATGTAACAAAAAAATCTTTTGATGTCTAGTTAGCAATCAATCCAAAAATCAATCAACTGATGGACATTTACAATGAAACTACGCAACCCACAGTACTTTAAGTTTTGGAATAGTATCAAAACATTGTAATTTAATTTCTCAAATACTGTACCTAAATTATACGTACATACAAATAGCGACAAAACAAACCTAAAGCAGTTAAATGTTTCAAAATTGATAAGATTATAGGATACACATAGAGTAAATAAACTAAGATATGAAACAATGTTTATTAAGAAAGAAGTACAAATGTATAACAGTGTTAAACAGAAAAATGTAGCACCATTATATCAACATATCAGGGTTAGTGATCATGGGCAATGCATAACTTGTTAAGCTTTGGTAAATGCTTACATCTTCAAACAACCAGAAGCACTACATTCATAACCCTGCGGACAACATCCGCCAAATTCAGAGCAGCAAACAGCATTTTTTAAAGGACAACATGTGGAAGAATTGTCTGTTTGTTTACAACAAGTACTATCTCGCGCGCACATAACACTATCATCCGCCTGGCAACGCTGATAAGAAAGAGGAGGCCCTTGCGAGTTCTCCATTCTTCTGCTAAAATTCAAATCACCTTCTCTAGTGTAGCACATACCAGTACCACCACAATATGTGTGTTGAGGGCAACAGTGAATTTTATCGCTACAGCAAACACCATACGCAAATGGGCAACACCCATACTGGCCACTTCTCAACAAACAACACGTTGAAACGTCTGGACATAGAGATCCATCGGGACAGCGTTCGTTCTCAGTTGACATATTCCGACCCTGAAAACTGAGCAGAGATGAAAACTCCTGAGAACCAGATTGATGCACACACCGGCTTCTAGATACATCACATGTTGAGCCATTGGGACAACAGTGTAGTTGATCGCTGCAACAAACAGCATTAGGATATGGACAGCAACCTTCTCCACCCTCTGGAAGTTCACAACATGTCATATCTTTAGAACATGATTCCTCCGTGCACGCAGAAAATACTTGATTACTACCAAGTAAAAAAGCCGCTACATAAACAAAACTGATAACACTCGATGCCATCTTCCGTCCCAGCACACCAGAGACAATCTCAGAAACAACTGATAATCAGCACCATGGAGGAAGGACAAAGCGTATTTAATCGATCCTATACTCTTTCGATTAAATAATTTTTGCTTCGATCATTTTCTCTTTCGACAATCGAAAAATGCGATACATACAGGATTTAAAATAGCTATTGGGAATCTGCGTTCTGTAAATTAATGTATAATTTCTGTAATCTTATACAAGGTCGAAATTTATAGTCAACTTAGTACAGATATGTAGTAAGTGTGGTTCGTCGGCGCCAACAGTTTCAGCGGGGAATTTAAATCCGAGCAGCAACGTATATATATTTATGGATAATTACAATTTGGAAAATACCTTCCATATACCATATTCGTTAATTACAAACTAAAATTCTGTTAATGATTATTGGTTTTACGCGCTAAGTGGCGTTATTTATTTCACGATTTACCATAATACATCCTTTTTAGGCTATTCTCTACTCTAGAACTTAGATAAACGTTAAACTAAAAAAAAATTGTATTGAAAGAATTAGGTAGATAAAATATTTAATTTAATTGCGTTGGAGCGCTTGCTCAGATGACAATTTCACTACACACCTGTTTTTTCACATTCATTTTGCCCTCTACTATTTTCAACTTTAAATTGTTTTAGCGTTAATATTTTTAACAAGAAGCAGAACCTACTCAGGTTAAATATTAAAGAGCCAGTGCAACCAATTTTTCGTAGTCTAGAAAGTTGATGTTTTAATGGTGATATACAAGAAACAGATAATTAAAAGGTCTAAGTTATTTTATTATTATTCCGTAAGTACCGGTACGTGCGGTCTAAAGATCGGTGGTATATACGGAACAATGAGGGTTTTGATTATTAATTAAGTATGTATGATGTAGTTTACATCCCACTGATGGTTTCTCTACACACCAACTTACCATACAGGACTAGTCAAAGTGATTGCAGCGATTTCACGAATTTTCTTTTGGCTGCTCTATTATAGGTACCTTGATGAGATTTGCTGTTATACAAGTGGCTCTCCATGCTATTTATTATTTTTTTTTTTTTTTTTTTTTTTTTTTTTTTTTTTTTTTTTTTTTGGCTTTAGCCATAGGCTAATTTAGCCAGTTACATAGAAGGACATTTTATTAGGATAGGCGAGAACCTGCATAATGGATTGTATATCTGTTATCTGTACACCTTCTACTAAAAATTCATGTCTTTCAGCTTGGTAGTTATTGCATCTTAACAATAAGTGCAATATGTCATCCATCTCTGCAAAGGACGCACACATTGGGGAGTCGGTTTGTATCATAATGAATTTTTTATCGTTTAACAAAGCGTGACCGGCTCTCAGTCTGATCATGCAGGTAATCTACTTTCTGATGAGGTCCAGACGACCATACCATGGTTTATCCTTGATTATATTCATTATTGCCCTGTACCATCTTCCCACCTCTTGTCTATCCTCCCGCCACATTTTTTCCGATTCTGACTTAACGCAGGAAGAAATTATGTCGGTATAATCGGCAAATGGGACGGCGGTGTGTTCCTTAGCTTTGGCGCTAAGTTGTTTCCTTGCCGTTATATCGTCAATTTAATTGGCTCCAAGTTTTTATTTATTTATTTTATGGCTTTAGCCAAAGGCTAATACAGTCAATAATTTCATACAATATATTCGAATGAATTTTAAATTACACCTTTAGTATATGTAACACACAGGGAAATTATCTTGACCGATTTCTTGCTCGGGACTGAGAGAGATTGCATCAGAGAAGTTATATCAGTTATATTCAGACCATCATCTAGCAGTTGTTTTCTCGCTGATTGATGTTGCTTGCAGCTCTACAGAATCACATGATGGGCACATCGGCGAATCCACCAACCGCATGACGTATTTTTTGTCACGCAATAAAGTGTGTCCTGTCCTAAGTCTGTTCATTGAAGTAATTTCTTTCCTGTTCAGTTCTAATTGAGCGTACAATGGCTTGCTTACTATGTTGTTGCAGATGGCTGGATACCAAAATCCCTTTCCCTGGCAGTCGGCAAACCATCTATTCTCCCATTCAGTCTTAACAATGTTGGTAACAATGGCCTTGAAATCTGTGTAGGGAACCGAAAAATTTTCTGTTCGGCAGCAGTAAGGTGGCAACGTGCTGTTCTGTCCGCTGCCTCATTTCCTGACACCCCAACATGGCTAGGTACCCACTGGAACTGCACTTGTATTCCTTCTACCGATAACTTCTGAAGTTCCCGGGCTATGTCATAAACTAAATAGTTCCGGCATCTTCCTTTTGACAATTCCATTATTGCCTGTAAGGCACTTCTGGAATCTGTACAATCACTATATTTGAATGAGCTGTCGAATGAATGTATTGCAGCGCTTTTAGAATGGCATAAAGCTCTGAGGAGAACGTCGAAAACTGTCTTGGTACCTGTAAGCTTCATGAACGCAGCGACCAGGGTCTACAAATGCAGCAGCGGAAGCCATTCCTTTTTCCTTTGAGCAGTCAGTAAAAATTTTGTGCCACGCCTTCCATCACGAGTTCAGTGCTTCTAGTGTGAGGCACTTCAGTTCCTCCTCACTGTGATCTTTTTTCACTAATCCGTCTGTCGTAAGGTAAATGTGAACTAGAGGGGATAGATCTGACCATTGCCATAGTTCTTTCTCCCTGTACGAGTCATTGATATCTGAACTGTAAATGGCCCACTGAGCAGTTGTTTGAAAGAAATTCACAAGTGAAGGTGTTTTGTGATACTTAGATAGGTTCCAAGAATGCTCATGAGCAAGAAACTGCACTTTTCTTTTTAATGGATGTCGTTTGGTGGAACAAACTCTTATCCAAAAATTCATTCCCACTTTCTTTCTTCTTAGGTCTAATGGAAGAGTTGCTGTTTCTACTTCCATCGCAGCAACGGGAGTAGTTTTAAGGAAACCGCCTACCACAATTAAAGCTGGCGATTGGAGAATGTCTAACTTTCTGAGGGTAGAAATGGACACTGTTTCGTAGAGAAATCCCCCATATTCGAGTCTGCTCCTCATTAAGCTATAATAAATGTTTCTCAGGATTCTGGGATCCGTGCCCCAGCTCAGAGCTGCTAGGGCCTTGAGGCTCTCCAAGTTTGAATTGCGCTAAATGCAAGTTTTCCGCGGTGGCGGCTAGAGTGCTAGAGAGCAAGATGGCTGAAAGTGATAAAGCGTACTTTGTTCTCGAATTTCATTCGACTCAGTCTGTTTAACTGTTCAGAGACACTTTAGAACAAAGTACAGCAAGGCTTCCCCAAATGCTAACACCATTTGACATTGGTATCAACAGTTTAAAGCCACAAGATGCCTTTCTAAAGGTAAAACAACGGGTCTCCCTCTGTGTCTGAAGAAACTGTTGAAGGTGAGTGTGCCTGTTACGTTCATAGCCCACAGATGTCTACTCCTCAAGCGAGCAAGGAATTAGGTTTTCCACAGAAGACCGTTTGGAGAATCATAGGGAAGTGACTGTGTATGAAGCCTTACAGGTTACAGTTCCTAGAAGAACTGTCGCACAAGGATGAAGTGTGTTTTTTTCAATTCTGTACCCAATGTCTAGAACAAGACGAAACATTCACAGAAAAACTTGTGTTTAGTGATGAGGCCACTTTTCATGTGAGTGGAAAGGTGAACAGGCACAATGTGCGCATTTGGGGGACCGAAAACCCCATGCACGTTTGTGACTCTCCCAAAGTGAACGCGTTTTGCGCGATCTCATGAAAGAAACTTTATGGGCATTTTTTCTTTAATGAGGTGACGATCACAGGGAAAATCTATCTGTAAATGTTGCAGAATTGGTTCATGCCACTTTTGGAAGCTGACAGTGAAGATTTCATTTTCCAGCAGGACGGTGCTCCACCCCACTTTTCTCTAGTTGTCCGCAATTTCCTAAACACCAGGATTCCAAACAGATGGATTGGTCATGCTGAGGATGCTGATCGTCAGCTGATGTCATGGCCTCCTCGTTCTTCTGAAGTAACCCCCTGCGACTTCTTTGTTTGGGGTTTCCTATAAGACACAGTGTTTGTGCCACCAGTACCACTTGATCTGCCAGACCTGTGGGTTTGCATCACCAGTGCATTTGCTCTCATTGACAGAGACATGCTGCATCGGGTATGGGAAGAACTCGATTATAGACTTGATGCGTGCAGAGTCACGAAAGATGCACATATTGAGCATCTCAAAAAAACTTTCACAGTTTGTGTATATATCTGTGTAATCTTGTAAGTATGTGTCAAATAAAAAACCTGTAGTAATTTTCTGCAATCACTGCAATCATTTTGACTAGCCATGTATGTTTCCAAGACAGAGTTTTCTTTTTAATCACTAAACTATGTAACGTATCTCAACCTTGACAACCTCATCCTACAAAGGACAATTTCTTGGGATTACTGGAGATCACGATTCTGCAAGTAATTGGCATCATAATACTGCAGCAGTCAAATATAAGACACTACTAAAAATACCTTTCGATGTGCATTTCATGGTGTAATGGTATTTGATAGCCACATCGTGATCCTGATACCATCTCACAGCACTCTATCAAAAGCCTGATTAATGTATTGTATCCTAAACAGTTCCATTATGTCCCAAGTACACTATTGTCCTATCCAATAGATACAGTGCTTTGAACAGTTTCACAACATCATTAATTTGCCCTGATGTGCTTATCTTACTATCAATTGATAATTCCAGATTTTTATATATCATGTCTCCCTCAACCGTATAATCATACAAAATCCTTTCATAACTGAGTACCTAATAATTTAATTCTTTTTTGTTTTTATTTTGATTCCATGCCTATCTAAATGCCATGTAGCTGTACATAATGCTGTTTTAGTATGCTCCTGTCAGATAACACTGGATTACCTGCAAACAACCTTACTTTGTAGCTATAAACAGCAACAGAATCATTTGTTGGAATAACAAATGGTATTTATCATCGCCACACTATTCTGTGTCACTCCTGCCCTTCCTACCAGCTTCACTGATATAGCATTTCCTACATTGACTCTTTGCATTTAGTTGCGTAAACTACTAAAAATCCTCACAATATGTTGAAACTTCAATATCCCAATTTGTTTATTTTTATTACTATGAAAAATCAGCTAGTTATTTCTACTTCTATACCTCAACAAACACATCAGTTCAGTTGCTCCATACCTTAGGCAAATCAATATTTGTTCTTTGGTACTACTAATTCCCTACTATTATAGTTCCACACCATCTGAGTGAAAGGCAAAACTGAAATGGATTTTCTCTTGTGTATGTCAATATGTTGTAGTCATAATGTCTGAACCCTTTTACATAAAAATTTGTAATTGCAAGCTGCTTTAGCTGTTATTAACCTTAACACTATAATCCAAAATTTCAAAACATCATGGGCAGCTGAAAATAATTACAGGGGATTAGTGAGGAGCTGATTAAAATATTTCCTTTAGATAGTATTTATAAGTATAAAAAAAAAAAAGAAAAAGAGGACGAACTGTTTGGAATTTCTTTTTTATTCCATGAGTTATGAAATCTTTTGATGCAGAATGTACCATCACCCCTTTATTTCTGAAACTACTGAACCAAAAATTCTTTTAAAAAGTCTTTTACCAACTAATCTGCTTTATTGCACTGCTTCTTACGTCGGTCTTACCACTTAACAACTGCACTTGATGACGAATGGCCAACGGCAAAAAGTTTATGCTGCCAACCAATACCATCCAGTAACTGTCCATGCCATATCCCATGACACCAATAATTTTAAATCTTGTTTTTTATGGTACTTGCTATCAGAGTTCTCCAAAACAGCGGCAGCTCTTCTGAACTCATAAGGTGGGAGCTAACTTACCAATACAAACTGGCCAAAGGGAACCCACTGGTCTCAATTTATGATGATACCCAGTCATTACTTTTCCTTCCCTCTATTCTCTTCTTGCCTCCATCCCCACTACTTAAATTGAACGATGGTGAAATTTTACTTCATAGGTTCTTTGTTTTAAAATTCATGTTTTAATTTTTTACTTCTATATTTATTTTTGCTTACTCAGATTTATTTTGTTAAGATTTTGTTATATTATTCTGTTCTTTTCACAATATTTTGCAATACTTGGGAATTAGCTCCAAATCACTTCCCCTCTCCCTGTACTCTATTTGAATTTACCCCCGACTCATTCCTGTCTAACAGTCCTGTGAGGCAGTCTCCTACAACACTCACTCTCCATAAAGTTCTCATGTTGATAAAGGGCTAAGATGCGAAAATTACTATGTTATTTCTGTTCCTGTCTTTTTTTGTGTGTTCATGGCACATAACCATCAACTAAGGTGAGTGTTGGTTCATTTCCATATCGTAATATATATATAATAACAACAATGAGCAGGAAAATGCTTTAAGGTAATAAAACTAAGGAAGGATAGGGAAATTTGACCCAAAACTTACCACAGATGAAGGCGGCTGGGAACGATGAACACCAAAAAGGACAAACACAAGAAACGCCCAATATTTTAGCGTATAGCCTTATTCTTGCAAAAGTGAGACAAGACTATACTCCAAAATATTGTGTGTTTCTTGGGTTTGTTCTTTCTTGTGTTCATCATTCCCAGTCGCCTTCATCTGTGGTAAGAGTTGGGTCATATTTCCCTATCCTTCCTTAGTTATATCTATATAACAAAGATACTATAAAGTTGGATAAATGAAACAGTTGAATAGGAGAATAACCATCACTTACTGAAGTTTAAGGCTGCAGTTGTGTCCAAACATGGATAGCTATGTACACACATTGAGCATTGAAATTTTCAGATTTATATCCCTTCTTTGACAATAGAGTGAGGTAGCTGCATGATCATGGCTAAACGGAGGCTGAGATCATTGGTTGTCAGCTCATGGGGCGAGCATTATGGGTGGGAGTTGAAAGACATAAACCAAACTATTGCAAAATTGGAAACATATCGCAGAAATAAGTTATGAGTGGGCAGAAGGAGTTGTCAGAAAATATATTCCAGTATAATTTTTGTACAAATGTAAAATATAAACAAATTTGAATAAAAACTCCAAGATATTACACATAACTTAAAAATCAGTTCTGGTTGGCATTCGTTCATGTGGGAAGAGAGAGAGGTGGTTGGTAAAGATTAGAAAAGAAGGAAGATTACTGCATATTATCTTAAGTTAAGACCCGGTGGCTGGTTGGTACCTCATTTATACTGGTAAATCAGTTCCCATCTTCTCAGTTTAGCGATGCTGCTTCTGTTTGAGAGGATTCTGATGACATGAATGGTGAAGCAAGAATTATGAGTGATGGCATGAAGAGATACTGGGTGGTGAGAGTTCCTGCTGAATACCATTTGTATGTGGTCGTTCATTCCATTTGTATGTGGTCGTTCATTTTTATGGTCTGTGGATTCGTAGTCAGACCTATAGTTGATATATTAATTTGAGAATTTCACTGGTGGCATCTATGGTGTGGAAGCTTTACCTGATTATTGGGTTAGTTAATGTGGTGGAGGCATAGTGTGTGTGTAACAATTTGTAATGGGTTAATGGCATTTTCCCCACTACTTTGGCAGATAATATGAGAAGTTTTAAAGAGTGGCAGTTTGCATGGTTGTCTGTTGACTTCAGCATCTGCCAAGTCCGTGGGTTTAGGGAGGTAGATCCCAGTTTTAAAGCATGGGTTGAAACTGGTCGTCATCTAGTGACGTCAGCATCTGCCGGGTCTGTGAACTCAGGAGTGTAAACCCCAAATTCGGAAGCATGGTGCGCTTGGGAGAAAGATGCACCTAGGCTTCTGGGCAGGCAGTCTGCCATTGGCCGTGGAGTAGGTGAGTCCGTCGTGAAGGTGAACAGTCAGGTGAGTCAACGAGATTGCGTGTTCGCGCTCAGTAATTATGATGAAAAATTAATTTAGTAGGAGGTGATTTCTTTGGTGATATGAAGGAACTTTAGTAATGAAAGAAAGTATTTACAGAACTTTATATGAATTATTTTTGTGGTGAGCCATAGTTATGGTCTGTGAACTAGTAAGGGTGTTGCTGTGTGAATGAGAAGAGTGCGTGTTATTCAGTCTAAATTTATCGGAGACATTACCTGTAATCTTAAAGGATCAAAGTACCGATAGCGAACTTTCATAAAGATTGGGAGTTTTAGCGAGATTATCTTATCAACTATTAAATGCATGTGTTTCAAATAAGAAGGTGCATTTTCATTTCATTTACCAACATAACGTTGGTTGGCGGCCGTCAGAGAAAGAACCAGAATCTAGTGAGTGCGCAGAACTTTAAAGGTTCACAGTAAGTTTTGTAACTGAACTACCAGCATAACCGTGACAAATTTATAGTGGGATATTTTGTATTTAAAAGAGCCTTGGGGCTGTCTTGTTGAATGGGGAAGCCCAAGTTTATGGCATAGGAGTTGACTGAGGTTAGAAGCTCTACTGAAGCAGGTAGCTGGTAGATTTTGAAAAAGGGGGGGGGGGAATAGATTTAGTTTCAACACTGCTGCAGCCCTTAGCTTTGGAAGCAATTGTTGTCATTCTTTCCAAATTTTTAATTTATATATAATCTTTAAACAGATTGATGATATATTTTAGAAAATTTATTTATTTTACTTCTACTTACAAAGAGTATACTTTCCTACAATTGTTATTGGTAAGTTCCTGCCCTTTACTGTTGGTTCATCTTTGGCTCATTCATGTGGTAGGACAGCTTGTGTAACATATTTTCTTTGTCAAATATTTGATCTCTAACATGAGAGACATTTTTTATTGAAATATGGTAAAGTATGTTCATGTTTTTGTGATCATCCTGGCCCTCCTACCTTCATTTGTGGTAAGTGATGGGTTAAAAAAGGTGATACATAGCTTGCTAAAGTTTACAGGTAACCTGTAGCAGTCTTTATGGAGCTTGCAGTTTTCAAAAAATAACTAAATGAGAGGATTTACCAAATTTGATACCTCATCAGGTAATTTGCTCTAGCAAAAAAATGTATTTATCATTCCGCGAGAAATTCATGAATTGGATAATAAATACATCATAAAAACATTTTGATAATAGTAATAGTGAAAACGCTATTAGGCAATGTTAATAAAGAATGATAGAGAATGCAAACAGATAAAGGCATCAGGACAATGATAAACACGACCACACTTTACAATAGTTCGATAAAAACCTTAGTCGTATTAGAAGTGAGACATATGGAAAGGGAATCAGAAGTATGCACATCAAAACAAACCACATGACTCATATGGTGCATTTCAATGTGCCCACATCTGTTACTTTCTTTCTTAACATTCTAAAAATTGCTGCAACATTCTATTAGATTTTTATTACTTCTACTTTTGGCCTTTATTAAAGCTGTTTGTAGTTCTAGAGCCTAGTCATTTAAACATATTTACTTTCTAAATGAGTTTTGAGGTAGAAATTAAGATAATCACAAACATACAATATTTTGAATCACATGCAATTCGGTTAGGGGACAATAAATGAAATACAAACTCATGGATTCACATGATGGCAATTATTTGCTCTCAGCTACCATAAGTGAATAGTTTATTTGAGAAAGCGCTATATCATTTCTAATATTGTGAGTTACCACAGATGAAGGCAGGAGGGCCATATGAACTTAAAAACACAAGCATACCTTACAATATTTTGGTTAGTAACCTTACTGGTGTAGGAGATAGACATATTGCAGGGGGAAAGATCTCATCTACACCTAATATATCAGTGAACCATATGTGAAGTAAGTGAGTAAAGTTAACAAAGTTTCATTTGTTGCAATTACATCATATTTTTGTATAGTATTTTATACATTTACACTCAGATGAATAACACATCAAACAAAGTAACTGACAAGAGACATTTTCTGTATTGTCTCCTCCTTTTCTGCCATGATTTGTTAATAAACTATTGCAACAGTGGAGAACTACTTAATTTAAACATTAATTCATTTTGTCATGTAGCCATGCTTGCTGGGGATTCAGACATTACTACCGAACTTGATCGTTTTGGTACTTTTAAAAGATGTTTGCATGAAATTGTTATTCCACCACCAAACCATTGTTATTATCCCCAATAGTTAAAAGGATATGGAATCAAATAGTTCTTGCTTTGACAAAGTTTATATTCTTGAACTCTGAGTAGTACAAGTTACGGTACCAGAAAGATAGGC
The DNA here is from genome assembly GCA_031002005.1 of Vandiemenella viatica. Classification (NCBI taxonomy): domain Eukaryota; kingdom Metazoa; phylum Arthropoda; class Insecta; order Orthoptera; family Morabidae; genus Vandiemenella; species Vandiemenella viatica. The sequence goes on from CM061914.1 coordinate 69,851,280, forward strand.
ATCATGTCAGGTAACCTAAAATTTTGTTATTTCATAACCAAATTTCTTTATAGAGCATCAAGTTTGCCTCAATAACATTGTAGATCAGGTTTAAAGTTTTTACCTTAAGTATTTCAAGTGATATATCAGAATAAACAGTTATATAAAGGCAGAGTGTATTATTAACATTTTTATATAATGGGATTCTAATTATTTTGTAAAAGAAAACTTTGCCTTCATTTTGAGAGATATTTCAGAAATTAACAAGCAAAACGAGATTTGTAACTTCACTATTAGGAATGTTCATAAAGATATATCGTTATTTTAACATTGCGATTAGTAGGAAAACGGAATGATGCAATAAACACATTTAAAATTCTAGAAACCATAATTTAGAAGATAAGAAAACAGTTTATAGCTTAGAAGAAGTGTGATTATTACTTCCATATGATATTAAATTTTGAGAAAGGTTGCTGAAATTTAAAGGGTGTTTTGAGAAGATTTTGAAAATTGGGTGTATAACAAGAGGTTTTGGGAGTCAAAACTTTCATCGAGGGAATTGTGTTTAAAAGAACGAGGCATTTTTTTCTGGGCATGACACTTCAATTTGTTTTTGAATTTATGCATTAGTTAGGCAGATACCTGAAAAAGAAATAGTTACAATTCATCCCACGATGGCGGTTTTGCTTTTCTTCCATATGTGGGGAACACATCAGGAAAAATTGAAAGACTCCTGGCATGATATGTAATTAAAAGTATCTTCCGGCCTCCCGCCAAGATACGTGATATCCTATGGTCAGTAAAAGATGACTTGGGCTTGAGGACACTTGGGATTTATTCCATACCGTGTGTATGCGGTAAAGTGTATATCAGTCAGACCATCAGAACAATCGAAGAGCGCCTTATCGAACACAAACGACACCCGAGGCTGATGCGACTACCAAGCATGCCTTTGACGAAGAACACAGGATAGAGTTCGATAAAACAGCCAGGCCCTCTTCCTTCTGGGACTCGGTCATAAGCTTGGCATTGCAGATCCAGCTAAATGACAACAACATAAATAAGGACGGCGGGCTCTTTCTGAGCGAAGCCTGGAAACCTATCATTAGCGACCTCCAATGAGAGCGTAGCAGATCTCCACAAGCAGATGACACCAGCTGGGTGCTGCAGTGGACCACAGATTAAGACAACAGTCACAGCCAATCAAAATCGGACACACCTGCATCTCGGACCACAAGCATCTCGGACCACCAGCATCTCGGACCACCAGCACATCCAGGCGGGAAGGAGCAGTGGCGCCAGTCGGTGGCCGCAGTGGGACGCGTATAAAGCCAACGCTCTCAACCAATCAGAGCAAGTGGGCCTTCCAGCTGAAGTTATGAAGGAGGTTCAATGGGTGGCCAAGCCAGTCAAGGCAGAGACAGTCAGCTGAAAACAACTACAAGATACCTGATGAAGACAGCAGAGTTAGCTGTCGAAATGTCGTGTTTTTACACCACCATCAGGCTGGACACCTGAGAAGATTTTGTTGCAGTTATAAACATTTTTGAAAATTTTGGAAAATAATTTTTTAAGGCTCAACAGTGATAGATTACAGAAATTTTCATTGGGATACATTTTTAACATTTACAAAACAAGCTACCTAATGTAAAAATTTCAAATTTGTTTTGAATAGTTTGGTTACCATAAAGTTTTGTATGATGTCATGAAAATGGAAATGCATCCGGGTTCTCACAGCTCAGCTATAAATAGGAGCTGTGGGACTTCCTCATGGCCAGTCAGTAACAGTCAGTTGAGCAGGCACATTGTAGGTCAATCCAGTGTTTGGCACATTTGTAGGCAGGATTCAACAAGCGATACTATGATGAAGTGACCTCCGGCAGCCATTTTAGAAAATCTTCAGCTTGCAACCTTCATGTAACTGTAAACAGTTAGGGGTTCTGAGGGTTGGCCAGACTTGAATTATTTAACAGTACTTGCAATCTATTAACTTGGTGAAGAATTCCAATGCCTAAAGGATTTGTTTTATGAACTTGTAGAGAATATAATAATGATTTAGTTTTTCAAATGCAGCAGTGTCTTTGATTTCAACATACCTTTCCTGATTGAGGTTATCCAATCTGCTGGCAACCAATTAGCAGAAAGAACAATGCTAACATCCAAAGGCTACACAGAATGGTTATAGTTCAGGCAAAGTGTTTGGTATTAAACCCCTTCTAAACATTTGTTCCTGATAATCAATACTATGGTATCCTTGAATTTTGATTATAGATTGATGTCACACACTGATGCTGATCTTTCAGCAAATACCCCCCTAAATTTGAAAGACCATTCTATGGCATCCCAGAATACAGCTAGAGTCCACTGTCCTGATCATTAATAGAAAGTTTATAACAACTAGAACTTTTATAACTTCCCCATTTCACCACTACTAAAAATCTCCAAGGTCCATAATCTCCCAGTTCGCTGCCCATCACAGAGCTTTAACATACGTCTTCTCGCCTCGACTGCCTGTTTAACGACTGCTACCAAGGGGAACGCTGATTTCCTTTTTATAGAGTTGGCTACCCTTTAGCTGATGTATTCTAAAAAAATGGTGTCTTCCCATGGGGGAAGTATTCTTCTCTTGTGAATTACAAAAACCCCATTTTTACTCAGATTTTCCCAAACTTTTTGTATCATATAGTATGATTTCCCAAACTTTAGAATTATTAAAAATATTCTGATAATTATCCTTGTCTAAGAGCTGTTAATTCTTAAAAATCACACAAAGCGATGTCATCACATTTCAACACTAAAATTTCGTTTTTCTTCCTTTAAATTTCCAGTTTCCTTAAACATTCCATTAAGATTGCACTTCAAACAGACAAAATAGCATACACAAAATAAAATCTCATTCAAACACTAATAAATTCCAAAACTCAGACAGGAATTATCTTATGTATAATACATAAAGACAGTTCCATAACAGATTCAAGGATTATAGATGACCACTAAAACTACAGTAATCATTCCCCACTCACCAAATAGCTCACACAAAATAACCATCTACTAACTCACATAAACACTGTTACGCAAAAACTAACAAGTGACAACTGCATACAAGCTATAACCAACAGGAAAAAATCCCTTAAACACTGACAACCTAAAGAACAAACTCATCCAAACCAGTAACCAGACAGGAGCAAAAACATGATAAAAATATATATTGAAACCATCAGTTCCACATACACATGCACTATACATAAACTGAAATAATAATCTGTGATGGAAGCACTGCCCTATCTGACAACTACTTGCTGCTTATCAGAGGACTGGAAAAATGTGATAGCATGTCAAGTAACCTAAAAAATTTGTTGCTGCATAACAAATTTTGTTCTCAGGACCGAGAGAAATAAACATTACATATCATTTTTGAAGTTGGTTACTAAGTTGATTCAAGCTGGAAATCAGGTTTTTAAAGTTTTGAGAAAGTTTTTTAACAAGATAGTATTTTCTGTTGCATCAGCCTCAAGCATTCACTTGGAGGAATTTACAAAAAAATTAATAATTCATTCAAGAAAGCAGTTAGAGACTTCAAATTTGCACAGTAGTCATTTGTGAATTATTCAAGTCAATAACTTTATTATCTTAGGAAAAATTAATTAGTTAGATTCTGTTTTTGGTTGACGAATTTTATTTTACTCTTTTGAAAATAGTAAATGTGCCTTGTTTGATAGCAAATAAAAGAGCAGTCAATTAAAAGTAAAATAAAAGTCGTTTCAGTTTTATAACTGAAAATTTTTAAAAGTTATTAACAGATTTGAGAAGCTCAGAAAACAATTTTTTTACGGCTAAACTATCGAACCTACAAAAAATTCTTATAAGGAGCAAAAGTAACACTTTTTAGAAGATCTAGCTACTGTCAAAATTTCAGAGTGATAGGAATATTTTAGGTCATCAAGGTCATGAGTCTGATGGAACATTTAAACTTGAGAAACTGATATCTGATCAGTTTATCAGACTACTTTGATGGGAAACTGGAAGTTTTTGCATTCCCACGGGCATTTCTATATATAGCAGCCCAGATTTTTACTCATTCCTAGTCTTGCAGATTCAGTGAGAACACTACTCTGTTACATTGTGTTGCGAAGTAGACACCCCTCAGTCACTCACCCTATTCTTGCAGAATCAGTTTGAGCATTACTATGTAGCTTTGAGGTGGCATTTAATGCCATGTGGTGCGCCGTCATAACTTAAATATCAGTTGTCAGCAAAAATATTGAACTTTCTGGGGATGTGATGAAATTTTATTTGCTTCCATGCATCAGTTAGTTGCGCTTTGAACAATGGGATTTGGTCTGGATAAATTGGTTAGTCAAAAGTGCAATTCAATCTTTGGAAACACTGTCTGATGCCAATTCAGTTTTGAGAATTTGCTTAACATTGAAAAATATAACAACTGTCTACCAGAATATGCTGCCGACTTTTATTATCACTAACCTTTCCTAGCTTGGGGTTTAAATCAAGCCAGGTGGCGACCAAATTAATGTAGCAAAGCAAGAATTAAAGTTATCCAAAGTAGACCATGGTTATAGTTGAGACAGAAGGTTTTGCACCAACCCTAGTGAAACCTAAGTTCTCACAAGTAATACAAGTGCAGAATAGAGTCGAAAATTGTAGGCCAATCAGTTTGACATCGGTGGCAGGTAAATTAATATGCAATCACATCAGAAATGTATACGAAATGTATACGAGTGGTTTTCAAATCAGCAACTTGGCTTTGGGCAAAGATATTCATGCAAATCTCATATGTGCAAGAAATTTCAGATGAAATGAACAAGATAGGCCAAATTGATAGTGTTGCACTAGAACTTTCAAAGACCTTTGACAGAGTGAGCCATAAAAACTATTGGAATGCATGATAAAAGTGATTTGCTTGGTACAAGAATATTTACAAGGTAGATTGGGACCATTGTTATTCATTATTCTAATGAATGACTGTGTTGATGGTTTACTATCAAAAATTAGATTGTTTGCTGTAAAAAGACTCAAAACAGTAGAGGATTGTGAACAGCTGTAGGGTGATCTGGACAGGATATCTATCTGGGTTGGTAAACATGGGATGAAGATAAACGCAAAGAAGAGTTGTTGTTGTTAGGGCTTAAGGGCGCGTCGACGACGGGGTCATTAGCACCCTAGCAACAACCGGCTTATCAATGTGGCTAATTAGGATTACAACCGTTTGCATGGCCGACTGTAGAGGGGTCAGCCATACAGAGAGCTAACCAAAATAAAACCAAAAACGGACTTGGATGTAAAAAGACACCAGCGCCGAACAGGTTTACAAATGTATTAAAAACTAATCCCACCTCACTGGCTGTATAATGGCCAGAGAGATGGGAATTATTATAATATAAACGTAAAAGCAATACACATGGATGGGAGGCTGTAAAGGGGCCTGCCTTCCATCTTAAAACCTATGCCAATCTGCCCAAAATTTTTGGGACAAGACCGGCTAATACACATAATCTTAAAACTCTTGCCACACTGCTGCTATCATTGTCTAAAATGAGGGCCAGATCGTTGACAAGGCCAACATCTGCCCTTAAATGATTACGAAGACTTCCGCGGTCACTGTATGTAATATCTTGGTTCTCCAGGTGGAGCCGCGTCGATTTGTTAAAACCTAACGTTTCTGCCATCTTGCTGTGGCTTTCATCAGAGGACTGCTTGTAAGTTTGCCGCTATTGCCTTATATAGTAGCAGTGCTAACCGCCGCGGTGACATCACCGCGCCCAGTGTAGGCGGTAGGATGGGGCCGTTCGACTTGGGTTTTTCTGAGCAAGTATGACCAAATATGGTCAAGTTGTAAACCATTGTCGGCATTAATGTTGTTGGGCTGTTTTTTGTATTTCTAGCGCTTCTCTTATGCGGGACCAGATGAAGCGGCGGTTTACCATCTGCTTTAGTGTCTTCCCAACCCAGTTAGTTAAGGCGATGCTACGATAGCTACCTGGCAACAACTTGACTTTAGCTGGTTTTAAAATTGGAATTAACGTTGCTTCTTTTCACGAGTCGGGGAAGTGTCCTCCGATCCAAATATCATTAGAAATACCCAGAAGGTACTCTTTAGCATCTTTGTTAAGGTTTCTTGGCATCTGATACTGGATCAGGTCAGGCCCTGGTGCAGTGTCTTTGGCGCTGTTTAGAGCAGACTCCAGCTGCCACAGTGAAAATGGCCTATTGTAGTCCTGCAATTCCGACGAGTCGAAGCTAAAGGTTTGCCTTTCAGCAGATATTCTTCATTGTTGGACCTGTTGGTCCAATCCGGCAGACGAAGTGATGGCAGCGAAATACTCTGCCATCAGCTGTGCAATGCTTCGCTCGTCGGTGACTACACGCCCCTGATCCAGTAATCAAGATACTGGCGATCGAGAGTACCTCCCGGATATACAGCGGATTAACGCCCATACTTTTGTTGATGGTGTGGAACGGATAATGGTGCTCACAAAGTTCTGCCATGATCTCTTTTTGCTCTCCTTAATCAAATGACGTGCCGTAGCTCTAGCAATTTGGAACGCTGCGAGGTTGTCAGGTGTTGGGTGTAACCTAAACCGGCGCAAGGCCCGTCTCCGACCCTGAATAGTGGAACGACATTCATTGTTCCACCAAGGGACAGGTGCTCTGCACAGCGCCCCGGAATTGCAAGGTACGGATATATCGGCAACCCGAAGAACCCGTGTTTCACCTTGTCATCGGTGGTCTGGCGATGTTGGAGTATGACTGACCGGCTATAAAGTTGCCAGTCAGCTCTGCCGATATTCCATTTCCGTGTTGTAATGTTTCGCCCCATTCGCACTCTATGTGTAACCAAATTCGGAAGTGGTCACTTCCATGGAGGTCATGATCTACCTCCCAATGCACGGAGTCGGCAATCGATGGAGAGCAAAGAGAGAGATCAATGCAGAGGACGAACTGGAACCAGTAGTGAAGTGTGTTATCTGACCGGTATTTAGGATACACAGATCCTCCTGCTCCAATAATCTACAAATCTCTCAACCTCTGGGGCAATTGGTGGTAGAACCCCACAATGCATTGTGTGCGTTCAAGTCTCCCAAAAGGATAAAAGGCCGAGAGAGTTGCCGAGTGATGTCAACCAGCTGACCGCAATCAGCTGGTGACCCCGGCAGTAAATATATTGAGCATACAGTCAGTTGCACCGGTCCATGTAGTTTAACCGCTACTGCTTATAAGGGAGAGGTGAGAGCTACAGGTTCAGAGTGGATAGTGTTCCGTACAAACACAGCCACTCCCCCTTTCGCTCGGTCACCCTCGGTATCATCCTTTCAGTAAACATCAAAACCTCTTAGCACAGGTTGATGAGTTGGTCTGAAGTGTGTCTCTTGGAGACAGAGACACAAAGGATCAGACCGTGCTAAGAGCTGTAACTCCTCTTTGTGAGCCATAAAACCGTTGATATTCCACTGGAGTATGGGAGCCATTCTACTGATTTAATTTCACCCGCCACAGCTTGGGTGGGTCTTCAGTCTCCTTCTGCTGAGGAATGGGACCAGTCTCGTCCACCAGCATTCCAGATTCCTCTGTCTCTGAAGAGTCAGACGTCTCCGACTCAGTGTCCTCATCCACTACCTCCTTCACCTTCTTTTTCCTCAACCTCTTTTCCCTCTTCTCCCTGCCTGTAGGTAGACTGGGAGGGGACGAAGAGGGAGATTTGACAAACTGAGTCGGGTCTGTCCGCCTAAACTTCGGGCCCCGGATCTTCTGATCGCATCCATTAATAAATGTAGCAGATGGTATTGCTGCAACTGTCAAAGTGAGGGGTGGAATTGGGGGTGGCGCTACTTTGACAGCTGCTTCTGGTGGTGGACTTTTAGTTACTGCTGCTGGTGTAGTCGAGGTCGCAGATGTACTACTACCGACGTCCACGGTCTTTGATGTTACAACTTTTGCGGGTTTAGCACCACATTTGCATTGACATGATCACGTTGTGCTGGTGCTCATGTCTGCAACGGACGTCTGGGTAGCAGTACTTTGTTTCCTGATGGGAGTTGAAGCCATCTTAGTGAAGCTAGTTCTAAAAATTGGAGCAGCGAGTGACTTGGTCTTCTTCCTTGCTTCTGCACAAGGGATCCACTCTTTTGTCTTCAACTCGTTTATCTTGCGCTCTTCAAGATACACTTGACACTCCCTACTCCAGGCCAGGTGCGATCCGGAGCAGTTGACACACACCTATGGTAGCGTGCAACTTACTCCCGGCTCATGTGCCCACTTGCCGCACTTACCGCAGGTGGGAATGCCCTTACATAACGCTGTCGTATGTCCGAACCGCTGACACTGAAATCAGCGCATTGGGTCCGGAACATATGGACGGACATTCAGGTTGATGTTCCCTGCTTTGATGTTCTTCGGCAGGACTGGAGTGTCAAACGTCAGGACGAAGGTGGCAGTCTTTTCAATACTGCCATTAACCCTTCGTGTGATCTGATGTACCTCGACCACTTTCTGTTCCTTCCACTACTTAACGAGTTCCTCAGTCCCTATGTCTATCAAGTCACTGCAGGTGACAATGCCTTTTGTACTATTAGGGATTTGTGGAGTTCGCAATTGACTGCGAACTCCCTGAGCTTCTCACAGTTAAGGAGTTGGGTAGCTTGCCTATTGGTTGTAGTTTCCAGCAACTATTTTTCACCAAATTTTGGGTCTCTACCAGACCCTCTAACCCCTTTGAGATATAAAAAGATGAAACTTTTTTGAAGGTTCCTTCCACCCTTTGCATCACTACAAAAACATTCGCAAGCAAACAAACTTTTCTGTCATTACTGCCATCGGAAGCGGGGGGGGGGGGGGCTATTGACCCTCACCCGCTTCTTAGAACTGGATGTATTTATGTTAGCCTGCGGCACACCCGTACCGCAGGGTTTTATGGTTTTTGTGGTAGACTTAATTTTGGTCCCACGAATAAAACCAGTTTAAAAAGAAGCACTTATACAACAGGGATGCACAGGTGCCCCTGAGTTTGTATGTTAGCAAGTGATCTGCCTCTCACCCATGCACCTCCTCGGCACGTGTCCTACCTTGACGTTAAGGGTTTTTTTATAGAGGTTTGTACCGTCCTCGCGATCTGGGCTATGAAGCCAAGATCCCTGTTCTCTTAGGCACACAAAGTTCCACCGCCATGCCCTACGGTGATCATTGAAGCATGGAAGGAGTTTACAGTGTGGGAAACTTGCGGCACTCACAAGTTTCCAGCTCAGGCACTGCGGGTTCGCCAATCCCGTACCTGACACTTGTGTACCAGGCCCCTGCAGGGGCAAAGAAGAGCCAGCTCATTAGATACACAAATAAAAACTAGAGTTTGATGATGATTATAAGGTGGGGAAAGAATTGCTTGAAATGTAAATATCTTGGCATAACATTTGATAACAAGCTCCACTGGGCAGGACACTTGCTAGATGGAGTTATGAGGGGATGTGCGAGAGAAGTAAATGAATTGAATTACAAAACTTTGGTCATACCATTGCTTGAACATGGTGGTGTAGTATGGGACCCACATTTTGAGTATCAAATACAGGAATGGTGCAAAGAAGGGCTGCTAGATTTGTCTCTGGAAATTACTGCAGAACAGAATCAGTAACCGGTGTGATAAAAGTGCTGGAGTGGGATTCATTGAAAGATAGGAGGAGGGTGAAGAGAGTCATTGGATTGTACAAGGTATATGTTGGTGATGAAACATGGAAAGATATTGGTGTGAAAATTAAAAGTAAGAGATGACCGTGTCCACAAACTATCACCCGATATCAGGCACAAGGGTGTAGGAAGACTTTCTATCATAAGTAAGGGGGGAAAAGATTGGAACTGATGAATAATTTACCAAAAAAGTTGAAATAGTTTATAGTTGAAATTTGTAGAGGGCGTAAGTTAGTGGGTACAGGAAAGAGGAAAAAATGGGTGTGTTAGAAAATTGGCACTCGAGCGTGCACTCCATCACAGTTAAATTAAATTAAACTACAAACTTATCACTGTTGGTAAATTTATGACAAAACTGGATAAGATGGCATGACAAAAGTACAACATTTAACTAGAGCTATTTGACAGATAGCTCTCACAAATAAAGTGAAAATGGTAAGTTTAAACTGCTTTGAGAGAAAAGAAAAATGATATGTTACCAAACCTACCAAAACCAATGTAACAATTATGATAAGGGAAAAATGAAAATGCTGCTTGTAATAAAACATAGTAACCTGTGTTTGTTCATCATGGCCCTCCTGTCTCAATCTGTGATGAGGGATGGATTTATTTTCCCTACCCTTCCATATTTTAAATATACATGCAAGTAGAAAGCAATCAACATATTTTAAATTTGTTAAAAAAAAAACAGTATAACCTAGAATGAAAACTAAGTATAAATTTTCAATATGGATTCATTGTTGTTCAGAGGTAAAATATATGCAACAATAAATCACTAAACATTTGGATTGGCTTTGTTTAGTAATCATTTATTTCACAGCTATTTGTAACTGCTATCAAAGGTGAAAAGAATATGAAATCTAACTAATTTAAGTACACTTAAACACATTCCTCAATTAGATAATTTAGTGCACCATAAGTTATGACTTCAGCAAAAAAATAAAAAATATAGTTATGTGAGTATTCAGACTTGTAGATCATACCTGCTTAATAATTACAGGATGACCAGCTTCTGTCGACAGTGTCACAGAAGCTGGTCTTCTTATTCGAAGAGCTACCATAGCTGTCCTGCAAGGTGGCAGAGATGCAGGAGATTCAGACACAGTAGGTAAGTTGTCATACACCATCACCTATAATATAAAGACAACTTCAAGGGTAGCTCTTAGGGAGTCTCACAAAACACTATTTTATAAAAGAATGGAAATTTTGCAATTCTTACACTCATTTCATGTTGAATCACAGTCTTTACAGGCAGATAGCTACTATGACATTTAAATACAGGGTGATTCAAAATGATTGTCGGGGTTTCAAAAAATTACACTTAGCACAATTGAGATACGAATTTGAATCTTATTTTGATGTGTAAAGAAACTTATCAAGTTTTTTTTATATCCATTACAAATGTTCAATATGTGCACCATGTGTCACTCTGCACAGATCTATGCGATAGTCCATTTCATCCCACACGCGACGCAGCATGTCATCAGAAATGTTTAGAAAGGCGGCCCTGATCTGTTCTCTCAGTTGTGGGATATACGCAGGTAGAAGAGGAAGATAAACTTGATCCTTGATATAATCCCACAGAAAAAAATCACTTGGGGTTAAATCTGGTGAACGAGGTGAACAAGACTTGAGCATTTGGTCACTGTCGGCTCCACGTCGCATCCATCGCTGCGGCAATTGTTCGTTGAGAAATGTTCTGACCTCCGAATGGAAATGAGGTGTTGCACCATCTTGTTGGAATATGAAATCATCCACCTCTTTCAGCTGAAGCAGCAACCACTTGTAACATTACATTGGGCTTGCAATCTTTGCATAAGTATCGATTATCGATATGCCGCGAGGGTCTAACCTCTGTGGCAGAGGAGTAGTCAATGTGTTACGAGTGGCGGGAAGTGTGTGTGTCGACGTGTACGTGTTTTCGGTAGATTCGGAAAGAAATATTCGGGCATATGGATACGTAATACGAGCGTCCGCGACGGGAAATGAATATTGGCTTGACGTCGCTAACGTAAGACAAGCCATATGGTGTGAAAATACAGTGAGACGTTCCTGGAGAACTGTTAATGAGCGGTTGTGAACTGGTAATTGTGGTACAGACATTTAATATGTTGCTGTTTGAAGGAGAGTATCTTGTGATTAAACTTTCCACTCATAAAGAACTTGCAATCTTCGGATAAGTGATAAATAATTCCAGTTGGTGGTCGGAGTACTAATATAAGACACAAATCGTTGGAATAATAAAAAGTTGTTCGAGTTAATACTTCCTATGAGTGAGTGTGTCTTGCTTATTACAAATTCCTGTGGACTAGTGAGTTCTTAACATCACAGAGAACTGTAAGTATTATTAGTACGTTCGTCAAACAGCTGGTGGCGACCAAGGTAAAATAATAAAATTACGAAGTACCGATGCTTCCGTGAGGCAGGTCAAAGTGTAGCGTTGTAATAACCTCACTAACTGTTATTAATTAACCCCGTAAAAACATTTTGAAATTTTTACATGGCGCACGTGAAATGGACTTGGGTTTGAAGTTGGTAAAAGTGAAGAAATAAAAACCAGCGGAAAACGCAAACTTTGAGTGAAAAGTGAAACGAAAAACAACAATAGAGTACGTGTATCGCATGTATTGGATCGAATACATTGTTAAGTGCAGAGGTTGCGGAACTGAGTGCAAAGAAGTTATGAGAGAAAGAGACAGCATTGCTCACCAAAGGCTAACATTACGGAGGTAAAACCAACGTCAAGATCTACATCTCGCGGCGCAGTGGTACATCGCGGAAGTCAACGACAAAGAGGAACTACATCAGGCGGCGCAGTAGGACAACGCGGAAGGAGACAAAGAAGAACTACATCTCGCGGCGCAGTAGGACATCGCGGAAGTCAGCGACGAAGAGGAACTACATCTCGCGGCGCAGTGGTACATCGCGGAGGGAGACTGTAGCGGAACTGTCTTCGGCAGATAAGAAGACACCGAACAGGCAATCTAAAATAAGTTCGGCCGCGGAAAAGTTTAAAGTCATAATTTTTTTTTTGAATAATTGAATGAGAAATAATTTTTTTAGCGCCGGGTAGTATTCACACCGAGCTTCATAGGTACCATAAGAGCAATGTACCATTAAATTGAACCGTAATTCGTGGATAAATAATTATTTAACAGGAAGAAAAATTATAAACATTTGTTTAAATGCATGCTTACTAGTTTTCAGTCTAAACTTTTCAGTTTTGTTTTGGAACAAAAAAATTATTTTGGCAGAGTAACTTCGGTAATCGAAACCATTTTCGCGTTTGGAATTTTTTTTTGTTTTGCATGCAGTATTACAGATTGCCAGCCTGTGAGCTACCAGGGTAGTGTAAAGCATATGAAGCTTACACCCACAGCAGCAATCACCAGTAATTAATTCCTACATTTCTGTGTGAGTGATGTGTTATTTTCAGCTATTCCTGATTGGAGCAGAGTAGCAGCCAGGATTACTGAAGATCCACGTTGTATGCTTCCTTGCAAGTTTGTTTATGTTTGAAATATTACTGCTCATCGGCGTTGTACTGGTTGATTTGTTGGTCTATCGGCGTTTTGATGGTGAAGCTTAAGTTGTTTTGCTTTTGATGTTATGGGGCAGGCTGTGTATATTTAGGTACTGGTTTCTTTGTTTTGATTTTGAGCGTGGGAAACTTAGTGGCTTTAAACTCCCCCACTCCACCTGATACTTTCGAATTCTGCGTAGTTTTTTTTCTTAGTCTGTGAAAATGAATACTGAGGAAACTTTTGGGGAAGGAACAAGAGAGCAGACCGAGGAAGTGCCTGTTAAGGAAATCCTTATGCAGTTGATGAAGCAGATGAACCACTCCTTTGCTGAAAATGCGGAGAGAAGTCACTCTTTGGAAGAGAAGCTCAAGGAATTAAAGACAGAAAATGCGGAGAGGAGCTACTCTTTGGAAGAGAAGCTCAAGGAAATGAAAACCGAAAATGCTGAGAATCTCAAAGTTATACATGAAGAGAACCAGGCCATTCAAAACAACTTAAGAGCGGTACATGACAACCTCAGGGCAGAAATAGAACAGAAAGGGAAAGCCCTACGTGAAGATATTACTAGAGATTTGTATGAAAGACTCATACAAATAAGAGGAGAGATGGAGCAACTGCAACTGAAGTGTATCTTGAAAGGAGAAGAAACCAAGGCAGAAGTGGAACATTTCAAACAGGAAATGGTGTTGGAAGTAGGACTCACTCAGCAACGAGTTGAAGTCATTGAAAACAAGATGGAGTATCAAGATCTTAAATTAAAAACCATAGGAGAGAACTTGAAAGTGTGTGAAGAGAATATAGAAGAAGCCCAGAAAGAAGTTAAGTTGTGGACTGACAAAATCAATTGCCTTGCGGAAGAGATAGAAAAAGTGAAACTGGCCTCCTATTGTGAAATAGAGAACAAAATAAGCCAAAAGGTGCCAGCCATCAAACAAGAAGTAGAGGGGAACTTGAAGACCCAAGTGTTAGGGGCAGTTAGGGAAGAAATGAGCAAGTTTCAAGGAAATTCTTACTAACCCTTTCTATCCAGGATACCCACTAGAGGAAAAGCGTGAACTCCAGAAATTTGATGACTCGGGAAGACTGCACCCAGTAGATTTTCTAGACAATTTTGAAACTTATCCACCTTCTCAAATTGCTGCAGATGACCGAGAAGTAGGAATGGTTCACAGACATGTTGAGATAATCCTGGCCAGATTGCCGGAACTCACACAGCTGATTTTCGTCAGTCTCCAGACAAACGATGTTATGGAAGCTCTCGAGATGTTGGAAAGAATCGAGGTGCAAGTGAAGAGTGATTGCCCTGGAAGGGGTGGAAAAGTAAACAAGACAGAATGTGGGCCGGGTGGAAGAAGAATAGAAGACAAGAAAGGTATTGGTTAAATCCGTTCAAGACTCAGTGTGGGGGAAGAGAAGGGAGTGCCTAGGGGTGACGTGCATCCCGAACACCCCATGAAACCCTCCACCTCCCTTTTGTAAATAGTTTAGGTTGTAAATAAGTTTTTTCTGTTTATATGTATCTTAGTTGTTAGGTTGTTTTCAAGTTGACCAACTCATTACTGTACTTCACACGTGTCGGGAGGTCGATGACCTTTATCGCCAACGGGCATTTCTTTTCCTTGTGAACCATAAAACTAATGTAAGAAGCTCGGTGGTGATATTAACCCGGTGGCTAGTGGCCTAGTCGTGCGCTATCTAGGTCCTTGCAGTAGGCCGTCTACAGTGACGAAGTGAGTGGCCCCATAACCAGCGTGTGAATTTCATTTTTTTTTCATGTTTTTGTGTGGTGCAGTTTGTGTTAAAGGTTAAGTTTGGGAACGAACAGCTGACTCTATAACAGCAATGAAGGACATTATGCTTTGAAAGGGAACCAGTTGGCTATTTTGTATGTACAACTGTTTGTCTATGATATATGAAATTTGTATTTGCTTCTTAGATGTAGTTGTAACCATGAAAATGTAATTTTGTTTGAGGAGTACCGACCACCAACTACTTTGTACAAGAGTGTAATTGTTTATGTGAATTTATACCTATGAGCAGTAAGGTAACAACCCGATCATACCTCGAGTGTTTCTAGGTTTCTGTTTAAATTGTTCACTGTTTGTTCACATTTGTAAACAGAGACCTGGAAGGGGTTGTAACATTACATTGGGCTTGCAATCTTTGTATAAGTATCGATTATCGATATGCCGCGAGGGTCTAACCTCTGTGGCAGAGGAGTAGTCAATGTGTTACGAGTGGCGGGAAGTGTGTTGTCGACGTGTACGTGTTTTCGGTAGATTCGGAAAGAAATATTCGGGCATATGGATACGTAATACGAGCGTCCGCGACGGGAAATGAATATTGGCTTGACGTCGCTAACGTAAGACAAGCCATATGGTGTGAAAATACAGTGAGACGTTCCTGGAGAACTGTTAATGAGCGGTTGTGAACTGGTAATTGTGGTACAGACATTTAATATGTTGCTGTTTGAAGGAGAGTATCTTGTGATTAAACTTTCCACTCATAAAGAACTTGCAATCTTCGGATAAGTGATAAATAATTCCAGTTGGTGGTCGGAGTACTAATATAAGACACAAATCGTTGGAATAATAAAAAGTTGTTCGAGTTAATACTTCCTATGAGTGAGTGTGTCTTGCTTATTACAAATTCCTGTGGACTAGTGAGTTCTTAACATCACAGAGAACTGTAAGTATTATTAGTACGTTCGTCAAACAGCTGGTGGCGACCAAGGTAAAATAATAAAATTACGAAGTACCGATGCTTCCGTGAGGCAGGCAAAGTGTAGCGTTGTAATAACCTCACTAACTGTTATTAATTAACCTCGTAAAAACATTTGAAATTTTACACACTCAGAGACCATATCGAGGTAAGTTAGTCCTGTTACTGTCTGTTCATTGAAAAAGAATGGGCCGTACACTTTCGCCTTGGAAAGAGCAGCGAACACATACACTTTTGGGGAATCACGCTGGTGTTCAATTAAAGCACTGGGATTTTCCGTCCCCCAAATCTGCAAATTATGCTTGTTAACTTTCCTGCACAAGTGAAAGTTCGCTTCATCACTAAAAATGAGTATTTTACAAAACCCATCTTCTTCCATTTTTTCTTGCATAATGTTGCAATACGAGAGACGTTTGAGATGGTCGTCAGGTGTTAAAGCCTGAAGCAGCCCTAGGCAATAGGCTTTCATTTTTAGGCATTTTCGTAGCACGCCCTAAACTGTGGTTTGCGGAATGTGCAGTTCTCTGCTGCCTCTTCTTGTTGATTTCTGCGGGCTACGTTGATAAGCTTCTCTGACGCGGTTCACGTCAACTTCCAATACAGAAGGACACGCACTGCTTTTCCCTTTGTATAAGCAGTCCTTCTCCATGAACTGTGTACACCACCTTTGTATGGAATTGTCTGAAGGTGGATCCTTCATATTTTTTTTCCGAAAGTGCCGTTGGACAACGGTAACTGACTGACACACGTGAAAATGTAGGGTGCAAAAAGCCTTCTCTATAGCGTTAGTTGCCATATTGCAAACATTGACATCTGGCGGAGCAAACATAACTACAAGATTAGCGGCTGCTACAAAACAAAACTTTGAGAGTTTGTCTATTCTTCCATGTAAAGATAATACTTGTATGTTTAGTACACAGCAGGTAAAAATTCATGAAACTCAGACAATCATTTTCAATCATCCTGTATATCACTTATATCATTCTGAAATATGCTAATAACAATTTTAGTGCCATTGAATTAAAGAAAATAAATATTATATAAATACTACACATCTAAAAGACATACACAAAGTCAAAGGTAGAAAATTATATTAGATATGAAGCTTAGAGAGAACAAAATAACTGCTGTAATTGTTAGAATTATAGCCTGCATTGAAATTTTTTGCATATAACTAATGTATGACACTGGCCTGAAATAGATTTTGCAAAAATTCATGTAATTTATTCACCCGTTTGTAATTATAAAATTAAGAGAGTCATATGACTGAAATAACATGAATAAAAATACCTGAAATAAAATTAATTGGAGCTGTCTCCATTTAGTTTGAGACCTCATATCTGGTATATAAATAAATGTTTACTCAAAATTTCACTCAGTCTTACAGTAAACACACCTAAAAGATGAAACTTGACATCACTTTATTTTCTTTCTTATTGGATCCTTGATCATTCAGTATTATTTTTATCTGTTTGAAATTAACTCCAATTAACGTAGTTATTATTTTCCTGGTATTGACAAATCTGCTAATATCCATATTTTTACTATCATCTTCATCATCAACTACAAAGTGGCAATTTCTAAAATTTCATAGCAAAATTCTCAGAGAAGGGGGAAGAAAAAAGCTTTGCTATCTTGCTCATATTATGCTCACCTAGTTCACTACCAAATGTTCAAAATTGTCATTGCTTCTAATATGCAGCATGAAATGTAATATACAGGATTCAAAATATTCTCAGCTGAATTACATAAAACCATCTACAAGAATTATACTTAATATATTAAAAATTTTGCTCACCTTTGAATTCCTCACCATCTCCACTTTGTGTCCTTCTCCAACCTAAGTCATAACCTTGCTTTATTGTCCTAATCCTTATATTGTTAACATCCTCAACATTATTGGAATCAACCCTTTCTGCCCCTAATGGGAAGCCATTTTTTTTAACCTAAACAGTCAATGATGATTTGTATAGCTCACCTCACTCAAAACCCTGATTACAGTAGTTTTCCTCTTAAAACATCTCATATTCTTTCTCACAGCCAAACCACTTCCCTCATTATCATTCACAATATATTCCCAGTTGGTTTTTACCCCTTCCTCAAGCCATCATCTTACAACTAATTTAATATTTCATCATCCAGTATTGAATCAACCTATCTCCTAAGACCCTTCATACAAATCAAGAACTAAAGCCTTATCAAAATCCATGCTGTCAGACATTTATATAAATACCTGCATTTGTCATATTATAAGCAAACAATGTTTTGGCCACACCTGTCAAATATCATAATGCCTTCTAGGAAAGATAGTTCTTAGCCTCTACCAGGTGTGTAAATATGAAACCGGAATTTTTTGATCAAAAACACACGTTCATTGCATAAAAATGGTTTGACATACCTTATTCAAAATATTGTCCATTGCAAGATATACATTTTTCCCATCTCTCCGGTAATTTATGAATGCCACGCCAAAAATTTTTTTTCTCTTTTGATGCAAACCAGTCATCAAGCCATTTCCGCACATTTTCGTAAGAACTGAAGCGCTGCTCGGCGAGTGCGTGTCCCATCGATGCGAAGAGATAGTAATCCGACAGCGCAAGGTCAGGCAAGTAAGCCGCATGCGTCAGTATCTCCCAACTAAGCGACTCGATCATTTCCTTGACTGGTTTTGATGTGTGTGATGGTGCGTTGTCGTGAAGCAAGATCACTTTGTGTTGTCTTTTCTGGTATTCTGGTCGTTTTTCCCGCAATGCTTGGTTCAAACTGAGTATTTGCTGTTGATAACGTTCACTATTAACAGTTTCACCAGGTTTTTAGAAGCTCATAGTAGATCACACCACTTTGATCCCACCAAACACAGAGCATTGTCTTCTTTCCAAAGCGATTTGGCCTTGAAACTGACGTTGACGGTTCACCTGGAGATACCCATGATTTTTTCCGCTTAGGGTTCTTGAAATATATCCACTTTTCATCACCAGTCACAATTCTATGGAGAAATGATTTTCTTTTATATCTGGCGAGCAGCATTTCACAAGTGGTTTTTTCGGTTTTCTTGCTGTCTGTCAGTCAGTTCATGTGGAAGCCATTTTCCCATCTTCTGGATTTTTCCCATCGCTTTTAAATGTATGGAAACAGCTTCCCGTGTCACATTCAATTGATCTGCAAGTTGTTGTTGTGTTTGAGCATCATCCTCATCCAACAATGCTTGCAACTCACTGTCTTCAAACTTCTTCGGAGGTCTTCCACGGTCTTCATTGCTGATGTCAATATTTCCACTTCTGAATTTTTTAAACCACTCGAAACACTGTGTTTTCCCAAGAGCACGCTCACCGTAAGCTTCGACAAGCATTCGATGCGATTCTGCAGCAGTTTTCTTTAAATTAAAACAGAAAATCAACGATGTCCGCAAATCGTAGTTTGTGGGCACAAAAGTCGACATCTTCAACAGTGTTAAAAACCGCACTATCGTATAAAACTTGTATTGTCGGGAGTGGAAAATCACAGCCGGCTGTCGACAAAAGAAACTGGTGACAATGGCGCAATCGGGCGGTAACTGCTTTGATCGCTACAGCCATCTATCGGCAAATTCCGGTTTCATATTTACACACCTGGTATCATAGACAAAAATGGACTTAATGCCTTAATGTTGAGAGTCATTCAATTTTTTAATGCAATTTCAAGTTAAGTTGTTTGCCAGTAGCATCATTTCATATGGTTGTGATCAAGAATTATTCAAACAAGTCTTGTGTAAAGCTTTTCTCTCCTGAGTTGCACCCCCTAGTCCATTTTCTTCCTGATACCAGAAAACCAATGGACACATAGCCTTCATCTGTTACACAGGCGGGGATGTTAGAACTAGTTGGTGCATTTAAACCAGCTGTCACATCTGCCCAGTATCATGTGTAAATAATTTTAATTTTGTTCTGTTAGGTGAAATTCAGTACATCATTTATTTTATTTTATTTTAAAGTATGATTGTGTATTAAATTTTTTTTCAGCAAGTTTTTGATATCTAAAATGGCATTAATGAACTATGGATTTTTTTTTAAATAGGACATTAGTACAAGTACTTTTATGTTTATTACTGAGAAAAGAACAAATTTAACAATTTTACACAGGAGGGCAAGGTAATGTCACACAAATGTACGAGTTTCACAGAAAGAGAGTGATAGAGAGGGAAACTAGAAATAGTATCAATAGGATTGTGAGGATTAACACAGAAAGTTTCTGAGGAAGATTCTAAAAGATACCATAGAATTTGTGATACCATTGATATGTGTGGTTACTCTAGGCATGACCTAGATGTAAATACAATGCGAATTGTTAAATCCAGAATTGCTAGCTAAAATTGGAAGTTATGATAGGGTCAAGGCAGTGCCTTTTGTAGACAAGAAGTTGTGAGATGATAAAAATAGATCATCAATGGGGGAGCAGACCAAATGCATTAGGGAGGGAATCATAAATACCAATGAAGTATTTGTAATCAATAAAACAATAAACGATTGGCTTACAATATGAATGGTAATGTGTAATAATTTATACTACTGAACTACAAATGTATTATGGACAAAGTAATAAAATTCATTAAATTTGTAGAGATGCAAAAACTACAAATAGCTACAGGAATAGAGTCTTTGTTAAAGGAAGGGGTTTGAGACAGTGAGATTTCTCTGGAGTGTTGTGGTGTTTACCACAGATTTAAAGTAAGCTTTGGCAGCTTTGGTGGTTAGCAAGGATACTGCATTTCCCAGATATTTATGGATGATAGTAATCATTTATTACTGATAGTGATTTTGGGGTATATAATTATATAAAGACAAAGAAAGTTTTTCATTTTAAATCAAATATGGTTGCATTTACATAATAAGTAGCTTATTTGAGTTTTTATGTTTGATATAGAAGGAAATAATTTATAGATTTTGGACACATCCTGTAATATGATTTTAAAGTTCTGATTGACTCCGCCCTTTAGTTTTGCAAGGTAATGTTGAGAGGTGACATTACCATTTAAAACTAGTTTTAATCATTAATACCATGTATAAATATTTGTTTGGTCTTTTGTTTAGTGTAATTAAGTGTTAAAAATGCCGTGTGATATAAGTTTTATAGTTTAAATAATTCGTATAGGTGTTGGGTCAAATAAAATCCGAAGCACTGGTGACTGTTTACATTTTTACTAACAATGATTAAAGGGAATAAGTTAATTATCAGTGAAGGAAAAATTATTACTAACAGGTTTAGTGTTTGAAACTGCTTTGTTTTGTCTGGTGAAAAATGTTTCTGTGCAAATTAACTTACCACAAATATCGAGAGCTTTCTCAGGCATGTTACATTACATTACAGTTAAATTTAACCTTTCAAATTGTAGTTTTGATGGTATACATTGCTGTTGTTAAGAGTACAAATACCAAAAAATATTAGTATCAAGTGAAATAAATTTGAGTGAGCGCTGTTCATTACTAACAAGAAAGTGGGGTTAGGTTAGGTTAAATTTACAATGGAAAAAATTAGTGTGGAAATCGCTGCAGTGGTGGTTGAGAGAGGTATGTAAATCCTGAAATAATATTGTGTAGTAAAAGTATTGGTTTAAATTATGTAGGAAAGGCATTTGGGAAAGTTGATAAACAGGTGTGACTAACAGAATTAGCAAACAGATTTTCTGAAAGCTGAGGGAAGTGGACATTGTGAAAACTCACTTGCTTAACAAACACAGGTATTTATTGTTTAACAGCTCAGTAGAGTGCACGTTGGTACTTAGTGGATTTAGAGTTCTGTAGCAGATTAAGTGTATAGACGGACTTGTAATGTCTCAGTACTGTAGTTCCTAGAGATTGAGATAACTATTGGATCTTAAAATAAATTGTGTGTCTGTAGACTTTGGCATTAGAGTAGGTAAATTGTCTAATTAATTTTCGATCAACTCATATATAGCAGAGTTAATGGTGCTATTCTAGGTAATTGGTATACTAGTGTAGTTACAACTATCAGGAATAAAGTAGGTGTTGTGTGGGTGGTCTGGTTAAACTGTACTAAATTAAAATCTGGTTGCCTAAAAAGCTACTCCATTCAATAATAATTTACTAATGATAAAACCATATTTTAATCTGTAATATAGTATTGTTCTTGCTACTTTAGAATTTTTTTAGAAGGTACTTGAGGTATTTTGGAAAAAGCATGTCTGGAAAGTGTGGCACCTGTCGCAGGATCATTAAGAATTGAATGTGGTGCAGTGAGTGTGAGTATAAGAAGGACTTTCATGAGGGATGCAGTGGAGAGGGAATGCAGGAAATAAATGAGGCTCTCCCATGGTTTTGTCCACATTGCATTAGGAATGAAAGGACCAGGGAGATGGACATAAGGATGAGGGAGAAAGATGAAACAATCAGAGTGTTACAATACAAATAATGCTCTTGGGTGACTAGCCAAGTTATAGAAGTGTTATAATAATCACACAATATTTCGGCGCTCTGAATCGTCGGCGCCATCTTCCGGTGAAGTGAGGTCAGGAACATGCGAAGCTGCTGAGCTAGACCAGATTCCCGCTGCCAAATTCTGATTGGTCGGCTGTGGAACCAGTCGTAGCAGGGGTCAAATCTCGTTGCGGCTTGAATCGATGCCAAGGTGGAGTTACGGCTAGATTTGATGTCCTTTTTCACATGACATATAGTGGACGGGCTTAAAATCACCGCTCCTTCGAAGAAGATATCCAAAAACAAAGCCTTCACCATAAATTGTTTGTCCAACTGATGGGTCAACACGAATCCGTTGCGGGCCTCATATTGAGCCATGCTGCCACGTGATTGGTCAGATTTGTAACCAATGGTAGCCGGGGTCCTGCCTCGTAGTAATTCATCGTTCGGTAGAAGGAAAAGTCAGAAGGCAAAAACTTACCCATAAGCTGATCATTAATGCCTGAGCAACAAATTGCTTGCTTATGTTACTACCGAACTTCCCGTTGATCTGGACGCGCCGTGTAATGCGTCTTGACCTATGCTATGACTGGTTCCACAGCCGATCAATCAGAGGTTAGCAGCGGGAATCTGGTCTAGCTCAGCAGCTTCGCATGTTCCTGACCTCACTTCACCGGAAGATGGCGCCGACGATTCAGAGCGCCAAAATATTGTGTGATTATTATAACACTTCTATAACTCAGCTAGTCACCCGAGAGCATTATTTGTATTCTCAACGCCGAGAAAGACTTTGTAATTATATATAGATCAGAGTGTTGTTGGAAAGAGTCAGGGCCCTTGAAGCCGAGCCTGTGGAGGCGAGGCCTATGGTGGATAGGCCTATGGAGGCCTTGCCTGTGGGGCCTTCCCTGGTCTATAGTGGCAGCTAGAGATGGTGGATATGGAGAAGAGGGAGATAACAATGGTTGGGAGCGGATAACAGGTCATAGGGGAAAAACGGCAAACAGGATGAAGAAGCCAGACACTCCAGAAATTGTTGGGAAAAATAGGTTTGACCTGTTACCAGAGTCAAGAAGGGAGGAGCCTCATGCAGATATAGGAGTAGGTAAGGTGCAGAAGGCCTTTAGGAACAGGTTAAAATAGGAAGGAAAGGGTTCGGCTGGTAGGCAGTAGCCAAGGGAGTTGTGTAGGTCCTCTTTTGAAGGATCAGCTGGGCATAGGTTACCAGGTCAAAAGTTTTTTCAAACATAGTGCAGGTAATAGAGGATATAGGTTCACTTTGTAGGGGTTTGACCAAGGAGGATAGGGTAATGATAGTGGGATGTGCGGGGAACAGTATCATTAGAAAGGCTAATTATAGCATAGTGAGTGACCTGAAGAAAGTGTTGAAGGAGGCACAGCAAACTAGGGTGTATCTCATGCATGTCCTAAGTCACCATGACCAGCCTCAATTGAACTACACTGTGAGGTGGGTAAATGTGGAAATGGAGGTGCTGCTTGGGAACAGCATTAGTTCTGTCTTGGGGGTGGTGCCTGTGGAGACCATTGGTAGGTGAGGTTTCACTAGACATGGCCTACACCAAAATAGGAGGGGCAAGGGAATACTTTCTGAGTTGTCGGCTAGGGCTGTGAGGGAGCCCACTTCTAGTGTTTATGGGATTGGGACTGTTCCTTTTTTAGATTAATGGCTGCTGGTGAGGGGTTAAAATAGGAAATCATAGGAATACTGAGTATAGAATCATAGTTAGAAAAATCACTAATAATGAAGAAATAGAAGAAGTTTTGAAAAAATAACAGAGTGGGGCAGATCTGGGAAAGCTGAAAATATCACAGTGATAAGAATGTTACTGGTAAACTGTAAAAGTATAATGAATGAAGTCATGGAATTTGCAAACCTAATTGAAATACATGACCCTCAAGTAGTTATAGGGGTAGAGTTCTGCTTAAAAGAAGGAGTACTAGACAATGAGGTTTTTCCCGATGGTTAAAGAGTGTACCGCAGAGACAGAGGAGCAACCGGAGGAGGGGTATTCATACTGGTTAGCAAAGACTACTAAAGTTCACTGGTGTTTAGGGATCATGACCATGAGTTACTTGACGTAGAATTCTGGGGAAATAAAAAAGAAAAAGTCAGGATGTTGGCTACTTACCGTAGTGGAAAAATGAATGATAAAGATAAGGCTCTTGTGGAGAAACTAAATTCATATTCAGAGTTCAGAAGTGAGCATAGAATGGTTATTATTGGTGGGGATTTGAACCTAGCAGGTTTCCACTGGGTAGGAAATAAGATTAATAACACTAAGGAACAGAGATTTTCAAGTACCTTAGTAAGGGAAGGAGGCTTTACATAGGTAGTTAAACAGAAGACAAGGGGACAAAACATGTTGGATATCTACTATATAATTTCATGAGGTCACCCACTCACCTCGATAGCTGTTGGCTGTTCAACGGTATCACGTGTCAGCCTTCGCTCACAAAACAGCAACCAGAGATACCATTAGATGGAATTCGTGGTTATGTCTACAATTTAATAACTGAGCAACTGCTACCAAATTAATTGGCATAATACATTCATAATGTTTTATTTTCATAGTGTTTCATAGTTTAAAAAATTTTAATAAATTTTGCGGCTGAAAAAAATGTGGATCTGGTTTTCAGTAAAATGTTACTAATTAAAGCAAATTACAAAATTTAAAAAAAATTAAATTACATATAGTCCCTGCTGTAACCACAAATGCCATTTGTCATTTCGGCTAAGGATACATTTCAGTTTAATTACAACTTTCACAATGTTGTTGCTTGACCAAAATTTATGCATTATGGTTTATTTGCTTTTTAGGCATTTTACTGACCACTTATGTTATTGGTCTTTATTCATGTTCACTGTGTGTAAGTTATTAGGTTATTTTAAGTGGACATCACACCAAATGTGTCACCAAATCGACTATTCTGGCAACTTATTTCTGCAGAGTTGCTCAACTGTTTCATAATATGTAATGTGTATGAAGTTTCAGGCCGTCACAGATACTATGACCAATGTTAACATTATGAGTGTTTGCTCAGTCTCACTAATAAACAATGTGATGCTTTTGAAGGAAACAGGACTTTTCAATAATCTTGAAGAGTGAACTTTAAGGCTCAAATACAAGTCAAGATCGTATTTAAGCAAGTTCAGGTGAATGACCTTTGAAACAGTTACACGATAGCGCGATCGTCCCTGTTCATGTTTAATACCTACTTCTATTAATCCTTCCGAGTTCTTCAAGCTCAAGAGATTTTAGTCATCCTAAGGGAGAAACACAGGTCAAGTTCATATTTGGTCAGATCAGATTAAGCTGTCATAATCTTTCATCATAAAAACTGGAACCATTCTAGACCCGTGATGATACACAAAAAAAAAGTCACAAGCTTACACTAGTTTTCAGGATGATAACCTAATCGGGTATCAAGTAACAGAAGGAATAAGTGAATAAGTTCTGATGGATATAAGGTGATCCAGTATACCAGTGGCCAGAATTGAAGGGGGAAATAGATACAATGATAAAAAGGCACAAATCTTGGAACAGAAAAGATATTTCCAGGTTAATTCTATTAATTGGAAGAATGGCACAAGTTAAGTGGACACAAAGTGGAAGAGTTCAAGGAAATGACAAGAAAGGGTGAAGAAATGTTTATTCCAAAACAGAGAATAAAGAGAAGTACAGAACCTTCATACTATAACAGGGAGTTGAGGAGGTTAAAGAGATTGGTGAGACGAGAACACAACAGAGTTAAGAAAAAGCAAGGCAGTAGGGAGGTTATGAAACAACTAACAAAGGAATTAATAATGTCAAAGAAATTGGCTTAGGATGAGTTTATGAAGAGTATTATTGGTATAGGGGGATCTGACTGATGTATCTAGAAATTTCTATAGTTATATCAGGAAACTGAGGGGAAGAGAGGGTATTGAGACAATTATAGATAAGGATGGGGAAGAAGTAACTGAGGATTTAAAAAAAGCAGATTTATTGAGTAACTGGCTCAGTGAGTCCATTAGGGACTAATTCAGGGGTTATATCTGGAAACAAGCCTATCGGCACAGTTGGAGGGGAGCGCATTAGAAAATTTGAAATTAAATTCGAAGATATCATGAAGGAACTAAGGAATCTAAGATAGCATAAAGGGGCAGGTGTTGATAATATTATTACAGATGTCTTAATGATAGTAGGATGGGAAATTGTACCTTACCTTGAAACATTATTTAAGCTAAGTCTGGATACTTGTTGTTTAAAAGATGACTGGAAAAGCGTGATAGTAGTACCGGTCCATAAAGGAGGGGTGACAAACAGAGGTGAAAACTATAGGCCAATTAGTTTGACATCAGTGGTAGGTAAATTAATGAAGAGATTAATATGCAACCATATTAGAAGTGTCTGTGAGGAAAGTAAATGGTTTTCACGTTGGTAACATGGCTTTAGACAAGGATATTCATGTGAATCTCAGTTAGTAGGATATATCCAAGATATTTCTGATGAAATTAACAGGGGAGATCAAGTTTATAGTGTGACAATAGATCTTTAAAAGACCTTTGACAGAGTGAGCCATAAAATGTTGCTAAATAAGGTAAAAACTATTGGAACTTATAAAAAGGTGATTTGCCGGGCGGAAGAATTCCTGAAAGCAAAAAGTTAGGGTAGGAAATGCAATATCAAAAGAAGTAGAAGTGAACATGGGAGTCCCACAGGGTAGTGTATTGGGACCATTGTTATTCGTTATTCTAATGAATGATTGTGTTGATGGTTTACTGTCACAAGTTAGATTGTTTGCAGATGACATAATGTTATATAAAAGGTTAAAAACAGGATAACTAGCTGGGTGAGTCAACATGAGATGAAGATAAATGCAAAGAAGAGTCAGTTTATTAGGTGCACAGAGGTTTATTATGGTTAAAGGTTTATTATGATTATAAATTGAGGAAGGAGCTACTTACTAAAGACTCGAAATGTAAATACCTTGGCATTACATTTGATAGCAAACTTAACTGGACAGGACACATTGGACAGGTTGTAGGGAAAGGGTTCAAAATCCTTCATCTGTTGGAAACAGTGATGAGGGGATGAACTAGAGAATTAAGGGATTGGGGTTCAAAACTTTGGTCAGGCCACTGCTGGAATATGATGGTGTAGTTTGGGATACACAGTTTGGGTATCAAATACAGGAGTTGGAGGGGGTGCAGAGGAGGGCTGCCAGGTTTGTCTTCGGCATTTACCACATAACACAATCGTTAACTAACATTATAAAGGAGCTGGAATGGGATTCATTGGAGGATAGAAGGATGGTGAAGAGAGTCACGAGAGTGTACAGAGAATATACTGCTGAAGAAGCATGGAAAGATATTAGTGGGAAAGTTAAGAGAGGTGCTTGGAAGGGTAAGGTTGACTATGACCACAAGCTGGCACTTGATTTCAGACATAAGAGTGTGGGAAAATTTTCTTTTGTTGGAAAGGAAGTGTGGGACTGGAATAAACTGTCAAGAGAAAAGAAGGAATAACTTACCGGAAACACTGAAAGAATTTAAAGTAAAAATTAGTAGAGGGCAAAAGTAGGTTGGAAGGGGAAAGGGAGGGGCTGTAGATAGATTGCCACTGGAGCGAGTACTCCATCGCATTTTTATCAATTATTGTTATTATTATAATACAGAGTAGGAGTGAGTGTTTTTTTTTTTTTTTTTTTTTTTTTTTGTCCTTTTAACAACGTGGTCTTTAGAGACGGGAAAGGATGGGGGGCAAGAAATGGGAAGGAATTCGGCCATGGCCTTTTTGAAGGAAGCATCCCGGCATTCACCTGGAGTGATTTGGGGAAACCATGGAAAACCCAAATCTGGATGCCCGGACGGGGATTCGAACCGCCGTCCTCCCGAATGCGAGGCCAGAACGCTATCCGTTACACCACCACGCTCGGTGGAGTGAGTGTAAGCCAGGGCTCACAGTTTAGTTGTTTGCTGTTATAAGTAATGTACTTAGCTTCTGCAAATGCTATTAATGAACTTAGCTTCAGTAGAAATATTTCATGGAGTTTGATATGCAAATATGCCTGAAATGATGTGATTGGGATTGGTCAATTAATACAGGGATTGGGATTCGTCAGGCCTGGTAAGCATTTGGGAGTGAAGCATAGGCGGAGAATTTACTAATGAGAGAGCACCATGAAGGTCAGGCAGGTGTTTGCAGGGTAGTTTGCTTGTTAAAGTGGTTCTAACATCCTAAATTTATTTTAAAGAGATCCTCCAGTTTATTACAAGCATGTAGATATATATAAGAACGAAGTCTTTCTCGGCGTTGAGAATGTATAAACTGCTCTCGGGTGACTAGCCGAGTCAAGAGTGCGTTGTCACACGATATTTCGGCGACTAGATTCATTGCCGCCATCACCAGAATATGGCGGCAATGAATCTAGTCGCCGAAATATCATGTGACAATGCACTCTTGACTCGGCTAGTCACCCGAGAGCAGTTTATACATGTAGATATATTTTTCAGCTAATAGTCTACTTTATTGGACTTCTTATTGAAGATAACCACATAACGCATAACATCTTTTGTGTGTGCAAATTTTAATAGATGAATGTGATTATTCAGTGTGCCAAATGACTTGGTTTTTCTCCTTATTCTTTTTGGGTAGTAGGGAGTCAGAGCATTTTCAGGCTTGCTTGGCTTATTTTTTCAGTGTTGGAGTGCTTGGATGAAATTCAAATAAAACATTATTATCTGTGAATTTCTCAAATTATAATTTCATACTCAATCCTGTACTTAAAGATACATACTTTTAAAAAGGAGTAGTTTACATGGCAACCATTAGAATAAAATAAGAACTGCTTCTTCGAGTTTTGTAATTTGTGTTCATCTGCTATTCTAACTCAAGTGAATTAAAGTGAAACATTTATTACCTAAACCAAAGCCCAACAGTAGCAGAAATGCCATGTGGTTCCATATCAGCACTGGAAAGGTAACATAAAGGTGTTATTTCTAAACCTTCCTGCCACCCAATTTGTTAATTAAAATGTAAGCAACTTGTTTCTGTTTTTGTTGTGCTAGGATGCAACTTCCAATTTAGAAAATTATTTCCATGAACAGTCGTATCACCTCAAATTACATTTTTGGTTACCTAAAAGTTTTATGTTTGATAACTATTGCTCAGTCATCTGGGTATCTGAACTTTCTACATTCTGTATACAGCAAGTTGGCGATATAAGGGTTAAAAAGTAATGATAAAAGTTATAAAGTATTATAATAACTATTCAGGGTTGCATAAGTGATCACAAAGCTGTTGTGACGGATATAAGAGGGTTCACAAAACCAATATCCAAAACTGAAGGTATACGAGGGCGGTCTGATAAGTACTTACCCTACAAAAGAAAATACGAAAATTTTGGAAAAGTGACGATTTATTTCTCAACATAGTTTCCTTTTAGCTCAATACACTTGAATCAGTGATGCTCCAACTTCTTTAACCCATCTGAAAAATACGTTATCTGGAGATTTGCAAAGTAGGCCTCCGTGGCGGCGATAACCTCCTCATTCGACTCAAATTTCTGCCCGGCGAGTGTCTTCCTCAAGTTTTAAAACAAAAAGAAATCACACAGGGCCAAATCTGGAGATTATGGTGGATGGGGCAGCAGTTTGTAGCCCAATTCAACCAATTTGGCCGTGCTGACAGCGGAGGTGTAGGCCGGTACGTTATCATGGTGGAAGAGCATTTTTTCTTCGCCAAATGGGGCCGTTTTTTGTGCAATTCGGCCTCGAATCAGCCCAATAATTCTGCATAGTAAAGCCCTATGATCGTTTTGCCCTTCTCCAGGTAGTCAGTGTACATCAAACCTTGTTAATCCCAGAAAACGGTGGCCATCACCTTTCCGGCTGATGGGTCAGTCTTCTCCTTTTACGGAGCATGTTCGCTGGGTAAAGTCCACTGTTTTGACTGTTCCTTGGTCTCTGATGTGTACCAGTGGATCCATGTTTCATCGATGGTCATGTAACGATGCAGAAACTCTTTCGGATTGTGCTTAAATAGCGTCAAACACTGTTGTGAAGTGGTCTCGTGGTTGCGCTTGTTGCCCGGAGTCAGCAAACGTGGCACGCATCACGCCAACAGCTTTCTCATGCCCTAAATTTCATGCAAGATCTGACCCACATGGTCTTTTGAGATGCCTACTGTCCGAGAAATCTCGCGCACCCTCAATCGGCGTTCTGCCAATAGAAGATCGTGGATTTTTGTCACCTTATCCTCCATGGTAACCGTTTTCGGGGCACCTGGGCGTGGCTCAACAAAAACCGACATGTGACCATGTTGAAACTTGTTAAACCAATTTTTGACAGTTGCAATTGAAGAAGAAGAGTCACTGTACACAGCATCCAATTGCTCTTTGATATTGCTGTGTGATTTTCCTTCCAAAAACAAGAATCGAATCACTGACCGATATTGCTCTTTTTCCATTTCTCTAAAATCTGCGGACACACCCACTTTCACACATGATCAAAACAAAACTAAGAGTCCGATTTGGCTGAAATTTTAACAATATCTGTCTAAGATAATGTACTACACCATAATAAATTTCTCTGGCGACAGTGGCACCATCGGGAAGAGAGGCTAAGTACTTACTGGACCTACCTCGTAAGAAGGCTCTGATTCAAAGACTGAATAGATATTTTGTGTAAATGTGATAAGGGGAATGGGGCCACCAATAAATATAGAAAGTGGTATCAACTTAAAGAGTTAGTAATAATGGGGTAAGGAAACATGGACTCTACACACCTTAATAGGGAAATAAGGATAAAAAGGAAGTTGGTAAGAATAGGAAACAATAAAAGTAAGAAAACAGTAAGTCAATAGTGAATCCAAGAATTAGCTAAAGAAAGAATTAACACCAGCAAAGAGCAAAGCTAAATATTCAGCTGTGGAGAATATCAGAGCTGGAGAGAGAACACTGAATGATTCAACTAGAAATTTCTATAGTTATGTTAGGAAATTGAGGGGAATTCACTGTATAAAAACAATTATTGGTAAGTTTGTGAAAGAAGTTACTGAAAGTATGAAGAAGATAGAAATATTAAGCAATTTTAGGAACTTTCATGAAAAAACGAGTAGGGAAATATTAAATCAGTATATTATGAGGGAACTCAGTAGGTTAAAAAAATTGATAAAGGGCAGGTGTGGATAATCTTGATAATGTTGTTATAGATGTATTAAAGATCAGTAGATATGCCATTGTGCCAGATCCAGAAAACTGTATTGTAGTAACAATATAAGAGTCAAAGCAAATATGGTTGAGAATTACAGGTTGATTACAGTTCGATTTCAGTGGTAGTAAGCTGAGGGAGAGCTTAGTATAAAATCACATTATGAATGTCTATGCATTAACAGAATGGTTTTTAAATAAGCAAATAGGGTTTAAGAAAGGTTATTATTGTCTCATTTAGTAGGTTATGTGCAAGGTTTTTGAGATGAAATTGACAAATGAGGCTAAGCTGATAATGTATCACTTGATATCTCCAAGCTATTTGACCTGGTGAGTAACAGAATAGTGGCTAATATGATTAAAACCACTGGAGTAAAATAGGAAATGACTTGCTAGACAGAGTAGTTCTTACAAGGTAAGAAGTACACTTCAGGTAGGAAATACAGTATGATAATAGGTGGAAGCGATAGTAGCAGTTCCACAGAGTAGTCCATAAGAAAATGTTTTTTTTTACTCTAAAGAAAGATTCTGTTGGTTTGCAGACAGAAGTTAAATGGCATAATTGCCTTGTAATAGAATCTTTTGAGAGAGGATTATAAACAGCATTATGGGGATCTTTATGGGAAACCTAATTTGGTATATAAATGTCAAAAATAATCAGCTTATCCAGTACAAGCTTAGAAGAATAAAAAATGTTTTTATTATACAGTAATTAAAAGATGGAGAAAGAACTGCTTGTTCAAGGTATAAAGTGTAAATATCTTGGAATATAATTTGGTAATAAACTGAATTAGGCAAGGATAAATTGGGTAGGTGCTTAGGAAATATTTCAGAGACCTTAATCTATTGGAGTAGGTGATGCTATTAGGGCCTTACTTCGGTTTTGCGAATGGAAATGGGCTGTTCATTATAGTTATAAAAAACAGATTCTGTGTGTGTGCAATGGAGAGCAGCTAGATTGTTTCTGAACAAATTATTAGCTGTAACACAGTCCGTATCTCATATGATAAAGGATTTAGGTTGGGAATCATTGGAAGATAGATAGTGTATGCTGTAAGCAAATAAGATTTGAACTGTCAGTGAGACCTGCATAAAAATTTGGCCAACTAAGAGGAGTATTATGTGGATACTACCATAAACCACCATATTATTTCAGGCCTAAACAAGTAAGAAAGCTTTCATTTGTAGACAATGGATTCAGGAAATGGAACATATTTATCAAGGGATGTACTGTGGAATTTACCTAAAACACTTGAGGATTTAAAACAGAATTTAAATAATCACATTAATTAAAGTGTATGCAAGCATATTTTTTATACATTTAACAACTCCTGATGACTAGACTTCAGACTATAGTAGTTTGTAGATTGTCTATAATAGTGTGATAAAGAATCATTTAGTTTCAGTTTCAGTCTGTCAAATAAAGGCAATACATTAGCTTTATAGGTTTTCTTACAGACCGATTCTTGGCCCCAAAAGTCATAAATTTTATTAGAACTTTCTTCAAAAACACATTGTGCAAGCAAAATTCTAAAAGAGCCTTTTCATAGATTTTTTAGTAATAATATAAATGTTTAGATAACTGTGACTACTTCAGAAATTGAAGCAAGCTGTATAGCTGCCTGTTAGGCTCCTATGTTGAAGATGTTTAGGTGTTAGTACATTTTAATAGGTCAGAATTAAATGACTCCGATTAGTTAGTTAGTCAGTTTAGTTAATCATAATACTTCCTTAGCTTAATAAAGCTTGTAGTCTTTTGGTTCTTCAAGTTGAGCTGCATGATTTATTAAAAATGAACATTCCAGCCATCTTAATGTGGCATTCATCAGAGGACAAATGTCTGAATCACAAAAGTTAGAGTTTCTCCCATGTTGGCTACATAAATCAGCAACTTCAAAAGACCACATATAAAACTTCTGTCATTGTACCTTCAAACTAATTTAAATGCCTAAATTATAAAAGATAATATATATTTAAAATACAAAATATTTTACATTCATATTTCTAATCATTAGACTTAAATTTTTGGGGGGTCTCTAGGTGTAGGCTTCTGATGGTTGGGAATGGCAATTGTATTTCAGATCACTGCTGTACTAACCGAATCTTCTGATGAGGAAGATGTGCCTTTCACACTAACAAAAGCATCACTGGACACATTTCCTCGGCATGAGCTGGCTCTCTCCCATTCCTCACTGGATGTAGCTGTGGCAGTTGTCTGCCGTGCAGAAGTAAAGCTCAGGTCATCACCTGATGAGTTGGCTGCCTGACGTAACGGAGCAGTGGGGAGAGTTTGGGATGTTGTATACATAGTGGCTGCACAGGTTTGTACAGGAACATCTGCTAGCCAGCTGGCACGGGAGCTAATGCTGGATACCTCAGACAGTGACTCAGGTGTTGCCAGTGGGGCAAGCCCAAACCAGTCATCATGAATTTCACTGTTGTCTGTCACCTGCTGCAGAAAATAAAAATTCTAAAATCAACAAAAATATTGGAAAGTAATTTTACTTTACCTTGTGTACTTTACATTTAATCTGTAACCTAAATTAATTAAACTCAGGAAAAAGGAAACTGAGTCATTTAGCAACCCTCGGCGCGTGCACACCTCCCGAGCCTCATGACTCATTTTCTCTGCCATGAATAAGGTTTAGTAACCGAAATATTGAGTTTATTAGTGTGTTCGTAATATATGTTCTTCTCTCATCGCTGCCTTCAACTTTGGTGAGTGATGAGTCATTTTCCCTTTCCTTGTAATTATGTAAACTAAATTAAAAATTATTTTGCTGAATACAGTATCAGTTAAATCTTTCCACCTCTAGTGACCTCGGCATTGACAAGGTGTAAAGCCATAAGAAAATATGGAATTAGGATTTGCATGGTAACTGTTGATATTTTTAATACATTGTTCCAAAATGTCCATAGGTTTATCATAACTGGGATACATAAAAATTTGTCTACATAAAGTAAATAGTACCTAGCATTCATATAAAAATAAATATTTATTTTTCTATCAAGTAGGTACCTTAAGACAAGAGTAAGGTGAAATTAAATAATTCTCAGTACTTACAATATCCAGTAGGAACTGGTTAAGCCATGTGGCATAAATTTAGGGGGACAATGATGTTAATACCTTAAGTATGAAAATAACATTGACCTCTAATCAGGAGATAGATTTATTGGATCATTTGCATTACATGAAATACTTTTATTTTTATTATCAGGATAAGGTTCATGGTGGTCAAACAGTATCATCAGCTGGATCATCAATGATGGGCTTAAATTATTTAAATATTCAGTTAGCACTTCCTGGTTCACACATTTTTTTAAAATCCACTGTCCTATCCCAACATTCATCTGGATTATTTCCATAGATTTCTGTGGTCATTGTCAGTATTCTCTTGATTCTCTTAGTGGAGTCAGGTCAAAAACTATCATTTCAGCCATCTTGCTCTGTTTTTCATTGCCACGTCTAAGGTCTACTGTCTGCTATATGTAACTACATTAAAGCATGTAATAACTGTCTTCTGTGAGGTCACAAAAGTTGTTGCAATCATCATATGTGGTTGGGTGGTGTCATATGGCCTGCATTTTCCTGAGCAAACATGACTTTATATGGTCATGATTGCAAGTAAAAATTCAGAAAACATGATACTTTCTGTCTATGATGTTTGCGCTTCATTCCATTACATCTCTATGGATGATTACTTTGTGTGCTGTCAGTAACTTTAGACATGACAGTCCTCTGATAAAAGGCACAGCAAGATGTTTGAAACATTAGATATTAATAAAGTGATGTGTCTCCTCTTGGAGAACTATGAGAATACATTTGAATGGTTTCCTATCAATCAGAGACAGTCTCTTAGACTCAGGTATGGCCTGAGCTATGACCAGATGCTTAATTAAGTTTAAGCCCAGTGCTAATTCTATTCTGCATCAACTGACACACAATAGATAGATAGATAGATATGTTCACGTTGATCCCATGTGAGAATAATCTTGGGGATGTGGAACAGTACATACACTTATTAGTAATGACAATGTTACTATATAATTGATAATATTATATATTGACAAGAAGTTAGTTACGACCCATTAGTATAACCAATTTTTCCTGTAATCTACAAATACAATCCCGAGTTAGTTAATACTTATTATGCGGAATAGTGTATAAACTTGTTACCAGCATCTAACAACCAGTTATTTTCTTACCAACCAGTTACCACAATTCATAAGCAGTCAATTACTTAAAAACCTGTTAGTATCATAATTTTTTACAGCAGTTTTTGAGAGCATGCTATCCCATGTTAGTTACTATATATAAGTGAAATTTTGTAAATAGTGTAATTACTTCATTTGTCAAAAGTTTCAACAGAAAGAAAAACCATATATCATTTTAGTAATTGTAGACAACTTTGTCACCTTCCCCTTCCATACACCATATATACTATTTTATCAGTCATTCTTAGTTACCAAATTCCAAGAAGAAAATTCTTTCACAGAATAAAATGGATTCTGAAGCAGAAACTCTTTCAGTTTGGACTTAAAGTAGTTGGGTTTTTGTAGATAACATTTAATTTATGTTGGTAAGACATTGAATAAAGAAGCTCCAGTAAATGTTAACCCTTTCTGTACAATTGACATTGATTTGTAATCCTTGTGAATATTATATTTATTCCTAGTATTATGGCTATGTATGTCAGCATTAAGATTGAAGTGTTCAGGATTTTCCACTACAAATGATAGTACGGAGTATACATACTGTGCT
Source organism: Vandiemenella viatica (assembly GCA_031002005.1). Classification (NCBI taxonomy): domain Eukaryota; kingdom Metazoa; phylum Arthropoda; class Insecta; order Orthoptera; family Morabidae; genus Vandiemenella; species Vandiemenella viatica. Next base: position 69,887,579 of record CM061914.1, read on the forward strand.
GGCATTGTTAGTACACCCAGGTTTTTAAATAGATTTCTGCACGACGTGTGTGGGCTTGCTCCACAAATAGTTCTTATAGCAATTTAAATACCCTCTGTGTTTGTGACGAGTTTCCCCAAAATGAGTTGCCATAAGTGAGCAGGGAATGAAAATATGCAAAATATACTAACTTTCTGGTTTCTATATTAGCTATTCTAGATATTACCCTAAGTGAAACTGTTGCAGAATTCAGTTTTTTAAGAATTTCTTAAATATGCTGTTTCTAGTTCAATTTGTTATCTATACATACACCCAGGAATTTTGTGAAATTACTTTCATTGATTGCATTTCCTTCTGATATCACATTATAGCTGTCCTTTGTTTTATTTTCTGTAACAAACTGAAGTAACTGTGTATTTTCTACATTAAGTATTAGTTTGTTGGCATTAAACCACCTGTTAATTTTCTTTACAGCATCATTTCCTGTATTTTTGGGGTTTTGTGTTGATGGGTCTTTCAACGATATGCTGGTATCATCTGCAAAGAGTACCATGTGTTCATTATCACCTAGTATATGTGGGAGATCATTTATATAGATTAAGAACAGCAGAGGGCCAAGAATTGAGCCCTGAGGCACACCACATTTAACTATACCTCATTCTGAGTTTATAACATTTCCTGTATTAGCATCTTTCAGTGATACACATTGCTTTCTATTTTCCAGGTAAGATTTAAACCAAAGTCCTGGCTTACCACTAACTCCATAGTGGTCTAATTTACCTAGTAGAATCTCATGATCAACACAGTCAAAAGCCTTAGCAAGATCACAGAATATACCTAGGGAATTTATTTTTTATGCATTGATTCCAGTATGTTGTTTACAAAAGCAAAAATTGCTGAATCTGTTGAAACGCCTTGTCTAAAACCAAACTGTACTTTACTGAGTAGGTCATTCTTTTGTAGATGTGCCTACACCCTTCTGTACATTGCTTTTTCAAAGATTTTTGAAAATGCTGGTAGAAGTGAAATGGGTCTGTAATTCTCTATTTTTGAGGTATCACCCTTTTTATAAAGCGGTTTGATTATTGACTTCTTGAGTGAGTCAGGGAACATACCTTCTTCAAAAGAACTATTACAAATATGACTAATAACTTTACTAATGCTGGTGTTACATTGTTTCACTAAATGGGTTGAAACCTCATCATAACCAAATGACTTTTTATTTTTGAGGGATTTAATATTTTTTTCAATTTCATTTTGACTGGTGGGAAATAGAGACATAGGTGCTGTTTCTGGTGACAAGGATTTAAGTATTGCTATAGCATCCATATTCCCATTATATTTTCCTTTTATTTTTTCAGCAACTGTTAAGAAGTAGTTATTGATGGGCAATTCAGGATGCAATGAAAGCTGCTACTCCTCTGAAGAAGCTTGGTGGTAAAACTGGCAGTTTACAATTGCAAGCACTAAGAGGAAAAGTAAGGAAAGCTATGAAAGCCTACCAAAGGAGCCGAGTAGCAGAAGAAAGAGACTTTCTTCTTGCCAGATACAGGCAAATGAGAGTAGATTACAAGCAAAAAATTCTAACAACCACTAGATGGGAAGCATTTGTGAAAGAAAATCTGAAAGTGAATCCATGGGGAATTCCTTACAAATTAGCTGCAGGAAAAATACGACCTCCCACCATGTTGTCCTCAATTAGAAGAGAAGACGGTACAGTTACAACTAACTGGAAGGAATCAGTGGACCAGCTGTTGAACAGCCTACTGCCGCATGACATACCAGAGGAGAACAGTGAACAACAAGATGAGCTCTATCGCGAAATGTGGCAGCCCTATGGGAGTGACTTCAGGGAGAGTGACATAACACTGGACGAGGTAGTATCAGCAATTACTTCTCTGAGAGTGGGAAAAGCACCAGGACCAGACGGAATCCCGGCTGAAGTGATACAAAAGTTGATCTTGGATGTAGCTCCAATTCTGTGCAGACTATTCAACGAATGTCTCAGGCAAGGAAGAATACCAAGCATCTGGAAGCATGGTGAAGTTGTAATACTTAAGAAAGGTGCCGATAAAGATCCCCTTATGCCGAAATCTTACCGCCCTATTTGCCTACTAAACATGATGGGGAAGGTACAGGAAAAAGTACTGTGTCGAAAACTTCAGGACTTTAGAACATCGATTGGTATGAATCCCAATCAGTATGGTTTCAGGACAAAAACATCGACTGAGGATGCAATAAACCGAGCCATCGAGATAGTCGAAAGATCAGAAAAGAAATATGTGGTGGGAGTCCTTGTTGACATTTCGGGGGCTTTCGACAACTTGTGGTGGCCAGCATTGTTTGCAAGACTCCAGAAAATCCGCTGTCCAAAGCGGCTGTACTAAAGCCTGAGAGATTACTGCAAGCATAGAACTGTTACCATGAGATGCCCTAACGACAAAATCAAAAGAGAAATAAATAAAGGCTGCCCCCAGGGATCTGTCTGTGGCCCTATCTTTTGGGATTTAGTATTAGAACCATTACTGGAAATTCTTCAACGGACACCTGAATTGCTAGGACTGGTTGCCTTTGCAGATGATCTTCTTCTCCTCGTGGAAGGGATGTCAAGAGCTGAAATCGAAGCGAAAAGTGAGATAGTGCTTAAAATTCTTATGAAGTGGTGTGACGAAGTGAAATTGAAACTATATGGTATTTTCAAAAGAGAAAAAACTTAAACGAAATCCCACTATAAGGGTAGGTAATGCGAAAATACGCTGGAGTCCCGTAAGCAGATACTTGGGCCTGTGGCTGGATGAGAGTCTTAACTTTCGAGCCCACTTGGAGGAGGTCTGCGGAAGAGCTTTACGAGCTATGAATGCAATCATAAGTATAGGTCACAGACAGTTTCAAATCCCTGCCCTGGCAATGACAGCATACAATAACGTGATACTTGCATCCATTGTCGGCTACGCTGCAAGCGTTTGGGCCAAGCACCTCACAAAGGTTAAGCCGAGGGAGAAAATCCGGAGGCTTCAACAAACGATACTCATCAGGCTTACCGGTGCATATCGCACAACTTCAACAGCAGCTCTAGCAGTAGCAGCAGGTGTACTGCCCCTAGATCTAGAAGTGAGGAGACGAGGAGCAATGTATTGGCTGAGGAAGAACAGGATGGACAAGGTGGTAGAAATAACTGGAAAAGAAGTATGGACAAAAAAGGAATTGTGGAATGTACGGATTGAAGAATGGCAAAATGAGTGGGACACTAGTGAAACAGGTCGTATAACGTACGACATGTTTCCATCTGTAGCTGAACAAATCAGCATGAAATTCCTACAACCTTCTCCAGGGCTAATCCAATACATAACCGGCCATGGACCATACAGAAGCTTCTTAAACAAACGTGGACTTACACCAACTAGTAACTGCGAGTGTGGCGAGGAAAGCACACCAGAGTATGTGGTGTGGAAATGCAGAACAACAGCAGAGACGAGAATCACTCAGCAACAACAGCTACAAGGTCTGAGGATTTTTGACATACTGCATTCAGAGAGACTATGGCACTATCTAAATGAAGGTGTGGAAATAGCCTCTCAAATTGAAAAGCAGAAATATCTGGAGCGGAAGAAAGCTGAGGGCGGAAACCGACGTAGACATCCATCATGACCTGCTGTAGCCACATCTGAGTTTCCAGAGGAATCTCACTTCTGAGTGACTGCTGGAGTACTTCATGTATTCCAGGAGGGCAGCTTCCTGAAGAGCTGGGGTCTACGCCGCAGTCGATACCAGGAGTGAGAGCTATGGTCTCACGTCACACACTCACCCTTCGACCAACCACCTGGATGTGAGGATAAGAATGAGACTTCATTCACAAGCTGGACAGTCAAAGAACTGTTTAGTACCTAACATTTTATTTTTTTCAGTTTTTTTGTGTTATTTAGTGTAGTTTTGTAGTGCTGATTTATTAGGATTAGAAATTTAACTGTAACTTTTTCCTGTTTTAGTTGCTACCGCATTTATGGGATTATTTACATTAATAGTATTAACATAATTTGTTTTTTAAACATGGTCTTAAGGGAAGATTAGCGGCCCAGTTTAGCCTCTAGATGCTGGGTCAAATGTAAATGGAAATAAATAAATAAAAAATAAAGAAGTAGTAATTGAAAGCACTTCCTACATAAGAGGGGTCATTTATAAGTTTATCATTAATGCTTATAGATATAGGTTTATGTTCAGGGGAGAAACAGTTGTTTTTCTTTTAATAATGTTCCAAACACTTTTTATCTTATTATCTGAACTACTAATCTCATCATTTATGGCCAAACATTTAGATTCTTTTATTACTTTGGTTAAAATTCTACAGTAAGTTTTGTAATGTTGTTTGAGAAGCATATTATCAGTATTCCTAACTTTTACATATAATTCCCTTTTATGTCTGCAAGATGTTTTTATACCAACTGTAACCCAATTTTTGTTTACTCGTTTTTGACCAATTGGAGCTAGTTTTGTAGGGAGACACCTTTCGTAAATTTCCAAAAACCTTTGGTGAAAGTAATTGAATTTACTGTTTACCCCTTTTAATTTATAAACAGTGCTCCAGTCCTCATTGAGAAGTTCATCATTTAATGTTTTTATTGAATTGTTCGTTAATGGCCTAACTCTGACAAATCCTTTCTTTTTGTTATTTTCATTTCCCACAACATCCAAAGTAATTATTTGAGCATTATGGTCTGACAAACCATTTTCCATTGGAATTTTTCCATGTATTTCTAATTTATTGTGCTCTACAAAAATGTTATCAATAATGGTACTACTATTTTTTTGTGTTCTAGTTGGGAAATTTACAGTTTGATAGAGATTGAATGATCTAAGCATTCCTAGAAGATAATCTGTCTGGTTACATTCTACAGCAAAATTTATGTTGAAGTCTCCACAGAGGATAATTTCCCTTTTAGTTCATGATAAATTTATTAGAACCACTTCAAGTTTATTACAAAATTTACTGAAGTCTCCTGTGAGAGCCCTATAAACTGTCAGCACTATAAGATATTTGTTTTCTAATTCTATCTGTATTGCACAACATTCAAAATCTTGTTCTATACAGTATTTACTTACATCTAATGATTTTGTCTCAGTGTTTTCTCTTACATATATTGCTGCACCACCCATTCTCATCTCTGACCTGCAATAACATGAAGCTAATCTATATCCAATAAAAGGAGGAAACATATTTCAGAATTCTTTAGATGATGTTCTGTCAGACATATGATATTTATGCTAAGATTCAATGATTTTTGGGTTTCTTCTATAGATATTATCAACTCATCAAGTTTGCTTGAGATACCCCTAATGTTCTGATGGAACAAAGCTATTTCAGACTGACATTCTTTATTTTTGACTGTAATATCATGTACATTTCTTAAATAACTCTTCCTACTCTTGATATTTGGCCTAAAAAAGACTGAGTCCTACCACCAATTACCACTGGGATGGGGTTCACATCCAACCTGCCTCTCCTGATGCTACTGGCAATCATTTGCGTTAGCCTCTGCTTGCCCCGAACATTCAGGTGGAGTCTGCTTCTGAAATTTTATTAATATATATAATAAAAAAGAATCACCAAATGTGTTGCTAAGCGCAAAACTCAAGAATGGCTCTACCAATTCAGCTAATTCTTATTTTCATATTTTCGTTAAAGCACAAGGAAGTTTCTTACGGAGAGAAAAAAACATAAAAATTGGAAGTAAAATAGTAAAAACAACACTTCTCTTTTTCCTCAATCAAAACAAAACAAAGGTGCATTATGATTATCTTTAGTATGCCTTCAAGTTGATTAGGCTCTATGGATATTAATCTATGCCTCCGTGTGACCAGTGAAAAAAATATCACTGACATACGTGTTGTCACTATTTACTCCATACGTGGCATTCTCTTGGTTGCTTTTAAATTTTCGCTTCTCTCGAAAACCAATTGTGTGTTTATTTGTTAAGGATATTTACATTTAACTAGAAACAACTGTATTGCCTCACCTGCTCATCTTGCAGCATCAGAGCAGGAAACTCCCAAGCTAGGGGGCCAGTAACCTGACGGCCACAGGGTGAGGAATCTGCCACACTAGCAGCATTGTGCTCTGAGGAGGGACTCTGCAGTGATGTGAAACTGGTCTCAAGGCAGAGCCGATGCGGGGGTGTGGAAACCTTTGGGGAGCTCTGTTGATTTGGGACAGGTAGTTGAAAATTACCACAGGCTGAAGAAACAGGAATGGGGATTGGAGATGCAAGGAGAGGTTCCAAATGTTCAGCTGAGGTTACACTTGATGTGTTGACTGACAATGCTCGTTGGGGCTTCGCTGGTCCCACTGTTGTTATAACCTGGTAAAATATAGGGAACATACTTACATTGAGGCAATATTAAAAATTCTCAGAATAACTAATTTTGCTATCATATTATCATATCTACATTTTTTTAGACTAAACACATAGTGTAATGTTAAGGACACATTACTTCCTGTATGCCTTTTTGGAAAAATTTAATTTAATTGCAATGGAGCACATGTCTCTGTAACAATTTCAATATGCACCCACTTTCAAATTTCATTAAAAAAAAAATCAAATTATTTGACTGTTATATATTGTACTTTGCAGATTTTAATTCCTTCAGTGGTTCTGATAAATTGTTTACCTACAAAAGAAAAATATACTACTCCCGGTACACCTAAAATCAAATGCCAGTTTGTGGATAATTTTTATCTGTATCATTGGTAACTGATCAATGTAAACTTATAAATAAAATAAATATAACAGCAGGACTCTCACAACAGGATTGGAGAAAATGGCTGATATGGGTTTCTTTTATTTTATTATTATTCTTGAGTCACATACGTCAAGTACACAGAATTGTACAAATTTACCACATTCATCCAGTACTTCACAATGTCAGTGTCATTTGGTGTTGCTCAAAATAGATCATATTTGTTGCAGAATGATGGGAACATAGGGCATTAGAGCAGATGTGGTCCTCACCACATTTACACTTAATGTTGATAGCATTAATATAACTCCATTTCAAAAGATTATCCTTGGACCTGCTCGCTCCTGTCTGCAATCAGTTCAAGGACCCCTGATATTCCAATCATCTGTGTGACCAGGTGGCACAGCAACTGTCAGTATTCCCAAAATGTTTGGGACCTTGGTTTTCCACAACTGCACTTTTGTATTTTCAGGTGACCAATTAATTCCTGTGATGTTCTCAGGAAGCTTTTTCTGGACTTGAGCTCTGAAGTGGCAGTGCATGGCCATGCTGTGGATGTGTGCTTTGACATTCTACTTTTGTCCTGTCACTGTTTGCCGCCACTTTTCTTAAGATTCTGGGTAGAGCTATCCCTGAAAGCTGATAAAGCCTATCAACTAAGGTAGGCTTTAGACAGTGTTTCACCAAGCTACAGGTGTTATTGAAGGCCACATCCACCCATTTGCTGTGAGATGACGAGTACCAAACTGGACATGCATATACTGCAACAGTGTAACAAAGGGCTATTGCTGATGTATGAATAGTTTGTGGTTGACTGACCCACTGTGATCCAACCAGTTTGTGCAGTAAGTTGTTTCTTGTTAAGATTTTTATTTTGCAGTTCATGCAGTACTTCTTATACATTAGGGTTCTGTCAAGTGTTACTCACAGGTATTTTGGGATATTATGTATATATGTAATTCAATAGCTGACCATTACTTTCAACTTAAGCTAAGTTCTCCTAAAAAAAAAAATTTCCCACATGAAAGTCACACACTTCAGTTTTTGAAGGGTTACATGTTAAGAGATTTCCCCTATACTAGCTTGATAGGCATGGGTGTATCCAGTGAGGGGTAGAGGGGGGCTGCTGCTCCTCCCCCCCATCCAGAAGAAAAATTAAGTTGCCTTCAGTACGCTTCGACGAGTTAAGAACTGGCTCAGGAGCACTTTGGGAGAGAAAGATTGACTGGATTATGCCTAATGAGTGTGCATCGAAATTTCATGAAAGAAAACTGAGATATTGACAAACAAAGTTATTGAAAAATCTTCTGAGAATCTGAGACGATTAATGTTTACATCAAAAACTAACTGACTTACGATCTTAATTAACTACATAGTAGGTCCTTAGATTAAGTGGTTGGATTACTATATTAATAAATAATAAAAATAGTTTCTTGAATAGGTTTGAGTTTCATTTTGTAAGAAATCATCATGTTTCAGTCTCCCACCCCACTTCCTCGAATCCAATATGAGTTGCCCTTCTCCCACCTAGTTCAAATCTTGCCCCCCTCTAGTTCTGACCCTGGATATGCCCTTGTTGATAGGCATTCAAGGGCAGCAGAAAAACTTCTTTCTACTACTTCAAGCTTTGTGTTTTGTGTAGCCAGGGCACAGGTTTTAGTGGCTTGCTGTAATGTCTGATCATTTGTAGATATGTTGAAAAGGACTGGGGCCAGTACACTTCCTTGAGCTAAAAACATTTTTCTGTGCCATCCATTGGCTGCACTGCCCTTAAAAGTCAACGACAAACCCACGGTTCTGGAAAAGAGTAGCAATGAGCTTGATTAATCCAGTGGCCTTTGTCAGGTTGTAGACCTTGTCAAGTATTAGTTGGTGGTCAACAGTATTATATGCTGCTGACAGATCCACAAAGAGCATGCCCATGGCCTTACGGGTCTCAAGTCCATCCTCTATGAACTATGTTAGGCTCAGCAATTGTCCAGTACAACTTCTACCAGGGTGCAAGTCAGCTTGCTGCAGTACAAGTTTTCGATCAGTTAATTACAAATATTTACTGGTGTCACATTTTGCTTAATTCATTATCATTTTAATCTCATCATGTGAAGTTTACAGGTAAACATATTCAGGCACAATATGAACTGAAGTCGTGCTATGTGAATTAACATAAAATTATTTCAAAAAATCTGCACTAACAATACAGCATTAATTCGGTGCTACTGGAATTTTGATATCCTGGGCCATAAACACTTAGACTGCAAGAAGCAGTTGTGTTTTGTTTACCACGTTTCATAAAAAAACTACATCATTGATCTGCATTGGGATTTGAACTCATGTTCCCAGTAATAAAATAAAGTCTTCCTCATTTTCATGCCAAATCACGAAACTAAGAAATAAATAAAAATTTGTCTGTCATACCTGCCCGGATGACACGCAAAAACAACTCTTTGGGTTTAAATGTGGGTTTTGACAATCTACTGCAAATTGTTATCCAATTTAAATTGGATGTGATTCATGCAAGAACTGATCGTCAGTATTTCAGTTCCAGTAGTAAAATGAAGTAAAATTCATTTTGGTGTGATGTCATAAAACTGATAAATTAACATAAAAGCATGCACAAATTCATATCTAATCAAAGGCAAGTTTCTACTCACAGTGAAATTGTCACCAGGATTTTTACCAATGGCTTTGTATTATTTGGTATTAAAATGAAATAATTTGAAATTGAAACCGATATTCACCTCTGATTTGGATTCTATGTTAAACTGTAGTCACCATTACCTGGCAGAATTATGATGTTAGTTGAAATGATTATGACAGAGGATTGAACAGCCATTATGAAACTCTGCCACTAGGTTGTTAAGACCACACAAAATGATTATTATTATTTAATTAAGATATAACAAAAAGCTATCTGCCTGTGCCAGCAGAAGTCTATCTGAAGACTGTTGCTAGAAAAAAGGCTGATTTACTAGCACTTTCTGCTGACCTTTAGTGCATGTTTGGTACTTTTAATTATAATGACTGCAAATTGGCAGCAGTCGTTTAACACATTTATGGAAGTTGTGACTCCATTAGAGTTTCCAATGTATTTTCATCATTCCTGACTATAAAGTGACTGTAAAGGATGTCAAACATTCTGTATGTATAACTTTGGAAGAAGACCTGACCTCAGCTCATAACCTTCTGTTAAAAAACGATGATAAGTACATCAATTATGGATTACAGGAAGTATTTTGTAAGAATACTCTTGTGTTGTCAATGCATTATTTCTTATACTGTGTTTGCTGTTAATAACATCTGAGAGCAATAGAAATAAACCTAACTTAATACAATTTATCATGAGTATATTAAATAAACAACTTAATTTTCATATTTTTTAAAAAATATATCAGATACCACTATGATGCAATGTGCAAAATTTTCTCTCATATTCTTTCATCAAAAAGCTTCTAATGAGTGTATTACTTGACAGATTCTTTTAGCCTTCAAATTAATTAATCATACTTCACATTAATTTTACTCATTCATATTCTGGGAATATGCTAGCATACAATAAAGTAGTATGATATAAAAAATTATATAGATAATTTTATAGCCATATTCCTAAAATAACTGGAAGTATTTTTAAGCAAATTTAGGTAAAAAATTTTTTAGCATCTTTCTGCCTAAGTTAAATCTACAAAGTTCAATATAAACTCAGAAAAAAAAGTTACTTCCAAACATGGTTTATCTCCCTCAACAACAACAAGCGATATTTAAAAGAGACGTTTGTTAAATGCTGGAAGAAATAATATGTAATTACAGTACCCAAACACTAATTTGCTTCATGTATGGTTAACAATTTTTAATACAGTCCTACCATCTGAAATGATGTTAACGAAATAATATCTACAAATGATAAACTATTTCGAATACATCTCTCAGCGACAGACATCACAAATGTGGTAATACAGACGGCCACTTTTCATGTTGTGAAGCACATCACATCTGGATATGGCTCAGATAAAAATTGACACAACTGGACACGGTGTGTATAATTTTAATACAGGAAATTGTCAGGCCGTATAAGGTCCATTGACCGGCATTGAAACAAAATGCTGCAACTGGTTTGTTGGATATTATATTTAGTGATTTTTCATATCACATAATGCTACTCAGATGTGGAATTACTGAAAATGGGAATAGTAGTTTGAGAGACCCTTACTGAGACCTGGTACCATGAACGTCTCTGTGCATGTATTATATGCATAAAGTTTCACTGATACTTTGCACAGATAATTGGATGAGCACTTTTGTTTATTACAATGCTGAATCAAATACAATTAAATACAAATTTATAAATTTGTAAAGGAGGTTACTCTTTATATTTGTATAAAATACATACATATTAGGATGACCTGTCAACCACAGATTATGATGATGATGATGATGATGATGATGATGCTATTGGCAATCTACATAGCATGAAATTTTGGGCAAAATTATTGGGTATCATTCTCCAAAATCAAGCATTAATATTTTATGATATCATATTAAGTTATCATTACAATATGGAATAGTTTGTAGTCTAATCTGTGGTAGAAGCTGAGAATCTTCATGTATAACATTACCTGAGCCAATGAAAATTATACAATTAGTGATACTATAAATAACGAAGGATAGGGACCTAACTTAAAGGCTGAGATCAGGGGAAAACATTTGTAATGAACAAAAACATATACAGTATTTCAATTTTGAACCTCATTCATGTGATAGGGAGTGAGCAATAAGGTTCAGGAGGGGTGCACACGCCGAAGTTTACCACATTACCTCCTGAACAGTATGGCTTGTTCCCTGTCTCACAAATAATGTGCAAAATGGAAATATTGTGTGTGTTTTCGTTTTTCACATATTTTTTTCATTTGTCTCAGCCTTCAACTTTGGTGAGCGTTGAGTCATGTTCCCTATCCTTTGTTATTTATATTGCCTAAAAGCTGTTTCCTTTTTTCTTAGTATCATAACTAGGGATTCTAGGTTATTTATCTGATGTTCTCTTCTATTGTTTAAATTAATCATTTTAATATACTGGTAATGGTAATAAATATTTGTTTAAGAACATTACATTTGAGAAAAACAATGAAATATTATTATTTAATCGAAGTTAATTGATTCTAAAATAATACATTCAATATTGGACATGCAGCTTCAAATGACATTCTAGTTCTCTTTTAAAGAAAGCATGCAGTGCTAAGCACCTACCTTTGCAGTCATGATCTTCTTCAGTTTGCAGTCATGCAGGATTAAGCATCACAATCTTGGCATAGTGGTTGAAGACATCTGGAGTGTTTTGCTGGCCTGTTTGCATTTGCTACAGTCTACAATTCTACACTTCAAGCAGATTAAATCAACTATTTACAAAGAAAATAAACAATGATTTAACAAACAGAAAGAATGATACAAATGAACAATAATCTAATTTTTTAAAAGAAAACATAAAGATTTTACCATATAGGTTTCATATTGTACTTTAAGCCAAGCTTTGGTACAAATCTAGTTGAGCTATTAGCAAATAAAGAATAGGTTTTTTTTATCCATGCTTCATGATGTAGAGTCTAGCAATTATATAAATTTTAACAGCTAAGAAAGGGGATAAAATCTACCTTACTTTTGGAATAAAAACATATCTCCAAAAACCAGAAAAACAGTAAACAACTCTGCAAGAAACATGAAATAATAAAATTGGGTTTGAGCCAGAAAGGGATTTTGATGAAACTGTACCTTGTATCATTGTAATCAGGACAGATCACATCAGACTGAACACAATTTGCATGGGGCCGGTTAATATCAGTTTTGAAACGCTTCGAATGAGAAACAACCTACAGGGCAGACAATCTAAACTTATTAATATTATCATCATCAGAAAAGTTTGCAGGTAATGTATTTTATAAGATTCTAAAGATAGTCAATTAAAATTTCCTTTCATTTTACTTCTTTGAACATTTGAGACCATTTTATTTGTTTTTATAAAATAACTTTTAAACAGGAGAGATATATAATTATATAATATCATGACATGTTACTTGGATTCATAGCTAATATCAGTTGGATTGCATTTCAAAATATAACCGTGATATAATATAGGTGGAAATGAATTATTTACTTTAGAGCAACTTTTTAGTTTAGTAATTCAACAATTCAGTATTCAACACAAAATTTCTATTAATTTCTGAATGGCAATGGTAATACATTCAAAAATATACAGTGAGATTCATATTTTAAAAATAATTAAATACAAAATGCATACCACTCTAGAACAGGCTTCAATAAATAATGGAAAAGTTTCTGATCTTATATATATATAAAAGGGAGCAGTAGTATTGCAGGTTTGCTTGGCAGTAAACATGCCTGTAACTTTATTTAATCATTCTACAGTGCAAGTAACATGCATCTCTTTCATGCCAACAACGATCTATAAGCATAGCATATATAACATTAGGATCTATGTTTATCCATGCTGTGTTTAAACTATTGTTTCCACATATTTCAAATAAAACCCCTGAAAAAATGTAAAATGGTAAAATAAGGGAATATTATCAAGTGAAGTACCGAATACTGTTTCAAAAGTATAAAGCTAGGATAAAATAAATTATGTCCAATATAAAATAACAGTTAAAAAAATACCATATTTGGAAAGCTGTACCTCCACAAGCAAATTACTTAGTGGTCATTCTAGATATTATTATGAATCAGACATTCTGAAGTTCCATTTGTTTGGGAGGGATGTTGCTAACATTGTCCTTCCTCACACTACAAGAGTTTGTTGGCAGTTCATGTTGAGATGGCATGCACAGAATAGAAGAACTAGTTAAGACTGTTAATTGTATTTAGTCACAAATACACAATTCATTGTCCTGACAGGTTGAGTACTGTACACTGATTTCCCTGTAATTTTGGTGAAAAAGTAGACCAAGGTAGAAAGATAGTTGTGATTGGCTGAACATGTCTGAAGAGATTATGAAATGGGTTCAAAACATTAGAAGAAAAGATTTCTGGTTACCTGCATGTATCTGAAGAGACTGTGCAACGGGTTCTCCAAATGTTTGCTTGTGCTACAAGAAAATCAACGCAACAGGCCTGCCACAAACTGCAAATTTATTAAGTGATGACATGAAAAAGCAATTACTTTTCCAACCATACAAATTAAATCTGATTCTTACTGAAATAATAAAGAATGGAGAATTGGTCAGGTTGAGAGAAATAAGTCTTTCATGTCTAAGCTATTTATTTTTTTTATTTTATGGAGTGGAGTGCCACACAAGCAGCCGCGTTGCGCTTCGCTCTCGAAGTTTAGTTCATTTTGATCGGGAAAAACGAAACGCAGAATTTTCAAAAGTCGCGAAGGTGGAAAATTAGGGTTTTAGTGACTGTGTGTGAAAGTGGATCAATAATAACTAAACAAACATTGGATCTGTGAACAATTATTTGGTTGCGATTGGTTGCGGCAGCCACCTGCTTCGCCGCACAGCTCAACGCCTCGCGACGTCAGCATGTTGACAGCTCAGCGGTGTCCAACAGCTGCAACGTAAGTAAAAAGTGCTCGCAAGACAATGGCAGCGGCTTCCTCAAGTGCAAATAAAACCAATGAAACCCCAATGCTAGCTGAAAAATATGAAAATCTGGTCGGCTTTTTAAATGAAAACTTGGGCAAAAAATTAAATGAAACGCTACTCCGTGAAATTAAAGACAAGCTTGCCAGTTGGGCGGTTGCGGTTTCTTTCATAGAAGGAAAAAATTCAGAATTAAACAAAGAATTAGAGAGGCTAAATAAAACAATCGAGGAACTTAAGTCAAATAGAAACACAACTTCTCGGCCAAGCTATGCTACAGCGGCTAGTAAGGCAACTAGTTTAACAAAAAATAGAATCACAACCGCGAAAACAAGTTCTCTTTTCGTGAGCTCAAGGCGTGGCGAAAATCCAAAAGTAATTGTGGAACAGATTACCAAAATAATCAAACCATCAAAAGACAAAATAAAAATTAATAAAATAAGAAGTACCAATAACACAGTAATTATTGATGCAGAAACTAAAGAGGATGTCAAAAAATTGATGGAACACAAAGAATTAAATGAGACGCTAAAATGTGAACTTCCAAGAAAGAGGAAACCATTGGTAATCTTATATGATGTACCAAAAAATTTGGAAATAAATGATCTAGTAGACAAAGTATATGAGCAAAATTTTGAAGTTAAATCATCAAAGGAGGAGTTCGAAAGCGGTTTCTGCCCTAAATTTAAAACAGGATCCCGTGAAAAGCCAACCGTTCATCACGTTATAGAAGTAAGCCCAGCTATGCGCAAATTATTACTAGAGCAACATAAAATATACGTGGAATTCAGTGCAATCAATTGCAAAGACTACACCGTGGTACCAACTTGTGTCAAGTGCAGAGACCTCGGACATGTGAGTAAACACTGCCAAATGGACATAGAGACTTGTAGTCATTGTGGTCAGACCAATCACAAGCGTGATCAGTGTGATAAGAAGTCGATGCCTCAAACGTGCATCCCATGCCAGAAAAGAGGTAAGTCATGCAAAAACAAAGGAAAGGATTGTCCCACGTATCAACTGCTATTGCAACGCCTAGTTAACAGAATAGATTATGGCTAGTCTACAATCCAGTTGCAGGATAGATCAAGAAATGATGGAGAATATAGCAGATCTGATATACAGAGCAGTTGAAATAGCAGTTGGAAAAGTGGGAATGAAAAATCAAAAGAAGAGAGGCAACCCCCCATCTCGTAGACGAAGAAATGCTGCAAGAGCCGAAACATTTAGGAAGAAGAAGGCGATGGAAATGCAGAAAATGATGGTAAGCGCCGGCGTGCAAACAGATCGGCAGCTGTTAATAGACGAGCAAATAGACGAAATTTCCTCCACCTCTGACTCGTATTATTGCCAGCGTTTTGTTAGAGGCGGTGGGCTCGGATATTCCAAAGAAAACGAATATCATATTCGCAAACCAAGTATGCGTACCAGCCAAATAAAACACCCGAACTTTGTGAAAAGTCAACCGAATGCCATTACTGTAGATCCAGCGGTATTGTATGCCGATTTTGAGGATACACTTCGGCTAACTAGACTCGAAGAAGTGCATACACTTACACTTGCCCTCCGACATTTGACAAGAGTCCTCCATCCTGGCGGTAAAAACATAACGTTCCCGCAACCTTCGGCAATCGACAGAATACAACTGAGGTCACTAAATTTTCCAACAGATCCATCTCAGCTCCTGACACTAGTTCACAAGATTTTTGAGAGAAGAGGAGAAATATTTGATCCTGAGGAAACATACAAGCAGTTTGTCATGACCCATGGACGCATTCTGCTAGATACAAGACTACCTTGGCCCCAGTGCAATGTGCACACAAGACACCCGTAAATTCTATGTTAAAAGTTACTCAGCTGAATACTAAAGGAAACGCCATGGTTCTACATGAAATCAGAAAGGTGGCTGAGGAATTGAGATCAGATATTATTTGTCTACAAGAACCGTACTCCTGGCAAAGCAAAATCCCGCACATGCCTGTAACATCACGAATAATCACAGAGGGCAATAACCCAATGGCAGCAATAATCGTTTTAAATAAACAGATAACAGTTACAAAAATTACGCAGTTATGTGATGAACACACAGTATGTGCTGAGATAGGAGCAGCATGGGGAAGCTTCATAATGGTAAGCATGTATTTCCAGTACAGTGACGAGATCTTCCCATACTTAGATAGAATACGGCAGATAGATGCAGCTCTGGGAAATTATCCACTAGTTATTGCAGCGGACGTCAATGCAAAGTCTGCTCTTTGGCACAGCAAGAAGACTGACAGGAGAGGGCAACTTCTAGAAGAACTGTTAAGCGAATTGGGTCTAGAGGTTAGAAACCAAGCACATAATCCTCCTACTTTCTGTAACAGTGTTGGCGCAAGAACAAATATCGACGTAACAATTACAAACATTCATGCGGGGAATTTGCTTTGGGGTTGGAGAGTGCTTGACAACATGACAACAAGTGATCACAATTTGATTGTCTTTGAACTGGGCAGAATGCAGACAGAAGAAAACAGTGGCAACAGAAACATTAAAACAGTATATAACATCAAGAAAGCTGCATGGGGAAAATTAAGGAATGTGTTCATTCCACCGGATTTGCCAGAAAACCACTTCGATGTAGACAAAGCCGCAAGAGAGCTGACAACTGCAATACAAAGTGCCATGAAACGGGCGATACCACTAAAAAAGATAGTAGATCCCACTGACAAAATATGGACAGAAAAACTTAAAAAACTACGACTAAACATGAGAAGAGCTAGGAGAATGTATCAACAAAGCATGGTGGCAGCAGATAGAAGTTTCCTCCTTGAATACTACAGGCAGAAGAGGCAGATTTTCAAAGACGCGATGAGAGAGACAAAACAAAAATGCTGGGAAGTCTTTGTGAGGGAAAACCTCATGAACAATCCATGGGGTATTCCTTACAAAATAGCTGCAGGTAAAATCAGGCCTCCCACAATATTATCCACAGTAAAAAGAACAGATGGACGATTAACCACGAATTGGAGAGACTCAGCGGAGGAGTTATTAAAAGTTTTGCTTCCTGATGACAACCCGGAAGAAGAAACAGTAGAACAAGCTACACTACGAAGGAACATGTGGCAGCCGTGCTGGAGTCAAGAGGAAGGAAATAATATTACACCCGAAGAAGTAATAACTGTGATAAACAAAATGAAAAAAGGAAAGGCTCCCGGTCCAGATGGAATTCCAGCCGAGGTCCTGCAGGAGTTAATCATAAAATTAACCCCCGTCCTATGCAGGCTCCTGAACGAATGTCTATATCAGGGTAGAGTTCCGGGAATATGGAAGAAAAGCGAGGTGGTAATTCTAAAGAAAGGAGACGACAAGGATCCTCTACAACCGAAATCATACCGGCCGATTTGTTTATTGAATGTGCTTGGCAAAGTTCAAGAGAAGATTCTATGCAAAAAATTACAAAGCCACCGGGAGGTTCAGGGAATGAATCCTAGTCAATATGGATTTAGAACCGGGAAGTCGACAGAGGATGCCATAAATCGGTCGATGGAAATAATTTGTAGTAGTACAAAAAACTACGTAGTAGGCTTATTTATTGATATTTCGGGAGCCTTCGACAATTTATGGTGGCCCGCTCTGTTTGAACGGCTGAGGGAGATTGGTTGTCCAAGAAGATTATTTTACACCTTCAGGGACTATTGCAGATTTAGAACTGCTTCCTTGAGATGCCAGAACTCGTTCATCACGAAGATACTTACTAAAGGATGCCCGCAAGGTTCCGTTTGCGGTCCCATATTCTGGGATATAGGGATGGAACCAGTGATTGAACTATTACAAAGAATACCTGAACTTCTAGGTCTAATAGCTTTTGCTGATGACATTTTACTACTCGTGGAAGGAGCAACAAGAGCAGAAATTGAGTACAATAGTAATCTAGTACTTAACTGCCTTAGCCAATGGTGCAGTAAAGTCAAACTGAGTTTAGCACCACATAAAACAACATTTATGTTGCTCAAGGGCAAGCTGACTCGAAAACCAACTATAAGAATCGACGGTAAATCAATTCGTAGAAACCCAGTGTGCAGGTACTTAGGCATTCAATTGGATGAACGTTTAAACTTCGAATCCCACTTAGAGATGACAATAGCAAGAGCAGTGGCGGTCATGAATAAAATCATTAATATTGGCCAACGAAAATTTACTGTTCCAGTCCAAACAATAAGACTATACCATGACGCAATTTTATCCTCTTTAGTGGGCTACTCAGCAAGCGTGTGGGCAAAGCATCTAAGAAAAGTAAAACTAAAACAGCGAGTCAGACGTGTCCAACGAGGAATACTTTTAAGATTGACGGGAGCGTACAGAACCGTGGCAACAAATTCATTAACCGTTGCCATTGGTGTATGGCCACTGGACCTTGAAGTAAGGAAACGGGGTGCCATATACTGGCTCAGAAAAGGGAAACAAGATAAGGTAGCAGAAATTGTAGGCAGCGAAGTAACATCGGAGACGCACATTCGGAAGCTTCTATTGGCGGAATGGCAACAAGAATGGAACAACAGTGAAACAGGTCGAAGAGCATACGATATGTTCCCATCCGTAGAGGAGAGGCTAAAGTTGAAGTACCTTCAACCCTCTCCCGGATTGGTACACTACTTTACAGGTCACGGGCCATACAATAGCTGGCTCCGAAGTCGAAATATTGTGGACTCGGACAGGTGCGATTGTGGTGAAGAGAGTACGCCGGAGCACGTGGTATGGAGTGTGAAATAACAGCCAGTTTGAGAGAACACCAACAAGCTCGGCTGCAAGGTAGGAGCATATTTGACATTCTGCGCGACGAAAGTTTGTGGCATTTGCTGGACGAGGCAGCTGATCTAGCCTCAAAATTTTGGAAGGAGAAATTTATAAAAAGGAAAAATGCCGAGCGAAATCAAAGGCCACAGATAGCAGAAGAGGAGAACCCAATTACACCGGATTGACGGAAGATATCCCACGACAATGAGCAACATCAATCGTCGGAGGAACTTCAGTGTGCTCCAGAGAGGCCGTCTTCTGAGCGACAACTGGGGCAGTCTTGGTATTCCAGGAGGTCAACTCTTGATGGCCTGGGCGGCTGACTTTGCTGCCGGTTCCAAGGGACTCTGCCTTTGGAGCGCACACAACACCAAGAAAAATGAACAATAGTGGACCGAAGTGCGGCTGTGACAATTGGTGGTGGTAATAGTAGAATTAGTAGTATTAGTAATGGTTTTAGTAGTAGCAGTAGTAATGTTAGCAGTAATATTAGGGACAGTAGTAGTAGCATTTAGTAGTGGTGTGGTACCCATTCTGTTTAATAACAGTAGATGTAGTAGTTATTGGAAATTGAATCAAAATTTTCTTTCATTCATTGTTTATTTGTTAATATGTTTTATATATATATATATATATATAAGATACAAACATATGTAAATGTAAATGAGTGGAAATAAGGGCCCAGATTAGATACTAGGTGCTGGGCTATGTTGCATATGGAAAATAAATAAATAAATAATGTCTAAGCTAGTCAAGAGTCTAGTCAATTAACACAAGATATGGATTTCAGGTAAAGAGAATCCTCATGAAACCATCCAACATGAATTTTTCCCAAGCCAAATGTATTTAGTGTTGTATCCAAAGACGGGGACTTCATTTTCAAATATTATGGAGAGAAAATCCATTGGCATTTGTCTGCTCAAAGACACTTCAATAAAATAATTATCACAATGATGTATTGGTGGCAGAACAGATCATGACCATGCTCTGTATCACTGCTTTTATAAAGCCCTGATTAAGACTGCTGTGAGTTTTTCTATAGGGGTACCAAAAATATTGTGTTTTTCAAGCATGTCAGGTAAAAATGTTATCCAACACATCTTCATTTTATAAATTTTTAGTAATAATAATCTTTGAAAGAGCTATGTACTTTGGCAGCTAAGTCAGAGAGAGGTTTGTTGTATAGTTGGTACCAGAGAGAAGCTCGATGGAGTTAAGAAAAGACTGTGTGTTGATTATATTATTGTGAAAAGAAAAAAAAAAAAATAGATGTATGTATTGAGAATCGACTGTGTCTTTGAATGTTAAGAAATAAGAAATAATTCTATATCAAGAACAATTGTACAAACTTACCACTGCAAAGTTTGCATACATGTACAGTGAGTACCTACAGGTTGATAAGTGTAATAATAAATTTGGTATAAGCTGCCAATTTCGACAGTCAGTCTATTCCAGGCTAATTGACAGACAGAATAAATAAGAATGAGGGAAGCAATTTAATTCATATACCAAATCTTATAACCACTGGCAGTTAACAGTGACAAATAGAGACTAATTACAGCTATCCAAACCAAAATGCCAGACATGCAACAAAGAGTGTGGGATGAATTTGGATACTGAGTAGACATCATTCAGGTTTTCATGGCAGTCACATTGAATACCTACCAGTTTATGGTATTTGCAATATTACAGTGTTTGTTTAATCACTTAAAAATATCAAGGTTGTAACTTTTCATAATTTTGTAAATACAGCTATTCAAGGTTTGGGTATTCTTTTGAATTCAACCTATTGTAGCTATATAATACCTGTGAGATATTACACTTATTTTTCCTTTGAATCCAAATAACTAAAATAAAATATTTCAATGCAAGGAAGCTGCAGAATGAAAAATTTAACCATTGGCATTAGTATGTGTTGAAATGAAAGTTAAGATACAAAATGTACCTCAACAGTGTTGAAGAATATATTCTATGAACATGATTAGGGAATTCTCATTATACACATCTCTTGAATAAGGGATTACAGAAGCCTATAGAAAAGAAATTACTTATCGGACCCAGTTCAGAAAGAAAATTGATATAGTTAGGAATTTTTTTTTTTCTAAAGAAGACTAATAAAAATAAGGTGAAAATGAATTGCAGTGTACGTCAAGCAGTATTACTATTAAGGATCCCTAAAGTTATACAAACTGATTGATGGAGCAGTCAGTAAGATAATAATGAACTTTGATTTATATCAAATGTTAACTCAAATGTATATACATGGAAAAGAAAGGGAAAATGGGTGGCTGCGTCCGACGCAAGTCTTGCGCAAGACCAGCCACCTATCTGTTTACTTGAAAAAGGGGATTCTTGACCCGAAATATTGTTTTTTATTTGTTTGTGTGTTGTGCTGTGTTGCTGCTGCCCTCCTCCCTTCAGCTTTGGTGAGTGTTGGGTGTATTTTCCCTTTCTTTTCCATGTAAATATTGCCTCGCGGCATTTCTTTCCTTTCATTGTTACCTAAGTTAACTCAAATGTGTTTGAGGTGCAAAATATATAAACTGCAATATTTATCAGATTCTTACTTTCCATAAACAACTATTTTGAAATTATCTAGAATGCTTTTTCATGAAGGACTGGTAAGGAAAACAAATGGCATACAGTGGAGAAAGACTGAGCATTCCTATAAACAACCAATAAAGATTTTTTCCATATTTTTAAGAAAAACAAAAAATTACAAAAAATCCTTGTGCTTCTTATCATTTGTATTTTGTTCTAGTTGGGTGACATAGATCCTATTACACATTGTTCCAATTACCATGTGTGGTAGATCTTAACTACCAAATTTTTACCATTCTATAGATTATAAACAGCACGGTAATGATTCATAAAAAACAGATGCATTAAGAATTATTGATTATTTGGGAGTAAATCCATAATCAACAACAAAAATTTTTGACTACAAGTCATGAGGAATCTAATGCATTTGACAGTTTTATAATTGAGAGCATTATAGAGGATGCAGAAATTTAAATAATAGACAACAATTGGAAGAAATTAAAGAAATAAAGATTAAAAGAAACAAGAGAAAACAAAAATTACAATAACTTTTACAATTATAATTATTAACTTAGACAACTAACAGTTACTATCAGAATTATCAATGAATGAAAATTTCATACAAATAAAAAGTTAAGCTGCAGTGTAGATGATCACAGGTTCTTAATGTCATTAAAAAAAATAATAATAAGTTGCAAAAGTTGGGTTTAAAACGTGTTTCTTTAAACCTAATTATATTATACATGCCTTTAACTGATTACAGATAGTGCAAAATGACTCATTAAGTTTCTTAGAAATCGCTGTGCAATCTGTACAGAAATCATGTCACAGACAATTGGCAATAACTTATTTAAGCATGAAACATGCAATAAATGTAATCATAAAGCAGATTGTACAGCTAAGTACAATACAAAATATAATTATCTAATTGCACAAAGCAAGGATCTAGGGGGATAATTTAATAATTCACTATCAAAGATACTTAATTTGCTAAAATATGTAATCTAAAACTAGGTGCTAAATGGTATTTCGTGGCTGGAGGTAACCTTGTAAAATAATCTGTAAAGTTAGGTTGTCAAACCAAACTTGCCTCAATTTCTTCAATACAAAAAATTGATTTTACTTTTAGTCCCTTCCTTCGAGAGTTAGTAAAGTTTACTGTTGAAAAAGTGTCATTTGTAAAAGGTAATAAACTAAAGAATCTTATTTCTATACATGTAAAACTACGTTGCTTATATTGAGTCTAACAAATAAATCATCAATTTTTTTTTTTTTATCCTTGGACTGCCCTGACTCTTTTTCAACTTTTGGTCATAAGTTTCCTTCATTTAGATTAGAGCTAGGAATTTTAACTTTGCCACATTTTTTAAAAATCAGCACAGACAAAATTCCTTTCTTATTCATATGTTGTTTGTTGAAGCTTTAGAGATGTATGTGATTCCTAATTCATTATATCTGCTGAATAAAGACTATACCCTCAGTGAAACTCTATATTTGAGTTGGGATTGGAGTATAATTAAGTACCCTTCAAGACTATTGCGGACACACAATCTTGTGTATTTTCCATGTAACTTTTGAATAAAGAAACCTATTATTAATAATCCATTGTTACTGACCATCTGTCTTAGTAAAAACAGATTTTGATCTCACAAAGATACATTGAAAGATATCTCCTCTCGCATGCATATGGGCCTTAGTAGCTGATATATTCACTTGTCAATATTCCATGCCCTTTAAATAGAACAGATCTGTAAAGCCATCAGTGAACTGAAGTGTTGTTATGATTAAATGTTCCTTGGGATAGAAGCAACATGCGTACATAACGTATGACCATCTAATTGTTATTGATTATTGTTCGTGATGTCTTTGATACCTTACTGAAGGTACATTGATTCAATACTTGTGGTCACCAATCTGTTTATTATTGTTACTGCAACAGATAATGGTGCGAAGTTTACACATCCAAATAAAGAGTCACTAATTGGTAATCCACTCTATATATTCTTTAGAAGTTGTTAAAGCGAAACTGGTATCAGATCACATGTTTTGCATTCTAAATCAAATTTCAAAAGACTGCAGATTATTTTTCAAGAAACTCATACACTGTATACAAGCATTCACTCTTGCAACTTTGACTTTGATTAATACCCAATACTGAGTGAGCTTGGTAGATCTACTTTATATTTTGAATAATTACTTCTTGTACTTTGTTAATAAAGTTTCTATTACTGAATAAAGTTTACATTAACTTGCATCAGAATAATTAATCACCACTAACGTTCATGATTAATTGACTTTTGGGTTATGCCACGTTGTTTATTTCATTACCTGAGCTTTCCGCTGGCATCCTTCGTCAGAGATATTGAACAAAGATGGCCGTGGAAGTCTGAGGAATCATTTACTACTAACGTTGTCTGATGCCTGAAATTATAAGTTTCTTGCCTTCATGTTTTAAGCTTGCTATGAGCGATTGGTTCTATGCACTGATGGTTTGAGACAGCCTAATCCCGAGGCCCAGAAAATGGTGGCTTTATACGCGCTCTGGCTGAGAATGTTCTGGACTTTCAGAGTTTTTCCATGAAAAATCACCATTCTCCTACAGTTAAAAGGGTCCCAATTTCTCGCAGTACACTAGTTTTAGTCAGACTTTGATATGTTATTGTCTGATTTATTTAGAATCTTTCAAGTTCTGATAACTTTTCTCATAATTAAAAAAGTCCCAATTTTTCAAAGTACACTAGTCTTAGTCAGACTTTGATATGTTATTGTCTGATTTATTTAGAATCTTTCAAGTTCTGATAACTTTTCTCATAATTAAAAAAGTCCCAATTTTTCAAAGTACACTAGTTTTAGTCAGACTTTGATATGTTATTGTCTGATTTATTTAGAATCTCTCAAGTTCTGATAACTTTTCTCATAATTGTACTCGTTTAAGAGTTATTAATTTCTGGAAGTCTCATATGCCAAGTTCATTGAGCTTCAATATTAAAATTCCATATATCTCTATTTAAATCTAAAATTTAATTTAATTGCGAGAGAACATCCAGTGGCAATTTCCCTACACACTTACTTTTCTGTACCCACCTACTTTTCCCTCCACAAATTTTAACTTTAAATTGATTCAATGTTTTTGGTAAATTATTCATCAATGCTCTTGGTAACTTATTCCAATCCCTGACCCTCTTACCTAAAAAAAGAAAATCATCCCACACCCTTGTGCATAAAATCAAGTGCCAGCTTGTGATCATGGTCATCTTTTCCCTTCCATGGATTACTTTTAACTCTTGTGCCAATATATTTCCATGCCTTATCACCAATATATGCCATGTACACCCACATGACTCTTTTTACCCTCTTCCTACCCTCCAAAGAATCCCATTCCAGCTTTTTTATCTTATTGGTTACTGATTGTGTTCTAAAGTAGTTTCCAGAGACAAATCTAGCAGCCTTTCTTTGCACACACCCCGTAAAACATACTTAGAATTTATTTATAGACTCAAAACTTGGTCATAATGTCCATCTTTATATTCGCAACATACTGTGATAGTTAAATTAGAACTATCTTTTTTAAAATGATGGCATTTAATTGTTTAAATTATTTATCACTGTTGTGTCAAGCACCTGGTACAGTGTACTTAAAAATATCACTATCTCATTTAGTAAAATTTTTTGACTATACAAACTGTACATCAAATGGTAGTTTTCTCCTAAATTATTTGTGAAAATAAATGCAACAAAATCTATTATCTTTTAAATTTTGACATTTATATTTTTCTGTTTTCTTACAATTTTGGTTTATTTTGAAATTAAAGGCTGCTTTACTATTAAGATCTAGTTAGTATTATTTACTTCCTGTATTATTTGCTTTGAATTAACCCTCCTTAACAGATATTAAGAAACTTAATCATACATGACAGTGTGTTGTAGTCAGCAAAACCCAGATGAATATTCACCATCATTTTTTTGCTTTCAACAAATCATTATGTTTCCTTCTTCTTCTTCTTTTTGTTAGATAAAATACTTTTTATTAATTTTTTAAATTGGGATGTGTCTTATTTTAATTCCTTTCATTTTAATTTTCATACCAGGAGGAAATAATATTTTAAATGAAACATTTATTAGGTGCAATAGATGATTTGATTAAAGATTGAAGAAAGTAGCATGTGTGAAGAAAAACTGAAAGAAGTGTGTCTGGTAACCTAAAATTTTGTTATTTCATATCCAAATTTGTTTAGAGAACATCGGGGTCAACTTAGTGACATGCAGATCAGGTTTAAAGTCGTTTGCTTAAGTATTTCAAGTGATATTTCAGAATAAACAGTTACTTAAAGTCAGAATGTAGTATCAACATTTTCAGGGACAGATCCAGGATTTTGGTTTGTGAGGTGCTTGAGCAGACTTTGGATGGGGTAGCTTGAGTGGACCAATTTTGAAGATAGGAAAACAGTTTATAGCTTAAAAGAAGTGAGATTTTGGCTTACATATCATATTAAAGTTTGAGAAAGGTAGCTAAAATTTAAAGGATGTTTTGGGAATATTTCAAAAATTAGGTTTGCCAGGAGGTCTTGGGAGACAAAACTTTCAATAATGGTATTATTTTTAAATGAAAGAAGAAGTTTTTCTGAGCATGACTCTAATTTTGGTTTTTGAATTTATGCATTAGTTTGGCTGATATCCAATAAATAAATAATTAAAATTCATCCCGTGATTGCCATTTCTGGTAGAAGTTAGGTAGGAATTCAAACTATAAGGGGCAGGGGGTGTATTAGTAACATGAAAAAGCTATCAAAGAACTGTTATTATAGGCAGATGGTGATGGTATCTTATTGAAGAGTTAATGTAGAATCATTTAAATCAATTTTCAGAACCACAACTTAAATACTTTAGGAAGTAGCTGTGATTTGAATTTCACATTTTTTGTTCACCCAGTTTAAAAACAGTAACAACGTAGATTTCAGTATCAAATGAAAGAGGAGCAAAACTAAATAAATTTAAAGATATTTCAACTTTGTAGCTCTAAAACTTTGGGAGTTATAAACATTTTGGAAAATATTTTTTTTGTGGGAAAACGATGACAGTTACAGAAATTACCATTAGGATTAGTTTTGACACTTAGTATCTCTGCTATCTACTGTAAAAATTTCAAGTCATTTGGAATAGTATGGATACCTAGAAATTTTGGATGATGTCATGAGAATTAATTGGGGATTTTCTAGCTCCCATGATGCAGCAATAAATAGAGGCCATAGTATAACAACAGAAATGGTACGAGAGAGTTGTAAATGTTTCTATGTATAAAGATAATTATGTTCTATGAAGTGGGGAGAAAGTTGAAAGTTTGTGGTTCGTGTTAAGACATGAAAGTTAAGACCTTGGTCATAATCGAATGAATGCTGCTCTTCCATGGACTCCGCAATCTTCGGAAAAGAAGTCTAGTTTCAGAATAATTGTTGGTTGGTGAACCCGGTGAGGGAATGTTATATGTTTTTTGAAAGTGAAAGAATAAATCTAGTGCTTTACCTAAACTGCAAAAGAACTGTTTATTAACGTACTTGGTGACCGTGACAGGATGCGCGGATAAATTAGTAGTGGAAATCAATATAACACAATTGTTTTCCATTACCGTGAAAACATGCTGGAAGGGAAGTGAAAAGTTTGTTTATATTAGAGCTGAAGCAGATCAGACAATAGCGCGACAGATTGTCTACACCATTTGTTAACAGAGGTCTAGGTTAAGACAGCAAGAAGAAAGTACTGACAGTAAGAGCGTCACAGACCAGCAATAGCAGCTATCCAGTCAAGGAAACACACTGCAAGGAACAGCTGACGAACAACGATATAAACAACGGCGCATGTTGCGAGAAGCAGTCGGGTGAATACATTGAAACGATAGGAATTATAACCTATATATTACCCTAGAAATTCAATAAAAATTCTTCCTGAATAATATCAATTCAATTTCTTTTAAATTTCTTTAACAGACACTAATTTTCCCATTCTGTCATCAGTGATGACAAGAATTACTTCTTGTCACAACAGACAAGGAAACCTTTGACAATTAGTAAAGTTGGACGATTTGCTTTCGAGTAATTTTTAGCTTCTGCATGTCCAGTAGTTTTGTTTAGTCAGTTTCTCATGCTTGCTTACATTCAATTCTTGGCGTATTTTAGCCGAAATATTTTTTCTTGACTGTTTTTTTATTCGGAGTGAGTGATAATGGAAGGTGTCTCGAATGGGAGTGATATATCTGTGAGTGATTTCTTGAATCTCATTCACTCGCAAAAAAAAAAAAATACTTCCTTAACCTTTCATACTAAATTAGAAGAAAGTATCTCTGCCCTTCACTCACTAAAGGAAGACAATCTCGCCCTTCTTACTACATTAGAAGGAAGTAGCTCTGCCCTTCAGGCAGAATTTAAGACTGAAAATAGCGAATTAGTACAGTCATTAAATTCATCATTTGAATCTAGATTTGCGAAGGTCGAGAATCGACTGTTGGAGATGCAGGACAAGGTAATTAGTAATGGATCTCAGTTGGTTCAGATTAGGGAAGATTTAGGGCATTTTCAGGAACTTTGCACCCTACAGACGGTGAAAGTTTCATCTCAAGACTAGCAGTACCAGCCAGATATAGAAGAAAAGATAAGTCATTTGGCTCAGGACATGAGGAAAGTGGAAGAAACAGAAGCAAGAGTGTGTTTGGAGTTAAGCAAGGGGAAAGAACAAGCTGAGGTAGTGCGGGAAGAAACAACCTTATGTAAAATTATGTCAGCAATAGATGAGGAAAAGAAGATAGTTGGGTGGCTTGTCAAGGGGAAGACAATAATTATTGCTGGGAGTAACAAAACAAAAGCATTCAAACATATTTTGCAAATGGAAATGGAACCTTATGTAATTTTAGGGTGTAATGGGGATTTCAGGATCGACAGCAATCGGTTCACATTGGTGGGAGTGAAGTTGGGCATGAAAGGGAGTACGCCAGAGCTTGCAAGCCATGCCACATATATGAAGGTAGGAATGGGAAAAGAAATGTGTGTCGTACAGGTAGTTTCATGGGGAGATACCAGGTCAATTCGGCACAGGAAGACCATGTCTCGTGTTAAAAATAAATGCTGAAGGTTTAGTTCAGGGAACGCCTGAAACATCTCTTCACTCTACTCCCAACAAAACACTGAACATGAGGACATGCTATAAACAATTATCTCCGTGAGGGAACAGCCTATTTCACAACAGCAAAATTTTCATTCAGTGTCACCCTAAAATCTCATCCAAAAGATAAAGACCAAAATCCATCTACTTGTCTTTCGCTCAAGTGAGCGGACACCTTTACACAATCGCCAAGGCAATTTATACACAACTAGTGTACTAAAATACCAGGTGAATACCCCAACCCCATCTTAGACCGCAGATGTCTACTTGCAGGAATGTGGGTGTTGATGTACATTAAGTGTTATGTGTAACAGTACTGTTGGCTTTGTTGAACAGGTGCTGATAGCTGTGGCAGAACGAATGAGTGTCAAATTTATTTTGATCCAAGTAACAATTTTTCTCAGTATTGTGTGTTAAATGTTAAGGGACTGTTTAAAGTTACAATATTCCTTTCATGAGTGAGCGAGAAGCGTTACTCTTGGTAGAGGACTGTTGAATATCTCCACCATTTCATGTTTTTTTGTTTCGTTGTTCATGTATTTATGTTATAAATGTGTAGCTTGTAACAGTTATCGTATATTTTGATGGGGCTACATGAACCAGCTAGGTTAATCTTTTCTTTGTAAAATGAAGCTGTATGTATGTATATTAACAGCAGTTTCAGTTATTTCTTTTGATGAATTCAGCATTTTTGGGTGGAAAAAATGCCTCTTTCGTCACATTTTTCTAATGAGGGGGGGTGTAGCATAACAAAAGAAATGGTACGAGAGAGTTGTAAATGTTTCTATGTACAAAGATAATTATGTTATATGAAGTGGGGAGAAAGTTGAAAGTTTGTGGTTCATGTTAAGACATGAAAGTTTAAGACCTTGGTCATAATCGAATAAATGCTGCTCTTCCATGGACATTGCAATCTTCGGTAAAGAAGTCTAGTTTCAGAATAATTGTTGGTTGGTGACCCCGGTGAGGGAATGTTTTGTTTTTCTGTTTTTTGAAAGTGAAAGAATACATCTAGTGCTTTACCTGAACTGTGAAAGTACTGTTTATTAACTCTACATCAGAAAACTGAGGGGATGAGAGGGTGTGAAGAAAGCTATAGATAAGGATGTAGAAGAAGTATCTGAGGATTTAAAAAAGGCTGAGTTATTAAGTAATTGGTTTAGTGAAACCATTAGGGACTGTCAATCAGGAATGGTAGGGGTTATATCAGAAAATGATCATATCCACACAATTGGAAGTGAGCAGACTAAAAAATTAAAAGTTAAATATGAAGATGATATGAAGGAACTAAGATATCTAAAAAAGTGTAAAGGGGTCAGTGTGGATAATGTTACTATGGATGTGATGTTGTATCTTATCTTGAAACATTATTTAAATTTAATTTGGATACTTGTTGCTTCCCAGATGACTGAAAAAGTGTGATAGTAGTAGTAAAGAAGGGGTGACAAATATAATCAAAAACTATAGGCCAATCAGCTTTATATCAGTGATAAGTAAATTAATGGAGAAATAATATGCAACTATATCCCATGTGTCTGTGAGGAATATAAGTGATTTTCAAGTCTGCAATATGGCTTTTGGTAAGGATATTCATGCAAATCTCAGTTAGTAGGCTATATGCAAAATATTTATGATTAAAAGGACAGGGGAGTCAAATTGATAATGTAGCACTAGATCTTTCAAAGGCTTTTGACAGAGTGAGCCATAAAAAGATGCCAAATAAGGTAAAAACAATTGGAGTTGATAAAAAGGTGATTTTATTGGTAGAAGAATTCTTAAAAGGTAGAAAGCAAGAGGTTAGGGTACAAAATGCAGTATCAAAAGAAGTAGGAGTGAACATGGAAGTTACACAGGGGAGTGTATTGGGACCATTCCTATATCTTATTCTAATGAATGACTGTGTTCGTGGTTTACTTTAGATTGTTAGCAGATGACATAATTTTAAATTATTTGATCAAAACAGTTGAAGACTGTGAACAGCTGCAGAGTGATCTATATAAGATAAAAATGGTGGAGGACTGTAAACAGCTGCAGGGTGATCTAGACAGTATAGGATGAAGATAAATGCAAAGAAGATTCAGCTTATTAGATACACAATTAAAAAAATCTAAATGCTGATTAAGATTATAAGGTGGGAAAAGAATTGCATGTTGAAGACTTGAAATGTAAATTTCTTGGCATTACATTTGATAATAAGCTTAACTGGACAGGACAAATTTAACAGCTAGTAGATTAAGGTTTCAAAGTTCTGCACTTGTTGGAGAGAGTGATGAGGGGATGTACGAGAGAAGTGAAGGAATTGGGTTACAAGACTTGGGTCAGACCATTGCTTGAATATGATGGTGTAGTATGGGACCCACATTTTGAGTACCACATACAGGAGATGGAGAAGGTGCAAAAAAAGGCTGCTAGATTTGTTACGGGAATTTACCACAGAATGCAATCAGTAACTGATGTGATAATAGATCTGGGGAAGGATCTGCTTATTGAAGACTCAGAATGAAAATACCTTGGCACAATATTAGATAACAATCTTAACTGGACAGGTTATAGGAAAAGGGTTCAAAATCCTTCACCTGTTGGAAAGAGTGATCAGGGGATATACTAGAGAAGTAATGGAATTGGGGTACAAAACTTTGGTCAGGCCACTGCTTGAATATGGTGGTGTACTATTAGACCTATATTTTGGGTATCAAATACAGGAGTTAGAGGTAATGCAGAGAAGGGCTGGTAGATTTTTCTTTGGAAATTACCACAAAATACAATCAGCAACTAATATAATAAAAAAGCTGCAGTGGGATTCATTGGAAGATAGGAGGGTGAAGAGAGTCATGAGATTGTACAAGTCATGTACTGGTGATGAGTCGTGGAAAGATATTGGCGGGAGAAATAGGACAGATGCGTGGACGGGTAAAGACGACCATGACCACAAGCTAGCACTTAATTTCAGGCATAAGAGGTGGGAAAATTTTCTTTTGTAGGAAAGGGTGTAAGGAATTGGAATAAATTAACTATAGATATGTTGAATTGAATAATTTAATAAAAACACTGAAAGAATATAAATTTCAAATTAGTAGGGGCCAAAGTAGGTGGAAGGAGAAAGACGGGTGTGTAGGGAGATTGTCACTTTCATCGCAATTTTATCAATTACCCTCTTAAATAAGAGGCATTGTCTGGAGATTGCACACTCACCTTTATAGCTATTGGCAAGAGAACGGTGATGTCACCTGCCAGCCATCATTCGCAAATTAACGGATACCATAAAGTTACAGTCGATGTTCATTTAAATTTACATGTTGCTTTTAGTTTATGTACGACAACTAGATACAGAAATTCGTGTAAGAAGAAGGGTTTTCAATGTTTACACTATATTATCTGTATCAGTTATAAGAACTAGTTTAATACATAACCCAAGAATTATTTTGCCATAAGATAAGAAACAATGAAGTTTATTAAAAAATTCAGAGGGAGTTTATATGAAACATACGTAATTTTGAAATGTATCAGTCAATATTATACTCTTTGTCATTTAAAGTAAAATGCATTTATTAAAAAAAGAAGAAGATCCTAGACAAATACTCTGATAACCTAACCATATAATCATATCATGAAAAATATCATTAAAAATGATTCTTATTCATTTTTCCTTACAAGCTTTTCCAGAATAAATTCCTACTACTATCATTGATGATACCTACAGTTTTTGATACAAGTGTTAACTATTAAATTAGATTTAAGTTTAGCATTTTATGTAGATTTAAATTATCAATGATATGACTACGTATACATGATGTTGTGATATTATTGACGATTTGTGAAATAGTTATAATTATAAATAATTCAATTCTTTCAATCCAAACAGTTTTTGTTTATTGTATATTATTTTAATCCACTAGAGATTACATCAAAATTGGTTAATCTCCGACAATACAAGTTCTTTTAGGCAATGATAATCACAAACACCCAATCTACGCTTCTACGCCAATAGTCAACATCTCTTGAGTATATATTTCCATAGGAACCTATATCGTATTGTTTTTCTCTAAGAGTAAAATTATTAATTTTCATCCTTGCTCAAGGAGCTAAATATTATTTTTTTTTTCTTTCTTAAAAAATATTTCCGTTATGCCACACGCCTCCTCAAATTTAGATCACAATACAATTAACGTATTTGTACACAGGTAATAGAAGCTATGAATTATGAATAGCAATTCCAGTAGAATTTGTGGTTATGTGGAAATGTAGACAGGCCCAAAATGACAACTGACACAATTTATTACAGAATAATTCACAATTAATTAAGGTTTAGAAACAATTTAAGCTACTTTCATAAATGCCAAGTTACTGAAGTTATTGTTTCATATGCATGGAAGTAGTTCTATATTTATCATGCTTAATGAGACCTGGACTAGGAATAAAATCAATATCTTGCACTATAACATTATTTTTAATTTAATTAGTTCCCAATTCTGAAATCATCAATTCAGTAGAAGTTCCATTTGTATCGCTGTTTAAACTACAACTGAAATATGTACAAATTACATAGTAAGGTTATAAGCATTACATAACAACAATTTTATCTATTTAGGCAACCTCAATAAAATGAACTGCCAGAATGTTCCTTTCACCTGTAATTTTTGATGGGCTTAGAAGCTAGTTATTATTAGATGGTTGTAAAAAGATGGCTAAAAGTGGACCCTCCCATGGAATACCATGTTTTAATTTTCACTTAGTTCTCTGGTGGGACCATAGAATGCATGGGAATTAAAAACACATGAGAATTTAATAGATTAATTTAATTTATGTTAATTATGAATAAGTTTGTTGAAATTTAAAGGTTAGTACCTGGGTTACTGATTGTAAGGGTCTTAGAATTCTGGCAAATTCTAGTTTTGCTTAGGCGGGACTTAGAAATTTTGTGAAGTACAGTTTTCAACCTTAAGGAATTTCCCTGTAATCTTGCTCACAGTTGTAATTCGTTATAATAATCATTTTAATGTGTAATTATCATATCGGGAAACGTTTAGTTTAGGAGATATTTAGGTTTGTTCATGTTTTGAAACACGCGATCGGAATAGTGAAATTCTAAGATTTGCAATATCTTTAAATCGTGTAAAGCTACAACCGATCTTTTATCACCAGCTGTAGTCAGCACTATCCCCGATATTTTGGAAGTAAAATTAAGTAATTCGGCCAAGTCTAATTAGCGATTTTAATTAAGAGAAAAAATAAGCTTTTTTATTAAAAGAGATATCAATTTAAATTTTACATCAGCAGATAGCCCTAATTAAGACGATTTCATACATATATGGGTTTTCATAAAAAGTTTAAGCGTTTGTCCGGAAATTAAGTTTTTGTAAAGTAGATTGTCGCGGATTGTTGTGCACGCGCGTAAAAAGTTCTAGAACACTTAGGGATTTTACCCGAATTTGAATGTATCACTACGCGGAGTCTTAAACAGCTAAAACTCAAAATTAATTACTCTAAATTTCTCACGAGACTGCCGCTGGACTTCTAGTGGATAAGTCCGGGTACTATCAAAGTTTAAACATTTTTAATAGTCTGGATCGTCAAATAAATTTCGTACTCTTTGAGCTACGCGGAGGAAAAAGATGTGAGACAGTTGCTGACGTCACTGGTTCTCGTGGTTTCGATAAAAGAGCCGGTCTGTGCTTGCCGGGGGGCTTTTTGTCTTTTGTCTTTTGTCGGTTGCTGTCTGATTCAGTCTCGCTTGGTCTTTCGTCGTGTCTCGCCATGCTGGCTAGTTCAACCATGTTTGATCGTGTCGGGTTATATAGTAGTTAACATGAACTTTTAAATTTGTTAATGGGGTTTCGGTCGGTTAAGTTTCTCTCCACAACGTGCAATTTTTGGAAAAGAGAGTTCGATATGCCTGCTCAACTGTAAATGCTATTTTGAACTTTTGACTTTGAAAATAAAAACTTTGATTTTTCTAACAGTGAACTTGTGTGCTTCAGTTGTTAGCATAAAACCCTTTTCTCTATTTGTGGGTAACAAATATAGTGGCGACCTAGGCATTCAGTTGAGTCTTCCTGGCTACATGGTCAAATTAAAATTAAATCAAATCAAATTTAATTATTTAGAACGGTGAGTCTACAAGAGTGTAAGTTAAGGCACTTAGGCGATACTATAGCCCCGGTATGCAGCTGGGTCCTTACATGGGACTGTAAGGCTCGCGTTTGATTCATTTCAAACGGTGGAGGAGAAATTGCCGACCTACATATTACGTGTGCACTTCGGGGAATAACCGGCACGAGTGCAACTCCCTCATCATGCATTGTTCGGCGACTACGACACCACCCGCTCACTGAGGCCTGATGCAGCTCCCGATACCAGATGAGCGTCGCTTCGCCGTGGTACATCGCGGGGGCATCACGACTTCACGCCGTCTACCGTCCGGCGTCATAGCGGATCTACGAGACATGCCCGGGGGACTGACCACACCAACAGCTGTTTCCCGCGGCTCCGACAACGGCAGACCAACATGCTGCAGCTCATCACGCAGTTTCCAACCAAGTTAAGTAAAAACTTTTTTCAGCAGCTTTTCTTCGAGACCTTCCTGTGAATTTTTTTTATATACTGCCTTCTTATATGCAACTGCATTTCACTCAGTGCTCCTATTTATTGCGTTGCAATCAGTTACTACTTTCTGAGGCAGACTATTACAACGTTTTAAATTCTACTTGTTCGCGCACGAAAATTTTCAGCTTTATTTCTTGTTTACTTGGTGTGCAACGAATTTCTTTATTGTAGATGCGCCAAATTTTTCATCTTGTTTAAACTCAGTGCAAAGAGTATATTGATGCTAAGTACATCTTACCACAGACAATTTTGGGTACAATTTTCCCAGTATTGGCTCTCTCAGAGCACGTTTGTCTTTGCAATGTTTCTACACACAGCTGAGAGGAAATTTTTGTTTTTGTTCATGACGTGGTTTTTTTTCTTTTCTGATTACAGTTAAGTTTTTATTGTGAATTTTTGTTTGTGTTTTTTGGAATTGGGAATTATTTATTTTTACTTTGTCAGTTCAATTTTGTGACTAATCATGAGGCAGCCTGATCGAATAAGAATCATCAAACTAGACAACTGGTGTAAAGATTTGCAGTCCGTTGAAGATAATTTGAATATCTCATTTCCATTAGTCTCTTACACTGAGGAAGTTAAGAAATGCATATTATGGCTACAAGATACATATAATGAGAAATGTCAAAGAGTTTGGAACTTCGTTATGCGCAGGTGTGAATGTAACAAAAATAATACTTTGTCTGCACAACGTTGCATACAGCAATACATCCAGCTAAAGGCCGATAAAAATTTTGTTTTACATGCGTTTGAGTTAAAAAAGAGGGAATTCTCTACAGAGATTGAAAATCAGAGCCAACTTTCCAAAGATGTACACTTAACCCCATTAGCAGTTAAATCGGAGTTTGACAACAAATTACTCTACTACAAAGACAGGTTAGAATATTGGGCTGATGCTGATCAACTGCAACAGTTGACACTTATATTTGATTCCATTACAAAGGTAGCTGATAAAGTATATAATAGGTTGCTAACCCTTTTCAAAGACCTTAAACATTATGACATTGAAACTATGAAACAACTTCTGTCAAATTTCACATCCTTTTGTGACAACTTACTAAAACAGGAAGAAGCTACACAAAGTAATGATCATACACCTACTCCTACTGCACTTGAGACAGAAACACATTCATTACAGCCAACTTCCACTCAGAAGCAACAACTACAAACTTCTACTAGCAGCCTTAGTTCAAATGAACAGGTGCCACCTATTATTTCCAGTAAGGAGAAGAATACACCTATTACTGATATTTTAGAAAATACCACTGAAGGTAGTATTTCTCATCAATTTTCAGCTGTTTTCCAACAAACAATCCAAACAGCTGATCTAAGTACCATTGAGGATACTACATACATTATTCATGCTGAAGTAGCAACTAGAGCAATTGTAGAATTGAAAAAAGGGCGTTTACCTGGAGAAGATGAATGGGTACATGCATTATTAGAACAAGGATTTAAGACTAATTCTCCTTCAGACTTCCAAGATTTTTGTGACGTTCTTAAAAGTGCACCTTCTAGATTTAAATCTTTCTATAAGCCCATTGAAACTGAAAGTCTCCCACATACAGATTACTTGGATCAGTCTCCACTTCCTAAAGACCTTGATTTAACAGCTGATCCATTAATAACTAGTGAACAATTAGATCCTATTTCACTAGAATCAACGGATGTGTCCAAATCTGAAAATTATGTACAGCCCTCAGCTGATCCCTCACAGGTCATTGACCCACCTATTGTAAATGATAATATTGCAACTAACCTTGTTAATAGGGAAACTGATGTTTTGCCTGAAACGGCTATCACTGATAAGTTAAGCCATAACCCTTTACATTTGTTTAATGATAACTTGATTAATACTAATGAAGATACAACAGTAACTTTATGTATTAGTAAAGATTTAATGGATGTTACTACTGTACAAGTTGTAAATCAGAGTGATGTAGTACAATCAGCTGATCCCATACCACAGGCTGTTTGCTCATATGAGCCCAACATTTCCAAACACAAACAGCTTGTAAGGCGATATAAGCCTACATTTGTGGATAAGCTGAAACATCAATTATTTCAGAAAATGTTTCCTGACAACATCCTTACGGATTGGCCACTAATTACTATTCCTAATTGGGAACACTGTGGTCTTAATAAACAATTTTTCAACTTTATTCTTTTTCAGAATGTAAGAGATTTTTCAGGCAGTGGGTACTTCATTAAATTTTATCCTGATAATTCCAAGAAACCCTTTGCGTTCTGTATGGTAAAAGAAAACTGGGTTTCTTTTTCACAAACTCACTTGCCTATGCTGTACCAGCACAAAAAGACTGTTAAAATGAAACTTATTTTCAATTCTAGTTATCAATGCTTTGGGAGGGGGATAAAGATGAAACGTCTGTTGAACCCCTTACCCCCAAACGATAAGAGCAGTATTTTGAAGGCTGTTTGTTTTGGGAGGGGACCCAAGTTTAAATGCAACTTCAACCCTTTCCCACCTAATGAGAATGCATTGTTTGATGACAGGAGGAATGTCCTTAAACTAAAAATATTTGCCCTTGATATACAGGGTCCCACACAAATATTCCAACATGTTATGGTGTATATGTTAGTTGATGTTTTTTCAGATTTTGCCCAAATAGGCAACCACATTCATAATAATAGGACAGTTACTATTGCCAGTGATATTGTTTATTTTTTCCCTTCTGCTATATTTCATATGTGTTTTACTGCCTTCTTCATGAAGCTGAAGATAATTTTTAAGGTTATATGGGAGCTTGAACTTTTGCCCAACCTTGTGTTTTCTTTTGTATACATCCAAATGTTATTTTGTGACCAGCTACCTAGGGAAGTTATTTGCCGGGCTGGGTTTGATGAGAGATTTGATGCATTGGAGATGAAGCTGAGAAATGCTGAGAGAGATTGTCAAAGAGGGAAATTTATTTGTGATGATGAAGGAGTAGATGTGCTTGTTGAATAAGGGGTGGAGATTATACTTGTGTTTCTATGTTTACAAAAAAGGGGGGGAGGCTGGAAGAGAAGAAGTACCACGAAGGGGGGAATGCTACCATTATTATTATTACCCCTGGACCAGGAAGCGAGGACTTGCCTGCGATCCATCCCCATTATTATTATTATTGGCATTCCTACCCATACCTATTATTACTATTATTACCCTTGGGCCAGGAAGCGAAGACTTGCCTGCGAATCCCTTAATATTATCCCACAATATTATTATGTGCATTATGGCATTTTAGGCATCGACCCAGAGAGGAGATGACCTCATTTATATATATTATATTGCAATTGGAACACGCAGGGTGACCTCATTTTGTGCATGAACGTGAAGGAGGTGCAGTAGGATAGTCAGGACTCTGTTCCTG
Source organism: Vandiemenella viatica (assembly GCA_031002005.1). Taxonomy (NCBI): domain Eukaryota; kingdom Metazoa; phylum Arthropoda; class Insecta; order Orthoptera; family Morabidae; genus Vandiemenella; species Vandiemenella viatica. The sequence continues at coordinate 69,926,316 of CM061914.1, forward strand.
TGTTGATTCAGTTCCGCAGGCTTAGCAGAGATCTAGGTTTTCCTGTTAAATGACATTCTGTTACATCTCATATATGGGCATGACACATTTCCCCATTCCCCAAACATTGGGAGTGACTGTACAGGAACAGCACAAGCCCACCACATTTTCCCTATAGGCGCCACTGACGTTGTTCATACATACATTAGGATTAAGAAAACATAGAACACACAGTACATCAACATACTCTAAGGAGATTTGCGCTGACACAACTAAGTTGTTTGCAAGTATTGTACTTTCTAAGATGAGATTTCGAGGTTGATTTTAGTTTTGTTTTTCATTGTAGAAGATTGACCTGAGAACTTGTTTGAGTAGATATTTACCCTTGTGTTTTTTTTAATAAGATGTAACATTGAGAGACTTGGATAAGGCAAGATGATTGTTCCTTGCGCCTAGAGAATTATTTGACGTTTATGATGATAGGAGGCATACATATGCTCCATTACCCTTTGCAACCCAACATTAATTATAGATATATATATCCCTTCCACTATATATGATTTTGAATTTTATGCCCCCTTACATAGTAAATGAGGATTATAGGAGGTAAAAGTATACTCCATACACTGTATTACACTAATCCATTACATTCATTAAGATATACACCTACATGTGATTTCAAGTGGTACCCATTTATATTGTATAATGCGAGTTAATATTTCCCTATATTATTGTCACTATGAACCAGTGTACTGGTTCCTCGCAACTTTGTTGCCACTAACTACCCCGATTTTGTCGCAGCAGTGTACTGCTGCTTGGAAACTACGTTTCCTTATAATTTTTCCCTGATATATTTTTCGCATGTTTAAGTTTTATTTTGGGAACTACTCTCACTTCACACAGCAGTGTACTGCTGATTGGAAACTACGTTTCCTTTATAATTTATCCTCCTATACATTCTTAGGATGTTTACTCCCATTATGGGGGAATTACTTGGTAAATAATTACAATGCTTTATAATTATTATTATTGTAATAACTTTGGTAGATGTAAGTGATACATTAACTTGGCATGAACCCAGTTCACCTTTCTGTGTTTTTCAATTGAATATACAGTATATGTGCTTGTATTTTTCTTGTATGTTCCTTTATAATTTTTTCTTGTAACATTGCTTCTTATTGGTACACTTATAACTATAGTATTTTTCTTGCATCTTACTTACTATTTGTAACTATTTTCCTCTGTCATTATTTAGTACTTCATTTCCCAACAACCTGTGGGAACATTATTGGATTTACTAGGTTTATTGTATATTCACTTTTGTATTTTACTTTTGTATTTTCATTTAATTTTTCTCTTATGTACATGTTAGTGTTTAAGAACAGTTTGGCCGCCACTAATTCCCACTATTTTTTCTGATTTGTATGTTCACAGACAAGCTAGCTGACCGAGTTCCCCAGGCCACTCCTGCTGCGACAGGAACCGGGGAAAATGGACATTTCTCGGCAGATCTAGCCATAAGGCTTTTGCTTTGTATAATTTGCGAGCCTTACTGTCAGCTCCCGTCACAGGACTTGGGTTTTTACCCATTTTAGGGAGTTTTGTGATAAGTGTTTTAAAGGGAAAGTGGAAATTTAGGGCCATAACAAAACAAAATCAAAACAATGTTAAAACAAAGACGTTTATAAAACGAAAGACTTTCCTACAGGGAATTGTATAATATTTGTTCAAACACAACAATTTTCTATGTCTATTTTTGTAATATCATACACACTACTATCTACTTTTCTGAAAACAAAACATGATGTCATTATGTTAATATTTTTCTTTTCAACGTAAATTTTGTAATTTGTGTTTATAACATATTGTTTCTTATTTTGATAATTTGTCTGATATTTTGACAATTTGTGATTATGTATACCACACATGTTTATAATTTTGTGATCATTTAATATTTCACATTTTTGCATTTTGATCATAATTGGTACAACATTTAATAATTTTTGCATTAATATTGATATTTTGAGAATGAATGAGTTTTTAAACCTTTTGTAGTAATTGAGTGAAAAAGGTTAAAGTTTTTGGTATTAAAAGAATTTTTGGAGTATGAATGGTGGAGAGAAAGAACCGAACCGACATGCGATAGTTCATTTTTTATGGGAATAGTTCATTTCTTTTGGGATTTTAAATTTTTCTTTTCTTTTATTTTCAAGATGTTCAGTTAGTTTTCTTTGGAAAATAACTTCAATCTTCAGGGGGCATGTAAGGGTCTTAGAATTCTGGCAAATTCTAGTTTTGCTTAGGCGGGACTTAGAAATTTTGTGAAGTACAGTTTTCAACCTTAAGGAATTTCCCTGTAATCTTGCTCACAGTTGTAATTCGTTATAATAATCATTTTAATGTGTAATTATCATATCGGGAAACGTTTAGTTTAGGAGATATTTAGGTTTGTTCATGTTTTGAAACACGCGATCGGAAAGTGTAAATTCTAAGATTTGCAATATCTTTAAATCGTGTAAAGCTACAACCGATCTTTTATCACCAGCTGTAGTCAGCACTATCCCCGATATTTTGGAAGTAAAATTAAGTAATTCGGCCAAGTCTAATTAGCGATTTTAATTAAGAGAAAAAATAAGCTTTTTTATTAAAAGAGATATCAATTTAAATTTTACATCAGCAGATAGCCCTAATTAAGACGATTTCATACATATATGGGTTTTCATAAAAAGTTTAAGCGTTTGTCCGGAAATTAAGTTTTTGTAAAGTAGATTGTCGCGGATTGTTGTGCACGCGCGTAAAAAGTTCTAGAACACTTAGGGATTTTACCCGAATTTGAATGTATCACTACGCGGAGTCTTAAACAGCTAAAACTCAAAATTAACTCTAAATTTCTCACGAGACTGCCGCTGGACTTCTAGTGGATAAGTCCGGGTACTATCAAAGTTTAAACATTTTTTAGATAGTCTGGATCGTCAAATAAATTTCGTACTCTTTGAGCTACGCGGAGGAAAAAGATGTGAGACAGTTGCTGACGTCACTGGTTCTCGTGGTTTCGATAAAAGAGCCGGTCTGTGCTTGCCGGGGGGCTTTTTGTCTTTTGTCTTTTGTCGGTTGCTGTCTGATTCAGTCTCGCTTGGTCTTTCGTCGTGTCTCGCCATGCTGGCTAGTTCAACCATGTTTGATCGTGTCGGGTTATATAGTAGTTAACATGAACTTTTAAATTTGTTAATGGGGTTTCGGTCGGTTAAGTTTCTCTCCACAACGTGCAATTTTTGGAAAAGAGAGTTCGATATGCCTGCTCAACTGTAAATGCTATTTTGAACTTTTGACTTTGAAAATAAAAACTTTGATTTTTCTAACAGTGAACTTGTGTGCTTCAGTTGTTAGCATAAAACCCTTTTCTCTATTTGTGGGTAACAAATATAGTGGCGACCTAGGCATTCAGTTGAGTCTTCCTGGCTACATGGTAAAATTAAATCAAATCAAATTTAAGCAAGTATTATTTAGCAAGAGTGTAAGTTAAGGCACTTAGGCGATACTATAGCCCCGGTATCAGCCTGGGTCCTTACATGATCTTTGCTCAGCATCTTTTTAAATCTGTTAAAAATGCAAGATTTCATCAAAAACTTTAGAAATGTTTGTGAGAAATTAATTTTACCTATGTTCAAGAGTTGCCCATATAATATTATTAGATTGGATAGATTAAATATATCATACATTCTTGTTGTTCTCTTAAGTACATAGGACATGATGATGGCGGCAGAGCAAGGCGCCAAAAGCTTGTGTTTTAAAAATATTATCTGGTGGCAAACCTGTGAAGATTTCATGTCAAAGATATGCCAGGAAAGCCTTGTTTCTCATATTAAAATCTTAGCCCACAAGATGATGTTAGAGCCATTTCCAAGAATACAAGAATTCCTCAGATTTTTTAAAATCGTGTTACAAACTTTAAGTGCAAATCGTTTTCTCAATATGAAATTTTATCCAGATCGTACAGTTTACTATCTCATAAATTGCTTTTATTATGTTAAATAGAAATTTTTATGGTAATCAGGGATTAATTATGTTGCAAGATCAGTAGTAATTCACTTAGACAAGTGTTAAATTTGTTCACTATGATAAGACTATATTCATACCCCACATTAACCCCACACCTTCTGATCCAACCATATCTCATATAATATTATTAGATTGGATAGATTAAATATATCATACATTCTTGTTGTTCTCTTAAGTACATAGGACATGATGATGGCGGCAGAGCAAGGCGCCAAAAGCTTGTGTTTTAAAAATATTATCTGGTGGCAAACCTGTGAAGATTTCATGTCAAAGATATGCCAGGAAAGCCTTGTTTCTCATATTAAAATCTTAGCCCACAAGATGATGTTAGAGCCATTTCCAAGAATACAAGAATTCCTCAGATTTTTTAAAATCGTGTTACAAACTTTAAGTGCAAATCGTTTTCTCAATATGAAATTTTATCCAGATCGTACAGTTTACTATCTCATAAATTGCTTTTATTATGTTAAATAGAAATTTTTATGGTAATCAGGGATTAATTATGTTGCAAGATCAGTAGTAATTCACTTAGACAAGTGTTAAATTTGTTCACTATGATAAGACTATATTCATACCCCACATTAACCCCACACCTTCTGATCCAACCATATCTCAATAAAAGCAGCTTTCATCATGACCATTAATATAGCACAAGTTCATACGCTTCAAAGTGCAGGACTGTATTTACCAGAATTTATTTTTTCACATGGACACCTGTATTTGGCTTTTTCACACATTCGTTAATTCATTAATATTTATTTTTGTATTAAAATCACATATGTTCAAAAAGTAAATGATGATCACGTTATAACTGCCAATATTGTCTTGAAAGAAGTTTTGTAAAGTAAACAAGGTTTTTTTTTATTATTAAAAAAAAACACATCTGACAAAGCCAATATCTGTTTTTTAAATATCTGCTTTTTAAATATTTTACAATTATACATGTCGTATTTAATGATAATGACATTTTACAAGAAAAGTTATACTTATCACTACACTTCAAAATAAAATATCTTTTCATATTAATGATAATGAATTGCTGTTCATTTATCTCGCTAAAACTTGGGAATGGCTGGACCAATTTGGCTAATTTTGATCTTAAAATATTTGTGGAAATTCAGGGAAGGTTTAAATTTGGAGAAAAAATGGCAAAATTGTGAGGAAACTACTAAAAACGACAATTGAATCTTATATATAAAAATCAATGTGAATTTGTTTGTCCTCTATGCACTCCTTAAGCATTCATCTGATTATGGTGAAACTATGGTGAGTTGTTGAGAGCATTTTGGAGATGGTTCATAAGAAATAAAAATTCAAAAAAAAAAAAAAAAAAAACCAGTCCCTCTTCCCTATAACATCCCATAATTTAAACGATCCAACAGATTTTGTCCAATTTCCACCAAAATTTGCACACGTATACTTAAAAACAAATTGAAAAATATTGCCTATATATGGTATCAAAAAATGCAACCACTCATCCCCTTTACATCCCCCTAATTTCGTCAAACCCACAGATTTTATCTGCCTTTGATGGAAATTTGCACACGTATACTAAAAAATATACAGAAAAATACTGCCTAAATATTGTTTCAAAAAATGTAACCCCTCTTCCCTTTACATCACCTTAAGTTTTGCCAGTGTACCTGGAATAACCAAAAAGATTGCAATAAACTAGTAACAGTAATTAAAATTTATACATAAATATCTAATTTTTACTAAATACAAACTTTCAAATTTATTCATTTAATCTATATGTGTTTCAAGTCTAGCAATAGCAAAGCATTGCAATCTTGGGTGGTCTTCTTCCAGTTAATTCCTAAAGCTCTGCAAATGTTTTTAACCCATCGGTCTGCCTCTTGGTTTGTGGTGATCTTTTGGACTCCATTCTAACACTGGTTTTGTCCATCTTTGGATTTTTCTCTGCGCAATATGGCCAGCTAATTGCCACTAAGATATCTGTGCCCTTCGTAACTGACCTAATGTCGACTGCTCTTTTCCAATACAAACTGTTCTCTGGCACAGCTGCTTACCTTAAACAATTGACTATCATGAAATAAAACCCTGTCTACAAGATGATATAGTGTTTTATTTTAATGATACATAGATCAGTAATGCGCTCCATTCACAGTGATCACATTTTGATGCAAGCGCTTTAATATGGTATTAAGTAAGAATTTGGAATAGACAACATATATCCACAACATTTGGATTATTGTGTATTTAGAAGTTTGTCAGTGCACAAGAACTTTATTTACTGTTATTGTTTAAAAATTCTAAAGAGAAGACGACCTGATTTAGGTCATCGAAGTCAGTCACATGTGCGATGAGTCACATGTGTGACAAGCTACCTGACGCGCAAACCACACTGATGACCAGCGAGAGACAGACAATGATAACATTCATATTGGAACGGCAGAATTGTGTTCCACAGTGAATAATAGTGAAGTAGATAGGCTTAGAATGGAATGAGTTCGGGCACATCAAACACAACAACAGCAAGTACGACACAATGCAATAGAGCGATTCTGTAGATGCAGTGCTCCTATAAAGCTGGAACGAGTAGCATTCCACTGCAACCCGGAAATAGAGTATTGTACTGACAAATCCATAACAATTGGGGAAATGGCAACCATTTGTTAATATTGTAAAGTGTTAAAATACAGTGGTGAATCTACTGGATTATGTTGTGCTGGTGATGAAGTAAAATTGCCACAATTGGTCCCACCACCAGATCCATTACGCTCATTAGTTTCTGGTATGGGAAATGTCTCTAAACACTTCTTGGGCAACATCCAAAATTATAATGATTTCTTTCAAATGATGTCGTTTGGCGTCACAAAATGTTATAACAACTAGGACATGAACTTTGGTTGTCCTGCCGCTTGATCCACTTATTGCAAAATGGTAAATGCATATTATATTACAGACCAAAAAAAAAATTATAGGCACCTTATTTGTTGACATAACTGTCTGTAGTATAACAACTGCATAAACCGTGATGTGCAGACACTAATGTACAGTCATGACAATAAAGAGTTTTTGATCGGAAATGTCAGATGTTGCCATTTATACATATATGATGTAGGAGATACAAAGTTTACCAGGTCATCTAGTTTTACAATAAAAGTGATATTTCTTAGTACTCTTCAAAATAAAATACTTTTCATTAATAAATATACTTGCTTTTACTTATTTCCACAATATTATATTACAATTCAGTGACTGACCATGAAGAATTGTTTGATTAATGATATAAAAGTTCCTTGCTCTAACAAAAGCAATCATCAATCGGCTTACCGGTACCTCAAAAGTCGATGAGATGTTATTGGGGCATTTCTGAGATACCAAATACATGAATTGCTCATTTTTAGTAAAATTTCATTTTTGTAGAGAAGACACCTATTTAGATACACTTGAAAAGCAAAACTTTAAATACGAAATTTCATCAAAATCATTAGAGTCATTTCTGTGATAGCAAATATATACAAGAATTTCTCGTTTAAATATTTGATAATTATACACCTACCTGATGTATCTTAAGTGAACGATTTAGTTGAATTTTTTAGTAGCTAACATAATATTCAATCAGTGGTGGGGGTAAGAGAATGAACTTTCACTTGGAGGAGGGCGTAATGTGGGGCAAATGTACTCCAGGCCTGCTGGCTGATGGGGAGGGAGGCCGATGACTGGCTGTAAGGGCCCCTGGCCCCAAGAATCCGGCCTGAGGAAGAGCCCCATCCAATGAATTCGGCATTGGCTCTGAATGGTTATGTTACTGCTAAGAACACTTACCCTGGGCCTGAGAATCCTAGTTCCAGCTCTGGGTATCAGTCTTTGGGAATAGCTGAGCTAAGCAACACATGAATACGTGTGGGGATATTGCAGAAGAGAGGTATATGGTCACACGGTAACATTGGGGGAGAGGGCAACCTGAGACAACTTGAATTAACAAGAATGTACATATAAAAACAAGAAACCAGACCTTGGTGAATGATTTTGGATGCTTACCAAAAAACTATTTTGCTGTATCCAACGAAGACGTGTGATGACAGTGTCAGCTAAAACTGTACCAGTATTTGTGAAAGTGTGTAGTTAGGAAAGATCACAGGATACATTGCAGATTGTGGAGAGAGAAATTACCAAACACCCCTTTGAAATTTGGGTCTTACATACCGTAACCATAGCATTTGTAGACTATACAAAACTTTTACAGGTAGTTATGTGTATTGATGAAAGATTGAAGAATCAGGATTTACCCAAATCATTGGTTTAAGAGATCAGTCCACACTTTAACAGTCCATATGAAAAACATTGTGGAAAAAATTCCCAAGTCACTTTTCCTAAACATTCTGTGCTGAATGTATAGTAAATTAAAGCTCTATGAGCCATCAGTGCTTTATTTATAAAATGGCAATTCTGAACATTTTCTTTTTTCTGTAATGTTTTCTCTTATTCTGCCTTCAGTTCTATAAGCTGGCTGTATTTTTTGTTAGACAATCTACAATTAGCCTCCATAGAAACAATGCTGAACCCATTGTTTTAATTCAGAAAATAATAAATATGAGGGTTTTAAACCAAGCTGAATTTTTCATCAACAGTAAATTACACTTCCCATTTACACTAATCAGTTGTTTCAAAATTAATACATTACTAATTTAATTTCTTATTTAGTTTAATATTTTTGTACACATAATCATTGTAATAACTTTTCAAATAATTAACATGAGCATATAACAGAGTTGATTCCAAACGAAGTTGTGCTTTAGTAAACATTTTGGGAAAATAAGGAAAATGATCTATTTGCAGCTGTGTGACGGACACACAAGTTGTAAAAACTAATAATTTCTACAGCACAGGACTCTTTTATCACTGTATTTCCCCTACAAGTTGAAAGTGAATTTTAATCCCATAACAAAATTATAAAAATTGAAAAATTTGTATCTATGTGGCTGGATTTTTCTTCATTGTTCTTATGCATTAGTCAGTCTTGAGTCTTACAGCCAAGCAATAATTTCTTCTTAAATAAACTTATTACCCAATTTTAATTTACTTGATATGTAGAGAAAACAATTTTTTAAAAGAAATAAATGACATTTTTGTCACCAAAGACTGAAGGGGATGCAATAAAACATTAAGCCTGCAGTGGTCGCGTGGATTATATATGTAGTCCACTCAAGCCATTTCTAATGGGACTTTTCAGAGCGCGACCACTGCAGGGTTAAAACCAATGGAATGTGCATTTCTAATTAGGTGAATACAGAAGAAAACTTCTGTATACTTTGGCACTAGATTTTATGTTAATAAGATACTTATAATACTATTCTCATACCCAGATCTAATGTTGCGAGAGATTACCTTGTTAAGAGCATCCAGTACATTGTCAGGCATGTGGTCTTGTATCATAACTGGTGAGATAAGAACTTCATCAAAATCTGTTGTATTGGCCCACACAGCCTGATATACTGGTTCATGTTTGTTCAGGACCTGTCTGCACAACAGAAAAAAAAAAAACTGTCAATAAGTACTGCATTAAGTAAGCAGAATAAAAATGTTAGAGGCAGGTTGGTACAAACACTATATCAATGTACTCTGCAAGAACTCAGCAAAGTTTATTTGATCTGACATTTCAAAACCTTACATAAACAGAATAAATCAATTAAACTTAACTTAGTTAATCATCCACATTCTAAATAATATATTTCAGTGAAAAGTTTCTTCCCTGTGGCTGCTACCAGTGACATATGTCAGATCTGCTACATTTTATAATCTTAGCATCCTAAATAATGGCAATCACAATGTTGATTATTAAAAAAAAATATATTATTTTAACTCTGTCAAAAATATTCAATGAACAGCATCCAAGAACATGCTATAAAAGACAGATTCAAAACTTATGCTAATGAAGGAAGAAAGATTACAATTTTATCAAATACAATGTTTTTTTAATAAGAATTAATTAATTTGAAAAATTGGATTGTCGGTTGAATCTAACAAGCTATTTATACACTATTGAATAATTTGTCATTAATGACTAACATCTTGTATTAAAGACTGACGGTAACTAGGTCATAACCTTATAAAAAGAATAAAATGACAGTTATGAATTGTCAGAATTTAAGGAATAAAGTTGTTACAGATGAAACATGCACAAGCAAGAGGTCAGGCCTATCACCTAAGAGACCAATAAAGACTTTTGTCAGAGCATAAAGTACCTACTCATATCACCACAGACACCAGAATTTTTGGTAATGCAAAGAAGATTTCAATATTTCTAACAAAACTTGAAGTAAGAACTGAAACAATATAGTAATTGCACCACTTACAAAAACTAAAAGCAGGAGCAATGACATAAAACCCAAGAAATACACATAACCACAATATTTTAGCTGACCTCTTGATTGTGTGAAAGAGTAAAATGTGGAGTGGGAAGGGTTGCGCCCAGATATTGGCAATAAAACTCATCCCACCATTAGACAGCTCTTCACATCATGATAAGGGATTGCCTGAAACATTGTGTATTTATATTTGTGATGTGTGTTTTGATATTACAGTCACATTGTTGCAGTTAATGGATTTATTTCTCCTTATCCTTACTTTGGGCCCACATTGCCTTGTAGCCTTTCTCCTGTTTCATCACTATTGTCAAAACAGCAATATTTGTGATATTTAAGATCCTCAAAATATTGAAAAATATTCTTCCTGTCAGTTTATAAGCAAAACTAAAGCAATGTAGGGTAATTAAATCAAAAGCTGCAAGGCTATAGTAACAAACAATAATATGACAAACACAAAAAGAGCAGTAACATTGGAGAAATTTGAGAGACACAGTAACCTAACTTTGGTAGCTGTTGTTGAGATGGAAATAAAATGAGACTGAGAATAAATCGTAGTCAGTAGAACATTCCATATTAGTAAAAGAAAAAAAATGAAAGGAGTTCTCCATGTATCCTAATTTTGTTTTTGCATGGCTTCCAGAAATCAAGCCAGGCAAATACTGGGAAACCATGGCTGATCTCCTTCTCTTTCCTAAACCACAATCCTCCTCCTCCCCCCCCCCCCCAGACTGAAAAAGGGTTACAGTGACTTTATTCCAGCCCATTTCCTGAGCTTAAGCTGTAGGGAATTAAACATTTTTGTAAAAAAAAAGAAGATTCATTATGTAATAAAAATTAAAACAAATACTCACAAAAGTAAGCACCTATTCCTGTGTGGAGAGAGAAGGTGAATCAAATTACAAGTATGTTGAACAAAAAGGAAGAGGACAGGGTTGGGGAAGAAATGAATGGATTGCTATCTCAGATTAAGAGCTACTTGATGAACAATAACCAATAATATTTGTAAATTCACAAGAATTGCTATTGATAGGGAGGACTCTGATAACACAAAAGTAAAACAAGATTTGGAAGTAATGTCTTGTTATAGATGGTGTTGTGAGCCCCAATTGAATGGTAAGAATTTCGATGAATGTATACCTGTGACTATTCTCACTGGAGAGCAATTGAATTAGAGATAGCTGGAGTGATTTTCATAGTATCGGTAGTAAACAAAGACAGTAAGACGAATTAGTTAAGTTCACTTAATCAATAACAAATAATTGAATAATTGATAATAATTAATAATTGAAAAATGAGTTATTCCATCCCAAAAGTTCAGCAGGAGTTGTGTTTTTTCACAGAAGGATATACTGTAAGTACATTGATTCTGGTTAAACTATCCCTGCCAGGCAATAAATTCCTAGTTTTGCTGACAGATTGTGTCATAAAAATACAATGTTTCAACTATTGTATTTGCCAGGTACCTGTTTTTGAGAAATCCAGAAGTGGGCATATGGGTTTATATAACATCTTCACTGTCATACACCAGCTGATCTCTTGGTGTTGTGGCTCTGTTCATGGTCCACTCCATGATGCTGTGCAGCCCTACTCAATATGTCTTTGTTACAACTGTCGGCTTTAAACTTGATGTGCCCATCTCTAAGGATTGAAAGCACTGGTTTCCATGAGACATTCAGAAAGAGTCCTGTATCTCTCTTAAAGGTATTGTCATTAGGTCTTATTCAAACAGCTTATTTTATGACAGACTCCCAAAAGTAACGGGTCTGGGCAACCACCTTTACATTTGCAAAGATTATTTTATGGCCAAAGTCAATGACATGTTTTCTGAATATAGTAATGAGTGAAGGTTGTGCTTCTGTGTAGAGTGCAGCAGGTCTCTGTGGTATAGATGTTCTATCTGATGTAGAATTTTCAACATTCACAAGGTATGCTATACATCCCCAGTATCCATAAACCCAGGTCAGTTTTCACCCCAAATTTTTGCAGGTAGGAAGAATATACTCTTGATCTTGTGGTGAGCTAATATCCTGTCTTCACAGAAAAATCTCCTGCATATGGATGCAAAACCAAATCCCTTTAAAGTTCTCCATGCTCCAATGAGTGTTTTCTTTCCCTTGTCCAAAATGCCCACCCTATTTAATGCATGGGGAAATGGTTCTGCCCGAATGTTTGTCAGAAATGGAGTTTCACCTGCAGGCTTTCTGCATCACAAATTTCTTTTGTCCCATGTACCAAAGTAATACATCTACATGAAAATTCTAAAAAGGGCAGTCCATCCGTACAATTGAGACTCACTGCTCCTGAACATAAGCACAAACTTCACTTGTTACACTAGAGAAGCCTATAGTCACAGAACATGTCATTGACAGTGTCCATAAAATATTCTTTGAAAAAGTGAAGGTGCTGAACCAGATCCCTTACTTTTGGGAGTCTGTCATAATAGAAGTTATCAAAATAAGACTTCATGACAACACCTTAAGAGAGATACTGCACTCTTGCTGAGTAATGAATGGAAACCAGCGCTTTTCATTCTCAGACAGGAGCGCAGCATGTTTAAAGTGGACAGCAGTAATGAAGCCAGCATGAGCATGATTGCCTGGCATGACAGAGCTGATCTTGTACAGAACCACGATGCCCATTAGCTGACTGATATATCCTTTAGCTGACTAACATATGACAGCCTTGACAGTGAAGATGTTATATAAGCTCATCTACCTACTGTTGCATATCTCGAAAGCACATACTCAATGAAAACAACATATACATGCTGGAATAATCTTCTCTCACACAACCCTTTCAGGGTTTACAGCTTTGGAGAACAGTGTGTGAATGATTATGGTGTCTGACTGCTAGGTTTCATAGAGGCAGGAGATGATGAACCATGGTGTAACAGATCATTCCAACATTTAAAGATACTGTTCAACCATTAGTAAGCAACCACACCTTTTAGAACCATCTCCTCACTATTGCATGCAGAAGCCATCATCTTTCAGGGGTATATGTGCTGAATACATCAGAGAAACACGTGAACTTTGCCATGGGCCCCTAGAAATAGATAAGAATATTGCCTGAACTGATGAGTCAAGATTCATGTTGGTTCATGCCAAGAGCAGGGAACAAGTATGATGCAAACACTACAAAGGAATAGATCATTCTTTTGACAGCAAGGTAATCTTCAAGCCAATGATGATGTCATTTTTTTGTGGGAACTGTTTAAATTGACTGTGAAAACATTCCTTGCAGGTCAACATTACTAGGATGACCTTGAGAACAATGTGCTCTCATTTGATCATCTGTAACTTTCCACAGCAGATCACACCTCTTCCTCCAACAAGACAATGTAACATGCCATTACTTCCAAATTGTTTCTCTGTGCTTTGTTTAATTCCCTATAAATGTGAACTTGCTTCCTTGGCTAGCAAGGTCACCTGACCTCAATCCCATCAAAACATGTAGGGTGGGATCATAAGATATTCAAGCCTCTAGTCACCTTCCATCAAATCTTTCTAAACTTTGAGAGATTGTTCAAGGATTATGGGACTGAATGGCTTTCAGTGTATTGCCAAGTCCACACTGAAACAAATCACTTTCATTATGAGGTCAAAAGTTGGTGCAATACACTGAGGTGACAAAAGTCATGGGATACCCTGCTAATAGTGTGTCGGTCCTCTGTTTGCCCGGCGAAGTGTAGCAACATGATGTGGCATGGACTCCACAAGTCATTGGAAGTCCTCTGGAGAAATATTGAGCCATGCAGCCTTTATAGACGTCAATAAGTCAGAAAGTGTTGCCGTTGGAGGATTTTGTGCACGAACTCATCTCTCGATTATGTCCCATAAATGTTCAATGGGATTCATCTTGTGCAATCACAGTGGCCAAATTATCCGCTGGAATTGTGCCGAATGTTCTTCAAACCAATCATGAACAGGAATTCTTCACGGGTCTTCTGCCGGATAAGTTCTTTTAAACACGACGTTTCGGCAGTCACCTCCGCTGCCTTCATCTGGTGAGCTGTCATCGCGAAGTAGCTGCCGCGACAGTTTGGCACTGAACAGACGGTGCCGAACCGTCGCGGCAGCTATTTCGCGATTACAGCTCACCAAATGAAGGCAGAGGAGGTGACTGCCGAAACGTCGTGTTTAAAAGAACTTATCCGGCAGAAGACCCGTGAAGAATTCCTGTCTACCATACGCCAGGAAGAGCTTAATTGTCACGTCAATCATGAACAGTTATGACCCGGTGACATGGTGCATTGTCATCCTGGAAAATTCCATCGTTGTTTGGGTACATGAAGTCCATGAATGATTGCAAGTGGTCTCCCAGTAGCTGAATGCCATGTAAACACAGCCAACACCAGCATTCACCGTACTTAGTTGACAATTTGGATCCATGGCTTCATGGGGTCTGCGCCACACTCGTACCCTTCCATCAGCTCTTACCAATTGAAATCATGAGTCATCTGACCAAGCCACTTTTTTCTAGTTGTCTGTGGTCCAACCACTATGGTCACAAGCCCAGGAGCGTCGCTGTTGATGATGTCATGCTGTTAGTAATGGTGCCCGATTCGGGCCCCGTCAGATGTCTCACATTCATTCCTGTGGTTAGTTCACCCATTGTTGCTTGTCTGTTCACACTGACAAGTCTAAGCAGACATCGCTGGTTGCGCTCATTAAGTGCTGGTGGTCGACCACTGCGTTGTCCATAATGGGAGGTTATTCCTGAATTTAGGTATTCTCAGCACACTCTTGACACTGTGGATCTCAGAATGTTGAATTCCATAACGATTTCCAAAATGGAAAGTCCCATGCATCTAGCTCCAACTAGCATACCATGTTCAAAATCCATTAATTCTCATTGTGTGGCCATAATCACATAATCAACCTCTCACACAAAGCATTTGACCCAGGTACTGACCATCTATACAATTTGTAAGTGACACTATTGCATATTGCTATCCCATGATTTTTGTTACCTCAGCGTATAGCTCTGGATAGATATTAGTAACTAAATTGTTCTTCAATGAATGAAAACTGATTGGTAGTAAGACTGATGAATGAATTGGGCCACTACACATACATTAATAAAGAAAAAATAATGAAAGTTTCACAGAAGATACAACCTATTGAGGGACACATACAGTATATACAAAAATTTGGATAGGTAAATAAAACATTGCTTACCGTAGATGATGGCAGAGGGTGCCAACACTAAAAAAAATAGACTGAAGTACACATTAAACATTGTAGTTCTAAGGTATGTAATCCTTCTTCTGCGGTAGAATATGGTGTACACAATGTTCACTTGTAATTTGTGGCAGTTGAAGTGAGGGAATGAATGGAACTGATTCAGAATGGAGATAAAAAGGGCAAGAAATGAGAGTAAATAGTTGAAGAGGAAATATATGAGTTGTGTAAAATTTGTAAATAACTCATAAAAATAAATCACAGGTGATAAGAGAGCAGATGATATCAAATATCTGAAACGTAAGATGAACAGTAAATCTGAAATTAAACATCACCTCTTTTGATTTCAGGTTTGTGTTAGGGAAAGATAATAGGGAATGGCAATTGAAAATAGGAGTTGGGAAAGGAGAAAATTTAAAGGCCTTGTGCATGCCATGCTCTTAATCTGGAGAAAGCATATACCCCTGAAAATTTCAATGATTCCTGTGTGTTCATATATTTTTCATGTGTTGATTCTGTACCACACAACTGACTTTTAGCGGAGATTCGAGTGTACGGTATATCTGATCAGATTTGCGTATGGATACGCAATTTTCTAACTGGTCAGCCACAGTATGTCATCGTTGACGGGGAAGCCTCTTCTAAGCTAGATGTTACTTTGGGCATTCCTCATGGAAGTGTAATAGGACCACTTCTTTTCTTAATTTTTATAAACGATCTTGGTGACAATGTTAATTGCAGGATGTGATTTTTTGCTGATGATGCACTTATTTATAGGGAAGTGAGGTGCTCTGATGATTGCTTAGAATTTCGGCGTGATCTGGATGTTATTTCGGAATGGTGCCGCAAGTGGCAGCTAACACTTAACTGCAAAAAGTGCAAGGCAATGCAAATAAGTAATAAAAAGACCCCGTTTGCTCATGAGTACAAAGTTAACAATTCAGTTGTTGACACTGTGGATTCCCTGAAGTATCTAGGTGTAACAGTACAAAGCAACATGAAATGGGACTTGCACATAACTTCCGTCGTAGGCAAAGCTAATTCTCAACTACGATTTATAGGTCATATTTTGAGAAGATGTAGTGCTCATACAAAGGAAATAGCATACAAAACACTAGTGCGTCCGCATTTGGGATCAGTATCGCAAGGGATTGATTGACACGTTAGAGAAAGTACAGAGGAGAGCCGCTCAATTCATGACTGCTAGTTACAGTCCTTACATAAGTATCACAGAGCTGATGCGTGAGATGGGCTGGGATTGTTTGGCGGACAGATGATGTTGTTTTCATTTGAATTTGTTGGAGAATATGCAAAAATCTTTAATTTACGAGTGCAACAAAATACTTCTTCCGCCAACGTATTTAGGTCGCAATGACAGGAGGGATAAGATTCGAGAAATAAGATGCCGCACTGATACATTTATGTATTCTTTCTTTCCTCATTCTGTTCGGGATTGGAATGCACTGAATTAGGATTGGTGCTTAGCACCCTCTGCCACCCACAGTATTTGTGATTTGCAGAGTATAGATGTAGATATAGATGTCATCTGTGGTACATGATGATTTATTTCCCTATCCTTATTTTTATTTTATTATCCACCTTCTTTTATTTACTTGTTACAGAATTAAGAGTTAACGTATGGCTAACTAGTACAAGCAAAACAAAATTAGCATGAATATTACAAAAATGATACTATCGATTAAAAATCAACCATGTAACAAGTGATACTTAAGACACACAAATTTTATGGCCTGATGGAAAATTGAGAGTCAAGCAATATTACAGCCAATTTCCAATCATGAGGAGGATACAATCATCCCCCTTTCTTCATCATCAATATTAATTTTGAAATTTCTCTTTCCACCTTCTTCTTGTTGTGTAATACTGAAATTTCTGTAATTAAGTTGCCTAATAAGTGACATATTGAATATCAACAACCATTAAATAGCCTATTGTAAAATTAATTTTTAAAGATGTTTTTTAATTCTATATGTCACAGTAAGGATGAACTAGATATTCCAGGTATCATGCTACAAAAAAGTGATCTGTTGAGAAGATTTTCACCTTGTAAGTTACATTGGAGGAATAACACACATACCATCACTATCAGGTCTCAGGGATTGCTGAATTTTACATTTTCAAGAGTGTATCCAACAAATTACATCTTTGTTTTCTTGGTTTGCCAGGTGGAATTGTGTTGATTTTTTGAAACATTTTCAAAAAAATTGATGCAGCTCCAGCTGGAGAACCAAGACAATATCAACGACCACCATGGAAGGCTAGAAAATCCTTATTTAAATTTTTCAGCTCTGATATTCTACATCAATGTTTCCTGGTTTAAATATTGGCGTGTTACTCTAATGTCTCTTAATAGAAAATGTTATGAATCTTTTTCCTGCACACCATGTGTCACTACAGTTAGTAACCTTCTTACAGTTAACCATTTACTTAAATCTAAATGGATTTAAAGATATACAGGGTGATTTACGAAGATATGCAAATATTTTAATACATTATTCTACAAGTAAAACTAAAGAAGAACTTCCATATAAACATAGGTCTGTAAATGTTTATTTATTGCTAATAAAATATTTTGCCTGAAATTTAGCAACATCACTAATATGAAGCCATCACAAAACTGTACAAGATTACAGTAAAGCACGATTTCCATTTATTTTATTGTTATTGATCTGGTGATTGTAATAAAACAAGTCACCCAATTTAACACCATTGGATTTTTGTGTATGGGGATGGATGAAAGACATAGTTTATAAGGACAAAGTCAATATACATCTGGCATTACCTGCTCGCATTATGAATGCAATAGACGAAATTAAGAACAAACCTGTGAAAGTGAAAAGAGCAACAAAATCTATTCATACACGTGCAGCTAAATGCATTGAACTCGGTGGAGACATTTTTGATTATTTATTGTGAATGTATTGTGAAATGTATGTACACCGTACAACTTCCTTAACACTGAGCTATGGTATTAATAAAAGCAAATTATCTGACATATTCATACTGTTTTAGTTAACTTTATTACCATCATTTTCCAAAATTAAATTCCCTACAACTTTGGTTGAAAACTTTGTGCAATTGTCTGGAATTTAAAAAAAAAAAAAAAAAAAAAATGGGACCAAGTAGTTAATAAATTACAAATTATCCCAAATTATTTCTTTGCTTCTCTGGAATTTCTGTAAAACTACTTTAGATACACATCTGTAACTTGTTTCATTACATTCACCAGATCAATAACAACAAAATAAATGGAAATTGTGTTTTACTGTAACCTCTTACAGTTTTGCGATGGCTTCATATTAGCGATGTTGTTAAATTTGAAACAAAACCTTTTATTATCCGTAACTAAACATTTGCAGACCTATGTTTATATGAATGTTTTTCTTTAGTTTTACTTGTAGAATAACATTAAAATATTTGCAAATCTTCATGAATCACCCTGTATAATCCTCATTATAATATGCTGATCAGTTTTTATTCTTAAATTCATGCAAGATAATGGTACTTTTATGTCTACTCAAATTATTAGACCAATGAAACCTTAAATAGCAGCAGAAACAAAGTATATAAAAATGTGGGTCCACGAATATAGAATCTTCAGAGCAAGTCTTTCAGCTGTGCAGGTATAGTGAATAAATAAGTGGGGTTATATCATTTTTTAAATAAATTTTCTGTTTCTTCTGACAACATGGCACATGGAAATGTCCTCCCTTTGAAGTTTCTATTGTTTAAAAAGAGGTAAGAATCTTACAACTAGGTTCTCCTTAATTTAAGATGGAACCTGCATCCATGATGGAAAATTTTCTGCCCTACTTGATAAGTTTCATCTTTTTTTGTGTGATGTTTCTATCAAAATCTTTAATGGTAATTACATTTGGTACCTTTTAACAAAATATTAGCATATTTTCACCATCTGATATTGCAACAGATTTACTACAAACTGCTTATAATCTAAATATGATTTGTCAGTTGGGTGTATCATAGTTATATACTATTATAGTAAATATATAGCAGAATGTGCAGTATGGTTTTTTATTTATATGGTACAGGAAACAGTATATATATATATATATATATATATATATATTGCTTGTGATAAAATTATTTAATTAGTACATAACAGAACTAGAAAAACATTTCTAAAACAATTACTAATATTAAGAAAAACTTTTTTGGTCGAAAAACACCAAAGAAAGCAGATTGAGGATAAAAACTGAAATTTTCTGTTGAAATTAATAATTCTGAACCTACTCAAGTTCCGTTATGTTGATGCTACTAAAGAAGAGATTACCTAAGCAAGGGGAAAAATTATTACTCTGATAAAAATAATGCATTTTATTGTACATTAGCAAAAAAATTCTTGTATAAACTTTTTTTTTTTTGTAGTGAAGTGTATTATTCTATTTGAAGTATTTCTTCCATAAGATAGTAAAAGAATCCAACATCACAAATTTACACTGTTCATTAATACCCCATCGGATGAGCACACTAACAGTCTGATGTAAAAATCTTGGTTTGCTAAGAATTATAGTACACAGCTTTAAGTCAAAATAATATCAAGTAATCTGTAAGTAATAAATGTAACTGGATTAAATTAAAATTATTGGAGATGTTGGAGATAATATACTGAAACAGAATCAAAGACCTAGCAGGTTCTACATCTGCTTTTCAACTTTCCCTTCAAGGTTGGAGCTATTCTCTTTAGCTCACCCTCCAACCTCTTTATTTGATGTCCATAAAATTCTGGACAGGATGTTCATATCGTAATTCCTCACCACAATGGAACCTTTTTTTTCCGTAAAAGGCTTTTGCATAATGAATAAGTAGTATCCATGTTCCTCAGGTTGTGCAACATCCCAGTAATATATGCTGAAATTTTGACTGACCTGCTTTGGCCTACTTCTATTTTGGAACTAGTGTGTATTCTAGACATTAGGATATTTGCTACTAATTCCTCATCTGGGATGTTCAGTGTTCTGGAAAGTGTGGCTAGACTGGCCAATCACGAGAAGGCAGTTGCCACATGGATGGGCACATGGGCGCCAGCAGGATTACTTTAAGGGAGGTGCATCTTTTTAAACTTTTTTTTTTGTTTCTTAATCTTTTTCTGTGCATTTTCTTTCATAGCAGGGGGTGCAAATGCACCTCCTTGCATCCCCCTCCAAGCGAAGAATTAAAGACTTCCAAGTCAGAAATTTACCCGAAGATCTGATTACTAATCCAAAAAAGTTCTGATATGTCAAATTAATAAGAGGCTCTCGTAAGGTCATGCCATCGTTGATTAAGGAAAATGGGGAATTATCAGAAACTAGTGTAGAGAAAGCAGAAATTTTGAATAATGTATTTAAAAAAGCTTTCACGGCAGAAAACTTGGAGAAGATTCCAATATTTAACAATCGTACCAACAAAATTATGAATCATCTTGTTCTCGATGTCGAGGGAATAACTAAACTGCTTATGAATGTAAATCCCAATAAGGCTTCCAGACCAGATGGTATTCCTACACGATTCTACAACAGGTACGCAAAGGAAATTGCGTCGTATTTGATGAAATTATGTACCGCCTCCTTGGTTCAAGGAAAAATACTAGCCGAATGGAAGACTGCCATCGTAAGTCCAATGTTTAAAAATGGGAATGTTAATGATCCTCAAAATTATAAGCTGATCTCGTTAACCTCAATATTTTGCAGGATTTTAGAACACATCATCTATTTAAATATCATGTGGATGAAGGTGAGCTTTTAAACCCAAATCAACATGGATTCAGAAAAGGCCAATGCTGTGAAACACAACTTGCTCTTTTAATTCACAGCTTGATCTGTATTATAGATGAGCAATCCCACGTTGATTTAGTTCTATTAGACCAGAGATGGCCAACCCAAATGATTTGCGGGCCACTTTGGAAATGTATCATAGCGGGCCGCATATAAAATTATATATCCCTATATTAGATTTAGACCAACTATAAACATTTTTTGGAGTGAAAAATCGAAATATAATGAGTTATTATTATTGTGTTTACAATTATTCTTACATGTAAACATAGATAATATAATAAAAATGATAATAAACGTGTATTGTAAAGAAATACAGGGTGATTATAATTAAAGTTTAAGTTTCAAAACGCTGTAAAAAACGAACCACTGATTAGAATGATGTAAAAATTGAACGGCGTATTATTGAAGAAGGGGGAAAGAACATGAACGAAAAAAGCATCCATCAAATCAGTTTTTAACTGTCCTGAGGCAAAAAACTGCATAAAAAGCATCCATCTAATAGGTTTTTAAGTTTCGCGAGATTGGCGCAGAACATGTCCAATATGCTGTCCACTTTTGTGTGCAACAAGATTAAATCGGGAGAAACTTTGTTCCACAACCGATCGACGTGTCACCGGGATCAAGTTCAGAATGTGCTGTGCAATGCATGTCTTCAATTCAGCTACATTCAGAACTGAACACAACATCTTTCAGATTACCCCACAGCCAGAAATCACATGGATTAAGATCAGGTGATCGGGTTAGCCAGGCTGATGGGAAATGACGACTGATAATTCTAGAAATTCCGAAATGCCGCCACAACAACTGTTTCACATGATTTGCAATGTGCAGAGGAGCACCATCTTGCATTCATGTTCTTTCCCCCTTCTTCAATAATACGCCGCTCAATTTGACGTCATTCTAATCAGTGGTTCATTTTTTAGAGCATTTTGAAACTTAAACTTTAATTATAATCACCCTGCATATAACACTAAAAATGAAATATAAAAAGTATTTTGTAAAAGTTTGATGACTCTTATGGGCTGGAAAAATGGTCAAGGTGGGCCACATGCGGCCCCTGTATTAGACTTTAAAAAAGCTTTCGATACTGTGCCTCACACTGGGTTACTTAGGAAACTTCAGAGTTATGGCATATCTAGACAAATATGTGACTGGGCTGCAGACTTTCTGAAGGGTGGAGCACAGTGTGTAGTTATCGACAGTGAGCGTTCGTCACTTACTGAAGTGAGGTCCGGGGTTCCTCAGGGAAGCATGATAGGGCCTCTGTTGTTTTTCATATACATTAATGATTTGTGCGACATAATGCCAAGTCATGCGTGTAAGTAAAAAGGTGGCACCATTTAGCTTTGAATATACAATTAATGGTACTGTCATTAGAACAGTAGATTCCACTAAATACCTGGGGATAACAATTCATAACAATTTGTAGTGGAATGAGCATATCGAGAATGTAATTGGGAAAGCAAATTGTATGCTTCAATTTCTAGGTTGTAATTTAAAACAATGCACTCCAGAAGTTAAATCAATTGCATACAAGTCACTAGTGCAGCCTCACTTAGAATATTGTTGCTCTGTTTGAGGTCCCCATCAAAAGGGAATAAATGGAAGCATTAGAGATGGTCCAAAGAAAAGCCGCCCGATCCGTGGCAGGTATATATAGTTGGAGGGAAAGCATAAGTGTGATGTTGAAGGAGTTAGGTTGAGAAGACCTGGAGCACTGGAGGCACTGCTCTTGACAGAAGCAAATTGAAAAATTCTCGACTGACATACTTCAGAATGACAGAAAACAAATATTGGTACCAGGAACATTCATTTCTCAGAATGACTGCGAAAAAAAGATAAGAGAAATCAGAGACAGAACTGATTCATTTCTGTACTCATTTTTTTTTTCCACAAGCGATTAGGGAGTGGAATAGAAATGATTTACTGGGTGACTAAACATAAAATCCAACAGGAGTAGCTTTCTATAAAGTACTCCGGCCACACTGATCTGGGTTTTCCGTGGATTTCTCGGATCACTCCAGACAAATTGTAAGCTACCTTACTTTTGTATCTTTAATAATCAGTTAGAAAAGCAACAGTACCACAGCTTAAAAACAAATTCACAATGCTTTAAAGTTAGAATAGTAAATAAACAGATAATAGTAACAATAAAGAAATAGTTTACAGTAGAAGATCACGTTTAAACTCACCTAAAAAAGCGTAATCCTTAACCATCCAAAATTGTACACAACCTAGTTGGATTACATGGTCATATCACTAAATTTTCTGAACGTTTCGAGACTGTAAAATACTAGTCTAATAATAATTATACTAATGAGAGTAAAATTCACTGATAATTTGTAGTTTCAGATAGATTAAAGACAGGAAACATGAAAGTTTAAACAAATTATACATGTGCACTCTTTAATAAAAGATTATAACTTGAATGATTTAGAAAAAGCTTTCAATAATGTTAGGTGGGACAAGATGTTCAAAATTTTAAAGAATCAGGTCTATAGTATCAAGATAGAAGAATACTTTATAAACTATATAAGAATCAAGTGGCTGTAATAAAAGTAGAGAATCATGAGAGACATGCATCAGTTAAAAAGGGTATGAGACAAGGCTGTAGTCTATCCCCATTAATATTCAACTTGTTTGTAGAAGAAGCAATGAAGAAAGTCAAAGAAAAATTTCCATGTGGCATAAGTTTTCAGGGAGAAAAAATCAGTATGCTACGATTTGCTGACGACATTGTCTTGTTAGCAGAGAGGGCTGAGGATATTGAGAAATTACTGAATGGCATGAACAAAATACTGAAGGAAGATTTTGGACTGAATATAAATCAAAGCAAGACAAAAGTGATGAAATGTAGCAGAAATGAAACCAATACTAGTGGATTAAATATAAAAATAGGATCGGATGCAATAGAAGGAGTAAGAGAATTCTGTTACTTGGGAAGTAAAATTACAACTGAGGGCCGAAGCAGGAATGATGTTAAAAGCAGAATAGCTTTAGCAAAAAGAGCCTTCATGAAAAAGAGAAACCTTTTAGTTTCAAATATTGATCTAGGAATTAGAAAGAACTTTTTAAAACTCTTTGTGTTGAGCACAGCACTTTATGGTAGCAAAACATGGACTTTAGG
Organism: Vandiemenella viatica; assembly: GCA_031002005.1. Taxonomy (NCBI): domain Eukaryota; kingdom Metazoa; phylum Arthropoda; class Insecta; order Orthoptera; family Morabidae; genus Vandiemenella; species Vandiemenella viatica. The sequence goes on from CM061914.1 coordinate 69,950,797, forward strand.
AAAACGGGAAATAAAGAAAATTGAAGCATTTGAAATGTGGTGCTACAGAAGAATGCTGAAAATTAAGTGGACAGACAAAGTAAGAAATGAATGAGTTTTGGAAATGGTGGGTGAGAAAAGAAGTTTGTGGTAGAAGCTTACAGAAAGAAGAAACAGGCTGGTAGGTCATATTTTGAGACATGCAGGATTGGTAAATTTGTTAGTGGAGGGAACAGTCAAAGGTAAGAACTGTAGAGGAAGACAGAGATTAGAATATATGAAGCAGATAATTGTGGATGTGGGCTGTATGGTGTATGTAGAAATGAAGAGGTTAGCACAGGATAGGAAAGGATGGAGGATTGCATCAATCCAGTCGAAAGACTGACGACAGCAAAAAAATTTGAATAGTTAATTTTCGAGCTTAAAAAGTAGTTTTTATGCTACCAAATAATATTACAAATAACATTTTTTAAGTTTCAAGTAATTGACGGTTGTCTAATAAAAGTTATAAGTAATTTTAAAGTAGCAAAATAAAATGAAAATGTCGTCAATTATAAAATAGAATTACCTTTAAAGCCACTTCAGTAACTAAAAACACTTAAATAAATTAAGTAATGCTCTGTAAATAACATTTTTTTGAAATAAGTTGCAAATAAGAAAATAGTAATTTCAAGCAGAATTCTAAGACAAAGGTTTATATGTCAGATTTTAGAAAATTAATAACTTTTGGAATACTTAACGGATTTTAAAGAAAGTTAGCTCATTGGAATCAGCAGTCGTGTGAGAACATTTTTGCAATAGTTTAAACTAAAAATTATAAACCTGAAAAAAAATTACTCGGTATGTCAAAATAACCACACAATTTCTCTAATGAAAAGAAATGTTTTACAAGGATTTGACGAAATTTGAGACTAAAACCCACTAATCATAAAACACTTCTGAGGAGGCGGTCTACACATAGTGATTTTCTGAAAGCGCTCCGTTAACATATTTTTCTTGAACATTTTTTGATTTCGGTAGTAAGATGCCATTCTGATTAAAGGAAGTGCGGGTTGTACGGCTTCAGAAGACGGTAGATCTTGGTGGCGTATGGACGTGTAGTTGGATTCAAGCGCGTTATGCGTGGGGGATCATGGGAAGACTTGGAAACAGGAAGCGATAGTGAAGCTCTTCAGGGGGGCCATGTTGAAAATTTGAACTTTGCGATACATGTGTACAGTTGGGAGGAGAGTGTGAATTTTCAGTTCAGGGTTCGGCGGTCCTGTTTTGCTTCATTTCTTGCAATTTACGTGTGATGAGTAGTCTGATGCGATAGCTAACTGCAATTTATGTAATATATGGAACTTTTTCAAGAATACATTGCTTTCGTGATCTGAACTTTAAAATTTTTCATTTCTAAAATTGTACCTTTCTTACCTAGGGTTTATATAGGTGAGTGGCGGCTGTTTCTATTGTGCAGTTAGTGATTTCTGAAGGTTGATCATGGTTTCTGAACATTTGTCAGACATTATAAGTATTGGGTAGGTGCAACAGTTTAGGTGAAGAAGCTGATACACACCCCGGTACGCGGCTTGACCCCTAACAAAATGTTGGGATGGTTTCTCACAATAGCCCATGGGCGCCTCCTGCCATATCCCGTATATCCCTTCCAAACCATTACCTTCCCGGATAGGTGCAATGCACCCTCCGCCACTCACTTTTAGTGAATCGTGGAGTAATAGTAATAGTAAGCGCCCATGGATGGGCAGCCTATTTAAGACCACAGCCTGAGTTGCCCTCTTTAGGCTGCAGTCCCCATTGATGATTAGAGTGTTTCGCATTGTCTAGTGTTTCTCTTGTATGTTTGGCCCATAACTGATCTTATTTCAAAAGAAGAGTACTATTTTCAAATGTAAGGGATTTAATACTCATGGAGTTATGATAAACAGTTAATCACCTTAACTCCAACCATGTAGTTCATGTGCCTAAATGATTATCAGTTGTTATGAAATTATTGCAGCTGGCACCTAGCTTGATTGAACCTCAAACTAGGAAAGGGAAGGTTCACATTGTAATAAAAGTCACTGTTGCTAAGTTCAAATTCAAATTTCCACAATATTCTTCGTAAAATTTACACAATTCCAAACAATTGATAGGCTATTGCAAATCTTCTCCAAGTTCTTAGACTATAAGTTATGAAAAGCGATCAGACCTGACCAACCCCATTATAAAAATTTTAAAGTCACATTGAAGTTAAAAATGTTCCACTGTTCTACAGAAATTTTAAAATGGCTACCCCCACCTTTGCATCACCATGTGGCACTACCCCCTGTTTTGCGCCCAACACCACACAAACTGACAACATCTCCGTTCCAGTGGTATCCAGCCAAAAGACCGCGAGGAGCGCCCGTTGACCATATATATAGACTCAATGTTTTCTCGGCAAATCACTCTGCTTTCAAAGGTCAACTGGTGTAAAAACTGTGTCATCATGTTCCAACCTTACAAAATAGTTCTTAATTTTTGGCTCATGCTACTCCTATCATTTTGAAATTTTACCAGTAACTAGAACTTTAGGTAACTATAAATTTTTATCCTTATAAACATTTCTGTATCAACGGTTTAGCTGTAAAAAAATTATTTTCTGTGATTCCTAAATTTGTTAATAACTTTTACAGTTTAACATCTATGAGGCTCAAACAACCTTTAATTTATTTCTTATTGAATTCTCTTTCGTTTGATATGAAACACGACCTGTTTATTCTTGTATAGAAAAATATGAATTATGTCGCAATATGCTCTTTTCGACCCTGCTAATAACTTTTTGATAACTTTGAAACACACTTTAAAAGATTCTATGTGTTCCCAAATGCCTATGGTGTATTTCTGAAGTCGCTACCTGTTTTCTCCCATTTATTATTAACTTTTGAAGTGTACACTGTTCTAACAGATGTAACCCGGAAGTTGAGCCCTTTCAGACATGTTTAAAAAAATCTCTACTTTGTTTCATCCCGATCACAATACTATATATATCTTTACAAGGCTTACTGAAACTTGTTTCAAGGACATCATAGTATATTTTGAATATGTTTTTCTCCTGGAATTTACGTGTATTACTCAAATAATTAATGTTTCTTTGTGCCATGTGTGCGATTTTACTGTATATATTTGAAAAACAACCTTTAAACTGTACTGAGGGTTCTAAAACTTTAATATGTCATGTAAACAAAAATTATGTTACTTTCTGGCTACAATTTGACTTCCTATATCATACCAAAATATAACTCCTTGCATCTTAGAGTGTATAATTACGTGTTAAATTTTTCATACCGGCTTTTAGCTTTTAAAGTACTCAAACGTTTTAGTATGCTTTCCTTGCTACAAAATTTATCATCTTTTGACTGTTTATTATCCTCAATATCTCAAAAAGTGAAGAAAATATTGACCTTAGGGAAATTATATCGAAACCAAATATCGCAGATGTTATGTTGTGTCTTTCTACAGGTGTTTAGTTGGATTTAGAACTTTAATTTGCTATATTTGATATATTACCTAAATTGACTGTTTAATTTGATTTATTTGTTGCATTAACTGCGTAAATGGCTCTAAAGCTGCAGTATTGCATATTTCACCTGAGCCCATTATACTGTAAACAAATTTAATTATACAGATTTAAGAAATTCTAAGGTAGCTTACACAAAGTTGATAGCACTAAGCCACAGCTGCACTGAACCTCACAAACCCTTCATTTTGTACTGGGGGTTGCCTGTATTAAACTTCCATCATGGAGGTGCTGATCTTGTTATTAACCCTGTAGACTGGTTTAACATTGACCTTCCTCAACAACTACCCTGTGTGATTCCTTGTGACTTTGATGGGGGGGGGGGGGGTAAGACAGCCACTTTGCATAATGTGGTTTGCAAGTGACTACAGAAAAAACTCTAAATTTTTACAAGTATCTGATAAAGAGACAATGGCTCACAATTATTTTTGTGTCCATTTCACACTCAGAGGACGTAGGAGATGTTATGAGTGTCAAGAAAAAAAGATGAAATATGAACACATGCCTCTGCAAAACAGGGGATATGGTAGTTTTTAATTTAGGAACATGCATTTTTACCTTTTAACTATTGAATAGTAACGCAAAAAGCTATAAGAGACTTAAAACTGTGTATACCTCATGTAGGGCTTAGAGGTAAATGTAATAGTGTTAACATGCAACTGATAACCCGTTTTTAATATGTGTATATACTTGATATTAAACTCTACCATTACAAGCAACAAATATTTCAATTTTACATCACAATGTCTGCTATATTCTATGTTAATAAAAGTTGTTGAGCATTTTAATGCAATGAATATACAAATTTAAGTATTTTTTCAATATTACAAAAGAATTATGGTTTTAGGGTCAAATTTTATAAGGCGCACAGGCAACACATGCTTTTCTTCACAGTATGGGCCACCTTGAGGCAAACATGCTTCAAATACCCAAGTCTAACGTGCACCACAGGAATAAGGATAAGAACATAGGGTATTTACATACCTCCATCGCTTCTCATATTTTTGCCTACAAAGAGAAAACAAAAAACTTGCTTTCATGAACTAAGTAATAACTTTATTTTTTTTAAAAAAAAGGTAGTCTTTAAATTATAAGTCTTGGGGGACGATCTTAGTAAATGGCTTTTTAAATTATATGTGTAGTTTTTTTTTTTTTTAAATTCTAGTAGTTTATTGATTATAGGAAAAAAATCGATTAAAAATTTGGTTTTATTTTAAGTCAAAATTACATTTAATTTATTTCCAACTTTGCTGGTGTAAAGAAGTTTTTAAAAAAACTATTACAGTGATTACATAGTAGTATTGTCAATTCAGTTTTTATTTCCTCTGTGGTTACTCTTCTGTTTTTGAACCATTAAGATTGTGGAAGGTAAAATACATTTACTGCAAAAGATAAAACAATAACAAATATGTTCATGTAGGCATAGAAGTAACACAACCAAAATTCTGTTATTTTCATATATTGACATAAAATGCCAGTTCAAAATTCATGTTGCTGTTACCAGATATATTGAGATAAAAGAAAAGGAAACATCTCAATAACAATTATAAACATCACAACAATTATACAAAAAGCATTTGAAAATTGGTTTCAAGCCTATAGATGTTTCATGTAATTGGTTCCATGACCCTGCACTGCACATGAAATGCAATAGTAGCTGTCTGTCAATCTGTCCACATTGCAAAGTGCCCTAATATGACTGTAGAGCAGCAGTACGCCTGAGAATATTTCTAAGAAATATACTGAGAAAGCCCACAGCACAATATGACCACTTCCCACCACAAGATTGAATGGTTTCAGGTGATGTTGCAGGTGTTTTAGCATAATGGAAACAAGTGTCCCAATATAATATTATAAAATCATATGTAATTATGTCCTTTGTATTTCCTGGCATAAAGCTAGATGAACATTTAGTTACTCTTAGACAATATTTGGCTGTTACAGTTGCTCAGAGATAGATGCAATACAATTAGCCTATGTGTAAGTTGCGCAAGAGTTATGTCCAGAACAGTATTAAGGTATGCTAAAAATATTAGTTTAACATTTTAAATCCATCATCAGAGTGGTTACTATAAAGATGTGAAGTATTACAGAGTAAATTTGTTAAATGACCACTACCATTAAAGAACTCACATTCTTCAGACATTTGAAATTGCTATTTCTGATGTTGCAGAATAGTGTTGGAATAAAAAGGGAAAAATTGTTTGAATATAAAGAAAAATGCATTCTCTCTTTTAATTTGGGGACATTTTAGGGATTGAAAAAAATTGGACAAGAGTTGTGTTCTCTGGTGGCTGAGAAGAATCTATTTATCTAACAACAACAAATATAACAACATTTGACATGGCGACAATAACAGGATATGAAGCTTCTATATTTTTGATGGCTCCATTGTTGTAGATTTAAATAAATAGTTTATTTATCATTAAATATGATTATTTTGTAAAACCTATTTGTAACTCCCACACCAAACAAGGAAGCAAACTAGATGAGAATGAATGCAAGCTAACTCTTATAAATACATTAGTCACAAAATTTTACCAATGTTATTTCTTTTGACTTCCTGTGGTAAACTTGGTGAGGGTTGTAGCATAATGGAAACTAATATTATAAAATTATATTGATAATTTATTGGTACAAAATTTTATCAATCTTCTTTGTATTCTCTGGCATAGATCTAGATGGACATTCAGTCACTCGTAGAAAATGTTTGGTTGTTATAATTGTGCACTCAGAGATAAGTCAATGAGGAGATGTTATATCCGAAACAATGTTTAGTTATGCTACTAATGAGTTAAATTAGAGTTGTGTCTCCTCATGGCTGAGATAAAGAACCTATTTATATAGCTATGACAAATTTAAAAATATCTGACAGTACATCGTGTGGTAAGGAAAGTATGTAAATGGAGTAGAGTTACAAGGGGATCATTCTAGCAACAATTCAAGTGAAAAATGGGGAAATCCAGTGACATAATTGACTGACAAATAACAGATTGTTATGGACTGGCACCTTTGAATGACAATCTCAAAAATGGCGAGGCTGGTCATGTGTTTGCTTGCTACTGTAGCAAGCATCTGCAGAAAGTGGTTGAAGGTTGGTAAAACCATGAGCAGGTGACAAGATGTTGAATGTCTACACCTTACAACAGAATGGGGAGATCAGAATCTTTCCCACTCTGTAAGCAGGACAGGGGAAATCTGTGGCAGATCTGACAGCAAAGTACAATACTGGTACAGGCACAAGTGTTTTTGAGTACACTGTTCAATGCAAACTGTTGAAAGTGGGCCTCCAAAACAGACTGTAAATGTGTGTCTGGATAGGTGCAAGGAGCAGTCGTTCAAGTTCTTGGGGCACACACAGTCCTAGTATCCAAGACTGGCTCTCGGCAGATCATGCTGTGACTACCCTTGAAGCTATTGCTGAGCTACCCAATGATAAGTACTGGACAACAGATCTTGATCACAAGTTGGCACTTGATTTCAGGCATCAGGGAGCACTAAATTTTCTCATTTAGATATGGGAGTCATGATTTGGAATAAATAACAAAAGGAAGTGATGAAAAATGTATCTAAAACACTCAAAATCAAAATTTGTATAGTTCAAAAGTAGTTGGTTTGGTAAATTGCACTGAAAGAATTGATAATAACAACCAAGAAATGGGAAAATAGCTGTGCAGGGAAATTATCACCAAGCTATATGCTTCATCACACTTAAGTTAACTTAAAATTTCAGTTGCAGTTATAAATTGTAATGAAAGCAATCATGTAGAAATCAAGTCAATATGCATTGTCTTCACGTATCATTATCTTAGCCAAAAACATCATCTCTCATAGAATATGGGGTCCATTATCACCTTATTCTACATTAAATGACTTACTTTTAGTTGAGATACACAACATATCATTGTGAAAGTATTTAATAGCATATTAAAATTTCATTACCTCTCATACCTCCTTTCATAATCGTGAAGTAGGGGCAGAGTAACACATCATATGATCCTTGTAGTGACTATTACAAAACCAAAGGTTGCAGACAAATATGACATATGTGCATGAATATATAGTGTAATATATTTCAACACTTCTTTTAAGTGTTGAATACTTAACACTCATGCATGAAATTAAATTTCTGTTTCAATTACACCATTTGAATAGCACCATCCATTTATTTAATTTTTTTCTGTTCATCTTTTTGCAAGAGGTAAGCGTTTACCAAACACAATTGCAAGCTGCACTAAGACTAGAGCATACTCACTCGCCCTTGGAAGGATGGTGGCGGACAACATGAATGATGCGACCTGGGGGATACAGTGGCTGGTGGACGGTGAGTGCAATGCTCGAGTCTGATGGGTGGACGGCAACTGACTCACGTGCAGCATCTTTCTGCTGCTGGTATTCTGTCATGCTTGAATCTCTTAGTTCTACTGCAGATGTGGGTATTGGAGCGCAGCCACAGCAAACCACACTGCAGAAGATTGTCTTCCACTAAAACAATGCCAACAATGTCTTATAGGAATGATACAAAATAGCCTGCCTTTTGTTAAGATGCTACAGAGAGAGCAAACATCTAAAACCAGTATGCGCAAATCATAGTTTAACTAATCTTGATAGAAAATAAATCAAATTTCAGAAATTAAAAATTAATAACTATCTTTAATACAAACAATTATAAATGTGAATCCATCAAATGCCACAACTTTTGCAAGCCTTGAATCCACCCACCACATCAAACAACAGCAACCCATCAAAAACTAAGACTTTTGTTCCTAAAACCCTTTCTCCCCCTATGAGATTATCCCTCAGTAGAACCCATACTTCACAGAATACCTCTATCACAATTACTATATTCCTCAGCTTACAATATAATTCCATGCCCTTTGCCATCGTAATACAAAGACTTGTAGTATGTACAGTGCCTGCATTACTTTCAGCAGCAGCACTACCAATAGAGAGAGCTTTCTAATCATAAAGTATGCTTTTATATCTTTTACTAGTTAACTTCTAACTTCTGAGGTAGGTCAAATTTTCAGTCTATGGAAAATGGTTATAAATAAATGGTATTCAGCAAAACTCCCCGCCATAGTATTATACCAATTACTTTATTTCTTGTTTTGCTGTTCACACTATTTAGAGTTATCATCTTCAATGACAGTGCCTCAGAACTGTTCATTCATTATTATGGACTATCTGGAAATACCATTCCATTTTTCATCCCCTTTCAACATCCATTCACCTCACTATCTCTTGGAAATACACTCTGTTTCCTTTCCTCTCTATCTCCCAAAAAATGTTATCAATGTGTAGTTTTTATCTCCGGGTGGAGCCATGTCAATCATGCCATCATGCTGTGGCTTATATGAATAGTGGGGATAATAATGAATTTTAGAATTAGTTAAATCATGTGGATGTGAACTTGGCACAGTAAGCTGCTTCTCCATACAGGGTACAAAGTCTGATGAAATATCATTTTCAAACTGTATTAGTTTCTCCTAATACCAGCAGTAGCTTTTATTTTGTACAAATAAATTGAGGAACATTTGACTTCTTGTTTTGTTTCAGCAATTGACTATTTATTACCACTGGGTTCCTTGTGGTGTGTTCCATTTTAAATAATTCAAGGAGATTGTATCATATATCTATAACTTTACGTAAACAATTTAGAAGAGAGCCTACCATATACAATTTATACAGTAATGGGATTTTATAAACATTTTCTTAATAATAAAGCACTTTTAAATCAAGAATCGTAAAGAAAAATAAGATTTAAAAAGTAATTTTCTCAAACTGAATGCCATCAGCCACATTCATTTCCATTAATAAACTATAAATTGTGATCAGTTTGAGGTGTAATTTATATAAGCTACAAATGGAACAAAGTACAAAATTTAAAATGATAAATTAATGGAAAGAACTATGCCAAATTTTAATTTCACAGGTTGTTTTCAGCATAGGTAGATGCATTCTGAATAAAGTTTGGGTAAGTAAAATAAATTCTAAGTATGTTTTTAGTAACAAAAATAAAATTGGAATCTTTGATAAAATAGGTCTAAGAATATGATGAGGTACAGAAAATCAAGAAAATTACAAGGATTAAGAATATGACAACAGTTTCATGAAAAGTATAAAATATACAAGGGAATAATAGGATTTTCCAAGTTTAATTGTAGAAGCATTGTCTCATTTTCCCTTGCTTAGATGCTTATGTCACAGATAGAAATTAAGATTTTAGAGAAGCACTGTTGAGGAGTTAATGAGCTCTCATAAATAAGAACAGTTTTCCCTAAGCAACATATATAAATTTCAGCCTGAAGTAAAAAGGTGTGGGAAATGAATGGTGCAACTTCTGTTAATCATAAATTACTCTCAGATTCGGATCGATAATGTAACACACACCAAAAGATAAGTAAAATTTTTAAAAAATAATACAAACTAAAAATTATGGCAGAAGAGTAAGTATATTAAAAGATATTAGTAAAAACAGAAATATAACTTCTTGAGAGCATAGCAGAAAAACTATGTGGTTTTATAAAAAAAAAAAAAGTTGTCATAAGTGAAAAGCAGCAGAAAAAATCAGCGCTTTATCATATGAAAATTTCAGACAGCAGCAAATTGGGATGCTGAGAAGATTTTACTGTCTCATTTTCCCTATAAAAAGTCAGCCATATTGAGCTCTGGGATCCAGTTTTCAACAGTACTTGGTCGTGGGTGGTCATGTGTTTCATGTCTCCATAAGAAGTTAGTAGTTATCACCATACAGGTGATAGAATTTAGCAGGAGTTTTTGAGACATATAAATTTTCATACAATGCAAAACCATCATCAAACATTTAGCAGTCAGCAGTGAGCAATGTCAAATATTTGCATGAACTGAAGGTTTTTACTAAGGTTTTCACTAACCTGTGGGAGAGTTGTGAAAACTTCATTGGAGGTGTGCACTTAAAGCAAGTTAGTTGAAACTACCTGCTTTCTTCATCAATGGATATGTTTGTCAGATGCCTTTCCTTATGCTTATGACTGATGCAGGTTCATCTACAAAAGCTTTTCAGAATATGCTGGTTTTGATAAAGTGACTTTTTCATTTGGCTGTGCAAGCTCCTACCTGTTAGCTATTACACTTTAAGTTAGTAGCTTGGTGACCAATTTTCAAGAAACCATGCATCTTACAAATCTGATTTCAGTAGTATGAACTTTATCAGTAATAGTCAGAGTTAATGACTAATATGCACTTCTCCCCCAATCAAGCATTATGTCATTATAATTGGCAACCAAATTTTATATACAGTAACTGTTTAGACTGTCAAGATTTGGAGATAACTTACAGGCTGTAAATAATTATCAAAATTTTGCAGATGTTAACACAGAAGATTTTGGAAACAAATATTGAACAAGGCAAACCAAATCAATTACATTTATTTTTTGATGCCAAAACATTCATTGTATGTTGTGATTCATGTTGGGGAAGACAGTAAAAAGGTATGTTTTTCTGGGAAGGGTGGAGATAAATATAGGAGGAGAGAAAGGTGAAGATTATCTTAAGAGTTAGATCCATTACATACTTGGTACCCATTATGTGCAGGTAAGTATTCAAGTACAATGTCTTGTTGGTAGTGAGCTCTCTGAATTAAGCTTATTATTATGTCCAACAGTGTGTTCAACAACATTATGATTAATATTTTGATTAACTACCATTTATCTGTAGCCATAATCTCATTTCTATGTCTTATCCAACTTACTTTAGGATCCTTGCTTCTTTTAATAGTATTGATAAGGTCAGCTCGTAATGATTCCAGTTGATGTAGTCCTATACGTGGAACAACATCCTTCCCTACTACCACAGATGTAATGAACAACTTACTATGCTCCACAGCAGGCATGCTGAAAAGATAATAACCTTTTAGAAACTTTCAGATTTTTTTTTACAAAACTGTAATTAAAATTAATATTTGCCTTCTGTAATAAAAATGTTAACAAATAGGTAATTATCTTTTCTCAGAAGTATGTATTTCAAAGCATAACTTAAAAATTCCATTATAAAAATCAATTAAAAGTAACAACAGATGAGAAACTACACCCTATACCTTGTGTGTTCCTGAAATTATACTTAATAGCAGTATTTGTTAACCTAATTTAATCATGGTGTTAAAAGTAGCTGTACTTACTGGAGATAGGCAGGAAACATTTTAAAAAAAAGAACAAAAAAAAAAAAAAAAAAAAAAAGTCAGTTTTGAGATGATCTTGCATGCTAGAGATTCTCTATAAAAATTTTGTAGTAAGGTGAATGCTCCTGAAAAGTTATTTTACAAACACTTTGTAAGATGCAAGTGCAAGGATGTAAATAGTTGGCTCACAATAGCCAGCAGGACACATATGTTTTGGTGGAGTCATGGAAAACCAGCAGATGTGTTTTTCAGCAAACTGCCACCCTTGTAAAACCATTTTTCAATCCGTCCACTGGTGGAATCCAATATTAAAGACAGCTGTGTGAAGGGCCAGCATTGATGACAAGCATTGGGAAGTGTTGCAAAAGGTTAAGGGAAAGCAAGAAGCTTTCTAAGGACTTGCACCATTGATTTCATCACAATCAACCTATGAAGAAGAGAACAACACTCCACTTTGATGTTTTCTTCTATCTATTTCATGGACCTGTCTATCAAAATGGGAAGAAACTTTGGGTGTCTGCCTGCAGGATGGACACAATAGTATGAGGTGTGGGAACGCTGTCCCAAAACTGGGCAGTGGAGGTAAACTTACTTGTGCTTTGAGTGTTGATGTGAGCAGACCTTTGTCTGACCACTGACATCATTTGAGAGGTCCAAGGTGCAATTCCCATAACTGGCAGAGTAGTCAGCAGTGCACAGACTTTGTAATGTGCCACAGAACAAAGTAACAAGTTTCTAACATGCTGAAGGCCCATAAAACATCCCTGAGCAATTAGCTAGAGACTTGTTAAATGATCCTGCTGAACTTAAACTCTCTAAGACTTAGTATAGGTATTAAAATAGATATTAAATCTTGTCTTGATAACAAAAATCATTTGATTTGTGAAATCAATTTATTACTTTTTTTAATTAATTTTATTATTATTATAATTGTTATATGTAACCCACTTAGTTATGTCATGTGCAGAGCAGAGAAATATCTAGCAGTTTTTGTCACTGGCATAATACAGTTCAGCTGACAAGTTTTAAAAGCAGAACCACATAATAAAAATATTATTATAAATTGGTACCACAACCTGGGGGCCCAAATTGTTTTGATAAGTTGCAAGTTTTAAAAGCAGAACCACCCACTAAAGAGATTACTATAATTTTTTTTTAATAATATGGAGGCACACTGACATATTCTATTTTGTCTTCATTATTATCATTATTGTTTTGAATTCAGTTTTGGCTTTCATTCTCAGGAGATGATGTGTTAAACATGCACTACTAAATGTAACTAACATTTGGTAGTCTTGAAGGTTTGAAAGCTCCTGCCAATCAGCTGGTTGAGTGGCTTGAGCTAATCACAGAGTGGTTTGTTTTCTTTATGACAAGGCAATCCACACATCATGAAGTTTTAGGTCTCTGTCTTGTTGATATTGTTAGGGCAATTAGTAATCCCTTGAAGCTCTTTTACCTGCCTTGGCTACCATAGATTGTTGTAAAACAAGTCTAGTATATTCAAATTTGATGGCATGACTGGCTGTAGAATCTAGATTAATGCCTCACAATGTCCTACTTGTCTGTGTTAGCATATTTGATTTATATTGGCAAATATGTTCATGTAGCCTGTTGACCATTGTGCAGACAGTCTCTCTGAAGTAGACTAATACACAGTTGCAAGTGGGAGTTGGCAGTTATTTACTTTCATTAAAGAGGTGCTAATATTTATATGTGCTTTGTACCTGTAGACTGATCTGATGTTAAGATTCCCAATGCAATCCATGATGCCACTGATGTAAGGTAAGACCACGACTTGCACAGTGTGTTTCTGGTTTGGTCTGAGGCAATCACATTTGTATTAGTGTTACATGTGAATGTAGCTATCATTATGATCCTGATTAATTTTGAAATTGTTGTATCCATTTATTTAGATCCAGATAATACAAAATTTTACTACTACTTGTGCTATTAATGAACTATGGCCACCATCCACTATTACCATGACTTGGAACCAGTGGATATGCCTATACTTCCTACCACTGTGTACTTTGTTTTTTAATAAGCCAAGTTAGTATAACACAATAGCACACCAAGTTTCCTGTGATGAATGGGTTTTGTGTGTGACTTAACTTTATCTGTGTTATCGTTTTTGGTCTTTGTCAACATTTTACTAGCAATTGCTGAAAGAAATGTATGTGATTCAACTAAATCAACATCACACTATGCATTATTACTTAGCAATAAAATTTTTTAAAAAATAATAACTTACCTTAATGTTCCTCCTGGTGGTGAATAGGCAAAGCAAGTAAGACTAGGATAATCCTGTTGTAATAAAATGGCTAAAATGGCTGCTGTCCCAGCACCCAAGCTGTGTCCCACCAGCACTAATTCAAATTCATTAGTGCCACAAGCAGGATCATGACTGAATGCGGTTTCCAATATAGATTCCTCTTTCAGCTTCTGTCGAATGTATTCAGCTGCTTGCACCATGCCCTGTTAGCCAGAATATGTGATTATTTGTATTGATAACATTTTATTTTGTATACAAGCCAATATATGAATACACTACTCTATCTGTATTGAGTGTTGTGTAGTATGTCAGGGTTATCTCATGATATCATACATCCTAAACTCTTTATATGGTAGCTGGTAACAAGATACAAATATATGATAAAAATGTGTGTGTAAAGTACTTTTTTTTTTTTAATGGCTTTACGTCTCTCAACAGCGAGGTCTTTAGAGATGGGAAAGGATGGGATGCAAGGAATTCGGCCATGGCCTTTTGAAGGAAGCATCCCGGCATTTGCCTGGAGTGATTTGGGAAACCATGGAAAACCCAAATCTGAATGCCCGGACGGGGATTCGAACCACCGTCCTCATGAATGCGAGGCAAGAACGCTAACCGTTGCACCGCCACGCTTGGTGTGTAAAGTACAGAAAAATTGTGAATCAAAGATATCTGTGTTTCATGTACAATAAAGGTAGAGAACATTAATGTGTGATTTGTTATTTAGCCTCATGGAAAACTCTTATATCTAACATTAGAACAACACCCATTATTAAACCAAGTTCACCATGGAGACTGAAGTACATTAACACCTTCCATTACTGGCTGCTACACTAAAAAGTCAGGTAAACAGCTTGATGGGCCACAGAGATTATTAGAAACCAATGCATAACAACCAGTATCTACAAACAGATTCTCATCATGTTCCAGAACTAAACAGCTGAGTTCACAAAATTTTAGCTCTCTGCACAACTGTGTTATATGCAAGGGGAGCATAGTCACATAATGGAGAAATTTAATGTATTCATTTCCAGTCAATGTCTGCAGCCTTGCTGTTTATAATTCATTTTCATAATAATATTGCACTTTTCAGCTCTGAACATAACCTTGTTATAGATCCATTATGTTGCCTTAGTAGGAGGCCTATTATGAATAACTCATATAGAGAATATTTTTAATATTCTTACAAATAAAACACTTTTCAGATCGAATTCTAACAATTTTTGGAAAGAAACAAAAATAGCTAAAAGTGAAAATTTTATGTTAAACTCATTTGTTGCCTCCATGTTCACAAATAAAGCATAAAATTATGGTCAATTTGATGTGTAACAGATACAGGCTAGAATTTTCCCTTAAAGAGAAAGTTCAGTTTCAAGTCATATTTTGCCATGCAATTGAAGGAAAAAATGAGAAATCACATAATTTAAAACTATCAATTAGGGGAACGAGTTATAAAATTTTTTAATATCACAGTTTGTTGTCAGCATAGTTAGAAATATTCTGAATAAATTTTAAATAAAATAAGTAATTTTTTTAAGTAAGGTAAAGAAGCCGAACTTTTTAAATAAAAGAGCTGGGAAGATAAAAGTAGGCCTAAATGAGAGAAGAAAAATTCATATAATTATAATAATATAACAGTTTAATAACAATTCCAGATTAAAAGGGAGAAAAACAGAATTTTAGTGTCAAAACTTTATGACATCGCCAAGTGTAACTTTTAAAAATTATTGACTCTTAAATAAGTAAATCTATGATAAAATTTATCAAGCCTTAAAAGATTCTAAATAAATTAAACTATAACATATTAAAATTTTGGGAAAATCCAAGTAAAATTAGTGTGCCAAGAGAATGTGGATTTTGGTAATTCATGAGTCAGCTAAAGATTAGCTAAGGCTATAAAAAGTCAACCCGTGTTCCCTTGGGGAGCAGTTTTTAAGCAGGTAGTCAAGGTGAGAAGATGTGTGCCATAAGAGTTCTGTGATGGACAGTGAACCTTTAAGAGTTTCAGTAGTGGTGAAATGGGGAAGTTAGAAAAATTCTAGTTGTTATAAACTTTCTATTATTGATCAGGACAGTGCACTCTGGTTCTATTACAGGATGCCAAAGAGTGGTCTTTCAAATTTTGGGGGATATTTTCTGAAAGCTTGCCATCAGTGTGTGTGAGTTACATCAACCTGCAATCTAAATTCAAGGAGACAATAGTATTGATGCCTATCTTTCTGGTACCATTCTTGTACTACTCAGAGTACAAGAATATAAACCTTGTCTAAACAAGAACTATTTCATTTCATAACCCTTTAACTATTGGGGTAATAACAACGGTTTGGCAGCCGAATAATGAACCCATACAAGCATCTTTTAAAGGTACCAACACGATCAAGTTTGGTAGTAATGTTTTAATCCCCAGCAAGCGTAGTAATATGACAGCCTGTGATGGATGGACAGACATTCAGTAGAGCATTCCATTGAATAATGAATCCTAATACCAAGTGTTTAACAAATTCCTTGCAGTTACAGGCAGTTATATATTGATGAAACAAGACTGTATGAGAAAAGGCTGAATTAACATATCAAGCAACAAAAAACAGCAGCTAGAATTTTAAGATTCATTCAATAGTTAGGAAGCACTTTTATTTATTTTTGATGACTTAAAATAGCACTAAAAATTGAAAAAATAGTTAGTAATATAATACGTGTAGTGGTCTTCAATTTGATTTATTTGGCCATGTTTGCTCAAGAAAACAACAGAGGTGTGCCCCCATCGGACCACCTATGCTAGCTACAATAACAACAATACCACCTTGGATGGTTAGAACATGACAGCAAACCTAAATAAAATGTGGCTCTAATTGGAAAATCATGAAAATGCAGACAACTTATAGAAAGCTTTTGATATGGAAGTTTCTTAACTCCTTGATCAAAATGATCAGAACTATTGGTGGTAAAGAGGTATGATGCCACTGGAAACATACATACATGCAAAGAAATGTTGTTGAGTTAGATGTTAAAACCACCAGACTTCTTTTGAAAGGACATCAGTAGTGGCCAGGGTAGATAAAAAGGCACTACAATTTGCTGAACACTGAGATATAAATAAAGACAACAGCCTAACGCTATATGATGGATTGCTTGACTTGCTGCAGTGACCTCAACTCATGCCATGACTCCTATCGAGCAACCCAACCAAGTGACAGCTGAGCTGTCATGATTGGCCAGACTATTCAAACACAACTAAGTGCAGTTCATACAACAAAAAAGTCAAAGCAGTTTTACCAAAATGTCAGTAGTTAATACTAGGATGTAGCACTATCGTAAGCATTGAAATTAGTTAGAATGTGGTCAAATGATGGATTGATACTGTGCTTAAATACTTAATTGCCAGTGTTTGTTTTGTGATATATGACTAGGAAAATCTATTATGAGTAGTTACAAAGTATGACTGAAGAGTCATGCAGTGATAATGTTTCAAAACAATGTCTTAATATTTTTCTTCATCAGTCATATGAATGAAAAAAAATGTGTTCAGCTAAGATACATCAATAAAAGGATAAGAAAAGTAGAAGAAATATTTCCTGTTGATATGTGCTGTGCTAAAAATATTTGAGGCCAATAGACTACTAAGAAAGCTGTTTCTTGTACAAATTAAGAAAAATAAATTAAAATTTTGCTTGTTTCTAAATTTAATAAATTAATTAGACACATACTTTATGACCAAGCCAGTCTTCTCTTACAGGGTTCAAAGGAAGAGGTTCACCTTCAGCATTCAGATCAGTGATGACATCCTGCATTGGAAAAAGAATGATAGAAATAAAGATAAAAGAGGATAATTCTTAAATACAAATTTCATTATATATTAAATTATATAATCACTAATGATTAAATTATTAAAAAGAGCTTTGGGACTCTACAGGAATGAGACATTGAGTCCAAAGATTCATTACTTTTATCAGGTTATGTGGTAAAATTTGCAACACATATTATTTCACTTATCAGGTATTGAAAGAAACATTATTTATTTAGCTGACGAAACTTATACTACTAACAACTCATTTCAAATTAACACTGCAGATAAGTGATCTCAGACAAATGGTACAGAATACTGCTACCACTCATATCACACCTTTATACAATGGATTATGTAAGAACCAGAGAATTTTGGCAAATTCTAGTTTTGCTTAGGCGGGACAGAAATTTCGAGAAGTGCAGTTTTCAACTTTAAGGAATTTTCCTGTAATCTTCCCCATAGTAACAATTCATTATAAAACTCATTTTAAAGTGTATTTATCATATCGGGAAACGTTTAGTTTAAGAGATATTCCCGTTTGTTCACGTTTTGAACATTGTCATTGCGTCAAAGTGTTCAGACCAGTATTTTCCACCAAAATACAAGAGGAATATTTAGTAAAACTGATGACATTACCTTAAGCCTAGAAGAGATTCAAAATTCCAGAAATTTTAATGTAGACGTTTTGTGTATATCTGAGCATCATTTGTCTGATACAGGAATATCTCAGCTGTCCATCCCAAATTATAAATTAAGCTCTCATTTCTGCAGATGTAAAATGGAGAAAGGGGGAGTTGCCATTTTTGTTAAAAATAATATTGAATGCAGTAGTGTAGTTGTAAGTAAGTATTGTATAGAACAACACTTTGAATGTTGTGTTACTAAACTAGAATATGATAAGGAAGAGCTGATAGTGATAGCAATTTACAGGGCCCCCTCAGGTAATTTCAGACTGTTTTTATCTCATTTAGAGTCTTTGCTACTAAGTTTTACAAATAGCAAACAAATAGTATTATGTGGAGATTTCAATGTTGACTTTCTAAATCACAGCAATGATAGATTAGATATGGAAGCCTTGATGTTGTCTTTTAACTTAACAGCACTTGTAAATTTTCCTACGAGAATACAAAATAATAGCAGGACTGCAATTGATAATTTTTTTATGGATATTTCTCAGTGCAGTAATTACAGCATACATCCAGTAATAAATGGTATCTCAGATCATGATGCCCAGCTATTATGTATCGAGTCCAGGAACACTGTTAAACAGATAAAGAAAAGCTGGGTTTATAGAAGAAATATTAGTGAAAATAATATAAAACACTTCATAGATACCTTAAACAATGAAAACTGGTTAGAAGTATATAATGCGCAGGGTGTTAATGCGAAATTTGATTCCTTTCTGAATATATTTCTAACACTTTTTGAAGGTAGTTTCAAAAAAAGGAAAATTCTCAACACTCCAAACAATGAACTGGGCATGGGATGGATAACAAAGGGTATTAGAATCTCTAGTAAAACAAAGAGGGACCTTTATTTAAAAATGAGAGAATCAGATAACTATGCGCTGAAAGTTCACTATAAACTTTATTCTAAAATACTAAGAAATGTAATAAGGAAGGCCAAGAACAAGTACATATCGGCGAAAATAGAAAATTCAGACAATAAAATGAGAACAATATGGAATATAATAAAGACTGAAACAGGAAAAACTGTAAATCACTCTAAAGACATAAAAATAGAACAAAATGGACATGTGTATAGCGAAGTAGGGGAGGTTTGTGAAATATTTAACAAACATTTTACGTCAGTAGTAGATAAATTAGGCATAGAAAAGCAATCCCCACATAGTGCTCTAAGGCTTCTTGAGACTGCTTTCCCAAATAGCTTTGTGGAGATGAAATTGCCACCAGTAACAGTCTCAGAAATAAATAAACTCATTAAACAATTAAAACCTAAAAATTCTTCCAGCTATGACAATATTTCAAGTAAATTACTAAAAAGATGTTCAGACTGTATCAGTCATGTACTTGCTCACATTTGTAATGAATCCTTAATACAAGGTGTTTTTCCCGATAGACTAAAATATGCTGTTGTAAAACCATTATTTAAAAAAGGAGACGTAACATGTGTAGACAACTACCGTCCCATTTCATTACTTTCAACATTCTCAAAGGTTTTTGAAAAAGTCATGTATAGTAGAGTAATAAAACATGTTACACACTATAATATCCTAACTAATTCACAATTTGGGTTCAAAAAAGGATCATCCATAGAAATGGCTATATATTCATTTTTAAATAACACATTTGAGGAACTGAATAATAAAATGAATCCTGTAGGAATATTTTGTGATCTTGCAAAAGCATTTGACTGTGTAAATCATGAATTACTTTTAAAAAAAATGGAATACTATGGTATTTTTGGGACCGCAGGTAAATGGTTTAAATCATACATTGAAAGCCGAATGCAAAAAGTTTCAATTTTTGATTCTAAAATAAGTAAAGATGCTTCATCAGACTGGGAGAAAATAAAACATGGAATTCCACAAGGCTCTGTCTTAGGTCCCCTCCTCTTTCTGTTATACATCAATGACCTTCCTGGAAATTTATCCGACAAAGTTAAGAGTGTTTTATTTGCAGATGACACTAACCTGACTGTGCGTAAAACACCAAACAGTACTATAGAATTTAATGTAAATGAAGTACTTAGAGTAGTAGCAAATTGGTTTAAGGCAAATTCATTAAAATTAAATTTTGAAAAAACACATTATATTAGGTTTAAAACAAAAAACTATGCACAGCCAGATATATGTATAAACTATAAAAACAACAAAATCTTAGAAACAGAGAGTATAAAATTTCTTGGTATTAAAATAGATCAGAAACTCTGTTGGCATGATCATATCACTACACTACTGGCAAAGTTAAGTAGTGCCACCTTCGCAATACGAACACTTTCTCTAACAGCAGATCTAGAATTAATGAAACAGGTGTACTCCTCATATTTTCATTCAGTAATGTCATATGGCATAATTTTTTGGGGAAACTCTTCACAAAGTAAAAAAGTTTTCATAGCACAGAAAAGAGCTATTAGGTTTCTGTGTAGGGTAAAACCAAGAACTTCTTGCAGACAACTCTTTAAGAAACTCAATATTCTTACAATGTATTCTCAGTATATATATTCTCTCATGAGCTTTGTCATAGAAAATTTTAACCTGTTTACACCTAATTCACAGGTACACAGTTTCAATACAAGAAACAGAAATAACTTGCATAAAACACAAACATCTCTGTCATTAGTACAAAGAGGAGTTAATTATTCTGGGATACATCTGTTTAATAAACTACCTAATCGTATAAAACAGCTTTCAGATAATAAAGATGTATTCAAACAAAAACTTAGAGATTATCTTATTGGCAACTCCTTCTACTCCATTCAAGAATTTGAAGAAAATAATTAATTGTACTCATTATGACGTTAGCAAAACTCAGTTGCAAAAATGTATGTTTATTATTATTTCTTGTATTTGTAAAATATGTATATATATATATATATTTACTATGATATGACTCATATTATGTGTATATGTATCAACAATGACATGTTTCACATCCCAGAGGTACTTCCTCAGCAGGGATCCATGGAACAAGATTGATAAATAAATAAATAAATAAATAAATGATAACACGTGATGGGAAAAGTAGAAATTCTGAGATTTGCAATATCTCTAAATCGCGTAAAGCTACAACCGAACTTTTATCACCAGCTGTAGTCAGCACTATCCCCAATATTTTGGCAACAAAATTAAGTAATTCGGCGAATTTTAATTAGTATTTTTAACTAAGAGAAAATAATAAGCTTTTTTATTAAAAGAGATATTAATTTAAAAATTACATCAGTAGATTGCGCTAATTAAGACGATTTCATACATATAATGTTTTCCATACAAAGTTTTAGAATTTGTCCGGTAATTAAGTTTTTGAAAAATAGATTGTCGCGGATTTTGTTGCGTAAAATTCCAGAACACTTAGGGATTTTCCCCAAATTAGAATGTGTCACTATGCGGAGTCTTAAACAGCTAAAACTTTAAAACTAATTACTCTAAATTTCTCACGGGACTGCCGCTGGACTTCTAGTAGACAAGTCCAGATACTGACAAAGTTTAAACATTTTTTATAGTCTGGATCGTCAAATAAATTACACACACTTTTAGCTACGCGGAAGCAAAAAGATGTGATATAGTTGCTGACGTCACTGGTTCTAGTGGTTTCTATAAAAAGACCCCGCCGCCATTATGGTCTGTCTGTTCCTGCCTGTCATCTGTTCCTGTCTGTCGTTCGTCTCGGTTGGTTGTAACTCGCCATGCTGGCTAGTTCGAACATGTTGAAACTTTGGTGTCGCTTTATATAGTATCATTAATGACTGTTAAGAACTGGTAAATTTACTAAAGGGGTTCTGTCGGTTAAATTTCTCTCCACAACTTGCAAACTTTGGAAAAGAGTGTTCGATTTGCCTGCTCAACTGTTAAATGCTATTTTGAACTTGTGATTCTCTTAAAATAAAACGTGGAATTTTGGAAAGTGAACTTTTATCATTTCGTAGTTATCTGGCAACCTTTTCTACATTTGTGGTGTAACAAATATTGTGGCGACCTCAAGCATTTATGTTGAGTTATCCGGCTACATGGTCAAACCAAATCAAAATTATTTCATAAATTTTCTACAGAACTTTGAGTCTACACCAACTGTTAGTTGGGGCACTAAGGCTATACTTCAACCACGGTATCAGCTTTGGGTCTTACAATTATCAGAAATGCTATCAGTTTATTTGAAGTCATAAAGTCTAGGCAATGGGTGAAACTATTATTTCAAATTGACACAATATAGTTTTACTATTCAGTTAATCATTTCCAGCTTGTAAGACGCTAGCTTTGCATTGGGGTGGAGGCAACAGCTATTGTCTCAGCTTTAACCATGCTTATCCTAGGATATATCCAGCTATTGCTTTACTATGATGAAAGGTCACCACTTAGCTTCATTTTTACCTCAAGCTAAGGAAAGGTATAGGCAAATAATGTTCACCAGTCAGTTGTTGTTCAAAATCCCTATATTCTTGGAAGAGCTTGCAAAGACATTAGCTGAATAGCATCAGACAAAGTCACAAAAGAAAAGTTTTCAAGTTTGACTCAAGCCAAACCACACCCCATAGTTCACAGTACTACTTTCTTATTGGATAAATCATATAAAAGTGAGTCACATGCATCCATTGTTCAAACTGGTTGGTTAATGCCCACATTTAAGCTATCCCGAGGCTCCACTTGACGTAGTACTATCTTACTGCAATATTATGGTAAATTTGAATGAGCAAAGCTGCATGTTGATGAGCCTATGGTTTGTCATAGACTAACTTACTGCTACTGCACAAGTCTACATAGTTGCACTCTAACTGAAATTAGCTGGCCGACTGAGCTTACACGTGACGCGCTTGCAGTTACTGGACAACTGATTGAGCTAGTTGCTACTGCAAACAAGGAAAGTTCTGGTACTCACAGACCGTGGGAAGCTGCAAAGCTATCGTTTCACATGAGAAACTTCTGGAAAGCTAATCAGGAATCAAATCTCACGTCAGAAAGGTTTCGGCATTCAATTTTGACCTTGAAAAATAAAATAACCCTATCTCTCCGAAATTTTGGAAATCGCTAGATCTTGTAAAAAAGTCAACTTTAATTTTTATGAAAAATTTCGTAACTTTAATAGTTTAGCCGAAAATAAATAATTTAGATAAGAATTTTTTAAATATTGCTCCAGGCGAATGCTTAAAACTGATGCAACGCAAAATACTATTTTCAACACTACAAAAATCTGCTTTCTATCTTGAATAAACATATAAACTGACTTTAGAAATAAAATACAATATTGTTCAATCTAACTCATGGTTCTAAAAATAAAATTTTGTCACACAGTTACAAAACTTATAAGATACTTGACAAGCTATTGCTTTCTTACCATTCTTGAAAAGTATCACACTTTACTCAATTCAATGCATATTTAATTACATTTCATGATTTCACATACATTTCTAATCAACTTGTAAGGTTTAAAATTCCATGTTTACATTGGTTGTTTTCAGTTCACAGCATTATAATATTTGTTAATTTTTATAATAGACACATAATCCAGTTACATTTACATTGTTTATGTGAGACTATATCGTGCATAGCAACTGAAAAAAAAATTGCTCTATGACTTCAAAATATCTCAACAGTTGTGGTTCAATGAAGCAATTTCTTTACTTTATCTTCAGTTCTTTGAGTGAAATTTCCTAACCACCTACTTTTGCATTTAAAAGATTTAAAATTTTTTCAGTGTTTTTGCTAAATTTTTCATCACTTTCTATGGTAATTTATTCCAATCCCTGTCTCCCAGACCAACAAAAGAAAAATTTTAGAGCCCCCTATAATTTAGTTTAATTTAATTTAATTGCAATGGAACACAGGCTCCGGTGGCGATTTCCCTACACACCCATCTTTCCCCTATCCTGCACCTACCTACATTTGCCCTCTACAAATTTTATCTTTAAATTCTTCCAAAGTTTTCTGTAAATTATTCATCATTTCTCTTGGTAACTCATTCCAATCCCTGACACCCTTACCTAAAAAAAGAGAATCTTCCCACACCCTTGTGCCTGAAATCGAGTGCCAGCTTGTGGTCATGGTCATCTTTTCCCTTCCATGCACTACTTTTCATACCTATTGCAATATCTTTCCATGCCTCATCGCCAGTATATGACCTGTACACTCCCATGACCCTCCTCATCCTCCTCCTGTCTTGCAATGAATCCCATTCCAGCTCCTTTATCATATCCGTCACTGATTGCATTCTGCGATAATTTCCAGAAACAAATCTAGCAGCCCTTTTTTGCACCCTCTCCAACTCCTGTATTTGATACGTAAAATGAGGGTCCCATACTACACTACCATATTCGAGCAATGGTCTGACCAAAGTTTTGTAACCCAATTCCTTGACTTCTCTCGTACATCCCCTCATCACTCTCTCCAACAAGTGCAGAACTTTGAAACCTTTTCCTACCACCTGTCCTATGTGTCCTGCCCAGTTAAGTTTGTTATCAAAAGTAATTCCAAGATATTTACATTTCAAGTCTTCAGCAAGCTATTCTTTCCCCACCTTATATTCATAATTAACCTTTTGTTTTTTATTTGTGTATCTAATAAGCTGACTCTTCTTTGCATTTATCTTCATTCTATGTTTACCAACCCAATTAGATATCCTGTCCAGATCACCCTGCAACTGTTTACAATCCTCTACCCTTTTGATTCTTTTATACAGCATTATGTCATCTGCAAACAATCTAATTTCAGATACTAAACAATCAACACAATTATCCATTAGAATAATGAATAGCAATGGTCCCAATATGCTACCCTGTGGCACACCCATTTTCACTTCAACTTCTTTTGATACTACATTTCCTACACTAACTTTTTGTTTTCTACCTTTTAAAAATTCTTCTACCCAGCAAATGACTTTCTTATCCACTCCAATGGTTTTTACCTTATTTACTACCATTTTATGGCTTACTCTGTCAAACGCCTTAGACAGATCTAGTGCTACACTATCAATTTGGCCTCCCTTGTCCATTTCATCTGAAATATCTTGCATATATCCCACCAACTGAGATTCGCATGAATATCCTTGCCTGAAACCATGTTACCTGCTTGAAAACCACTTACGTTCCTCACATATATTCCTGATGTGGTTGCATATCAATCTTTCCATTAATTTACCTACCACTGATGTCAAACTGATTGGCCTGTAATTCTCAACTCTATTTCTCACCCCTACCTTATGTACCGGTACTACTATTGCACTTTTCCAGTTCTGTGGTAAGTAGCAAGTGTCTAGACTCAATTTAAATAATATTTCAAGATAATGTACAATGTCACATCTGGCTATCTTTAAGATATCTGTAGCAATATTATCTTCAGATACAATTTGTAGTATTGGTAAACTATTCATTTTTCTATCTATTACTTTACAAGCATGGCAGACAGTAAAATCCTAGTATATTATAAGCACTCTGCTCACCCACATCCTATCTTGAAATGACTTAGTTCCTTTATCATGTTAGTTACTTACTGCATTCTTCATTAATTTCCACAAAAGTCTTTCTTTGCACTCCTTCCAAACTATGAATTTGTTACCCAAAATGTGGGTCCCTTACAACACTACCATATTCAAGCAATGATCTGACTGAAGTATTGTTACTAAATTACCTAACTGATTACCTGAAATCTTTAAATCACCAAAAAGACATAAAAATAAACAAAATGGATCTGTGCATAGTAAAGTCAGAGTATAATATTTAACACTTTTAGCAGGTGTCATGTTAATTAATTATTCACTTATGTTTGTGGGATTCGCACTGCTTTGAGTGATGTTTTACTTCCAATGTTTTGATACATCACTTCTAAACAGCCCTGATGAAGGCCCCAGGTTTGGCATCAAAATGTTGAAAGTCACACATCACTCAAAGCAGTGAGAATTCCACAAAAGTTAGTGTTTATATTACTAAAGTCGGAGTAGTTCATAAAATATTTAAGAAACATTTTACTTCAGTTGTAGAGAAATCAGGTATACAAAAGGCTATCCTAATAGTTCCCTGATTTCCCAATTAGATTTGTAGAGATGTAAATAAACTCGTAAAACAATTAAAATTGGAACTGTTTTGCTATGACATCATTATAAATAAATCGCCGAAAAAGATGTTCAGATTGTATAAGCCACATACTTGCCCACATTAGTAATGACTCTTCAATGTACAGTATATTTCCAAATAAATTAAACTGTATGGAAGTAAAACCATTATTTAAAAAAAGGAGAATTGACATGTACAAAGGATTCTCAAAGATTTTTGATAAAGTATCATAAAAAAATAAAACCATAATTCACTATAATATTCTTACTACATTACAGCTTGGATTGCAGAAAGAATCATCCACACACATGGCTGTGATAAATTATTTTAAATAACTTATTTAAGGACTGAATAATAAAATGTGCCCAATAGGAATTTTTTGTGATATTGCAAAAGCATTTGAGTAGTTTGCCCATGAATTAATATTTAAAAAGAATTAAATACTATAGTATACATAGAATTGCAGTTAATGCAAAAATGCTGTTTTGGTTCTAAAATCAGTGAAGATGCTTCATCAGCAGGGGCATATTTTGTTGTTAGTCGATACTAGCTTTCGAGTTTATGTTTCTCATTTGAAGACAATTATTTTTATGGGTATCATTGATGGTTGATCAGGCAAATCTTGGTGTAAAATAAGTGACCACACACATTGTACATAAAGATTGCAATCCCGCTGTGTTTTAAATCCTGCGGTATTTTTGCAGGATTTACGCCAATCCTGCGGGGTTTCATGCGGGATTGGTGCAAACAGTTTTTTAAAGCATATTTTTAAAACATGGTTACTTAAAATGTCAATAAATTAAATAGTAATTAAATTAATAAATCAATTATAATGTATAATTATTAAAAATAACAGTTAACAATATTTTTATTGGTAAAATGACATTAAATTTTTTTAACATGTCTTAAGTACATTTCGAGGTTTTACATTTTTAGTTTTTAAACTAAACCAATTTTTAATAAATAATAAAAAATGGAAAATATTCTGTGTTAGATCATATTATGTGCCTTACAATACATCACATACATTTAAAAACATGGTTTGCCTAATGGCCAAGTTACCAGAGTTTTTTTTTTTTTTTTTTTTTTTTTTTTTTTTTTTTTTTTTTTTAATTATAAATAAACGTTCCATAACACCGAGAGAAAACATTCCATTTCACAAAGTGAAGTGAATATACTCTGTAAAGTGTAGACTTGGCTCAGAACAAGATCTCATAACTTTTTGTCACTGCACAAGCACGAGACTTGGCGTCTTTTTACAAGAATTGTTTTTATGGGATTCATTATTATATCTCCTGATTCCTTGATTGACATTACAGTTGATTCCATGTTATTAAAAGAAACTACTCACCAACACATAAACTGTCAAGTATTTTAGTTTTACTTATGTGGCGTAACAACATTTTTAGAGGGGAAATTATTACTTTTTAGTAAGAAAGGAGACTTTCTCGGTGAATTATTGCAGTGAAGTCCTCATAGGTTGTATCTCCAGATTTCATTGTAAAAGCATGAAATTTCATATGTGAGAAGAGACAGCGGAGGCAGCTGTCCTACAACACAATTCGTTGATACACCCGTAAAAACTTCATTATAACTTTTTTTTGCCTTTAGTTGAAATAATAACAAGGAGAAGAGGGATTAATCGAAAGCCTGAGCGCCAAATGTAAGCAGGCAGCTTTCATCAAAGAAACACATTGAGGCGGCGGCCTAAACGACAATAAGTCAAAGGATATACAATTGCCTTTTGATAGCTGCTAAATAAATAGGTATGCGATCATTAAAATTACGATAACATTCGTTTCGTCTCAATGAATAATCAAATTTGCAGCCACAAATAAGGAAACTGTCACAGTTACTTTATGTGCAAATACAGAAAATTGGAATAATGAAACTGTGAATAAAAAGCTGTAACTGTGTAGTTCAGGTAAAGTGTGCGACACATAAAAAATAATTATGTAGTTAAAAAATTGTACTAAATACGCAACATAATTCAAATTATAGAAATGTGTAATCGAAACAAGCATAAGTTTTGATGAATAAGTAAAAGTGTATCTATTTACTTACGAATGACAAAGGTTGACAAAAACAATCGATGGTTCACACGAGTCAAATACCAACTGCAAGGGTACAGGCAAACAGTGCAATACATCTGATAGAGATCGATAGGGGCAGCAAATCACTCATACTAACGTGCATTTTAGGCGCAATTGACGGATTGTGGATCCGCTTAATTTTGTGCAGGATCTGTCTAATGATGTGGGATCCCACGGGATTGCGGGATCCCGCTTTGCTGGATTGCAATCCCTAATTGAAGGTGGTGGACATGGTTGGGTTTGTCTATGACTAGCTTCTATTGCCTGTCTTCATTATTCGTTTTTAATCAGTGTGACAACCATGAATGTGGTTTTGTGGCAGAGAGTGTGGTCTTCTGTGCTCTTGATGGTCTTTACATTGCTTCGGAGGCACCACAAGATCTTTTGCCAGATATGAGATCACCATTTAAAATTTGTCCAGGGAGTCTTTGTTGCTCATACATTGAACATGTCTAATCCATCTGAGTTGGTGACTAATAATGAGGGCTTCAGTGCTATACTGTAAGCTAACCTATAGTTTTGTCACTACATATCAAATTTTTTTCTTGGAGGTGCGATTTCAATTGAATAACATAGTAGCCAAAGTTTAGAAGCCTTTTCTGAAGTATTTTAAGTGGCAGATTGGAGAAATGAGACATAGAAATTAATAAAAAGTCATCACATTTTCGCATATCAGATTTAAAATATTCTTGAAAGGAAAAGGGCCACATTCATAGCTTAAAAGAACAGGTTTTTTTTATTACATGACATAAAATTTTAAATACTATTTTCAGGGGTTTAAGTGAAAATTTAATAAATGATGCAATGAATAGAAATAGTCAAAGTCAAATGAGAAATAAATTCATAAGAGGGATCACATTTAAATTGAAGAGGAATATTTCCTAGAAATAAATCTTTATTGGTTTTTAAATTGATCATTAGGTTGATAGATATCAGTGAACAAAGAAATTGGTATTTAAACCATGATGGTGATCCCATCAGCCACCTTGCAAAATTTCAAATTATTAGGTGGATAAGGATAAATTTATGAACGAGGGAAAAAACTACAAAGACTTGTTATTACAGTAGAATCCAGTCACTATCTTATTGGAAATTGCTCACAGAATTATTTAAAGCCACATTCAGATTGATAGCTTCAATAGTTTAGAAAATATTAGTTAGTTAAGTGCTATTTTTGTTGACGAGTTTGATTTCACCCTTTTGAAATTTAGTTAATAAGAGAAATTTGGTATAAAAATAATAATAATAAAAAGCGTCAAAATTGAAGTAAAATAAAAGTTATTTCAGCTCCATAACTTTAAAACTAACAGAAATACGAGCTCCTTTAGAGCAGATAAGAATTTTTTTTAAAATTATGGCGTAAATATTGGAAACATAAAAATTTTCATAAGGATATAAATTAACGTTTATAATGGTTGCTACCTTTTAGAAAAATAGGATTTTTTTTTTTTTTTTTTTTTTTTTTTTTTTTTTTTTTTTTTTTTTTTAAAAGAAAAATTAAAATTTGGATGTCGCAATGCATAGTGGCAGAGCAATACATTTGGTCAGGGAACAGCGGGTCTACTTGCTTCCTACGGTCAGGAGAGCCTAAACCATAAATACCCATACTTAGTTCAAATCAGCCAGACATTCACCACGTAGCTCTGAGGTGGAATTTTGGACATGTGGGGAGGTGGGTCACAATGAGTAATGGTTGTAGGAAGACATTTTACATTTTTGGAGTTTGTAACGAAACTTAATCATTATTCCTGTATTAGAGAATTTTATTTTGAACAATGGGGTTTGGTCTTTCTCAAATGTGTTAATCAGTCCTGCATTTTAATATCTTTGGAGGCATTGTCTGATGCCAATTTAGTTTTGTGACTTTGTTTAAAATTGGAGAATCAAATGATTATT
Source organism: Vandiemenella viatica (assembly GCA_031002005.1). Taxonomy (NCBI): domain Eukaryota; kingdom Metazoa; phylum Arthropoda; class Insecta; order Orthoptera; family Morabidae; genus Vandiemenella; species Vandiemenella viatica. Next base: position 69,981,238 of record CM061914.1, read on the forward strand.
TATCAGCATTTACCAATGAATTTTATAAACAGTTACCCTTTCTAAGTTAATTTTGCAAAGCATGGACTAAAATTCCAAGGCATAATTATGGTTACAGTTGAGATCAGAATGTTTGGCACTAACCCCCACAGAACTTTTGTCTCACAATACATTTGAGCCATTTCTAAAATTGTAAAATTGGATACATCATCATCCCATTTGATGTTCATAATCAAGCAAAGTATCTGTTGGTGATACCATTCCATTTTCTGGCAGTAAAGGGTCCATGTTTCACATTGATCCAGTAACATGGAGAAAACAACAATTCAGTAGACTGGCAGCTTTGTGTATATTTCTATAGTTAGGAAAATCCAATAGGAAAGACATCCATATGCTATGTATGCTGCATGAATTTATTTTTCACATGCCTTCTCAACCATGGTATTTCCAGGAGAAGTTCTTCTTCTTATGCCGGTATCTTATCATAGACAATTAATTTAAATGCAGCTATTTTTTAACTACTCTATAATCACCTACAGCAAATTATTGGTTTGTACAGTCTCAAACAATGAAGTTATCTATTCAATGGACTAGTTTTGAGTTCAGTATTGAATCAGTCAAGACTTCTAACATATCCTTTTAATCTTCAATTTTCATTGTGAGTCCTGCAATACCAGCCAATAACTTTTACAATGATCTCTTAGCTCTACTGGAGTGCCATAATCCTCTGATTTTTTCATAATAAGACCTAATGTATCTTCTACAATACGACACAGTTTTTCTTGAGTGTAAAGATGAATTACCTCTGTTTTTATGCATAATGTTCAAGCATTTACTTTTCAAAGCACTTTGCAATTTACTTTTCTTAGTTCTTCATTCCAAAAGAAAAGTCAAAAAGAATTTTTTAAAAATACATGCAACAGTGATAATATTCAGTGCAGCATATATAGTGTTTACATTTTCTTGTTACTTTGATAAGTCTCCAACTGCTGTCACAATCTCACCAAAATTTTCTGCTTGTACTTTTACTGTAATGCAATAAGAGTCTTTTAACAAATGATTTGCTAAGCACTTGTAATTGGTTAGTGGACACAGAATTTAATATTATAATAAGCATCTTTTGGTCATCTATGATGTTGTCTGTCATTCCATGATGTCACTCTATGACATTGCCCAGTGATGTCACACTTTTCATCTTTTTTTCTAATTTATGATATGTTGTTCTTGGTTCAAGTTCTATTTTGCTAAGCATCAATAAATAAATTAACTGTCAGAACACTGAACGAAAAGTACATATTTTGTTTAAATCGAGATATTAATTATTATTCGCTTTTTCTTAATTAATAAAATTCATTTGATGTGGTTTTTTCTTATGCAGTCTGTAGAGCGATATTGTAGTACAGTAAGCTAACATCATATCATTTACAAGATAATGAACATTATTGGATGAAAATTGTACTTAGCAAAGAAACAAATTTCTAAAATACTGCTTTCAACATGTCATTTTAGATGGGTTACAAGATATTTGTATCCAATGTATATATATTAAGTTGCTGTTATAATATATTGGAAGGAATGATTTGCCAAAACACTGAAATAATGGTACACACTGCGTTTAAATTAATATATTAATTATTAGTTGCTTTTATTACTGATGTAACTATATCAGATACATACAAATATTTCCAGTTCGTCAAATTTAGATCGCAGTACAATGAATGTATTCATACATGGGTAATAACATCTATGAGTTTTGAACAGCAATATTAGTAGAAGTTGTGGTTATGTCAAAATACAAATAGGACCAGACAACTGAAACATTTTTTAAAACTAAATCACGATTAATTTCTTTATATATAAATAATTTATGCTGCTTTGATAACCTCCGGGTTACTGAAGTTATGGTATTTTTATACAGATGGAAGTAGTTCCATATAACTTCCATCTGAGTCGCTGTGTAAAAATTCAACCGAAATATGTACAAATTACAAAATAAGGTTATGAGCATTGCATAGCAACAATTTTACAAGGGGTGATCAAATGAAAAGGTACGAAATGACATAAAAACGTAACAGTTAAATATTTGCATATTCCACCATGGGAGAATGTAGCGAGACATCTCGGGATGCGATTGGAGTCTCTGACTGGGATCAGAGCATGCGCGGGTGCCCACATGCGCTGTAGAGAGCAGAGGCTCTTATCAAAAGCAGCGTCCAAATGATGCGGCAGTCCGTATGAGGACAGGATGGCGTACAGGTGGTGGATGTGTACTGTGAGACAAATCCGATGCCTACACAGGTCCATCAAGATTAAAAGACCGGGGCTGCTCATGGAAGGTGTGGTTCTGCTCCATGATAATGCACGTCCACACGTCTCCAGAGTCACAAACATGGAACTGGCCAAGTTCAAGTGGGAGATGTTGGACCATCCGCCCTACAGTCCGGACATGTCGCCCTGCGATTTCCATGTGTTTGGTCCAATGAAGAAACACCTGAAAGGGAAGCACTTCAACTCGGACGATGTACTCAAGGATGCTATGAAGGACTGGGTCTCATCACGGCCACAGGAATTCTGGGAACAAGGAATCCTGCAGATTGTTCATCAGTGGGATTGTTGTGCTCAGGCCTATGGTGTATATTTTGTATAAAGTCTACATTTGTACCCACCATGTCATTTCGTACCTTTTCATTTGATCACCCCTTGTATTTATTTAGGCAGCCACAGAGAAATGAATTGTCAGAACACTCCATTAAACCTGTTACAGCGGAGGGCATAAGAAATATATATACTTTTTTTAAAAAAAAGTAATTTAAATTGTTTTCATGAGTGTTCTGTTACTTAAATCATTACTTCATTTTAACAAAAGTAGTTCCACACTGATCGTGATCTATACAGCATAGACTACAATTAAAATTAATATTAGGTGGAATGAAATAAGTTATTAAGATTTATTTTTAATTTCAGTTGTTTTTACTGATGCCATATTTCAGGCGTATGTTATTGTCAGCCATTCACACTCTGTCATAGTATCGATATGAATCACGAATATTAAAAAAGGAAGGTGTCAGAACCCGTGATGTTTTTTGATCGAGCTTATATCGTCATGTATTAACATGCGTGTGATTGAAGTATTATTTTTCTGGCTACAATTTTAGTGTAGTTTGTGGTTAAGTTGAAATGCTACCTGGACAAGGATGACAACTGAAAGTTTTTGGTAAAGTGCTAGGCATGGGGAATTACATTCAACTTCATTTTGTAAAACTTCTATTTAGTTAAACAACTGCCAATAAAGGAATTGCCAGATCACTGAAAGAAAAGTATTTATTTTGCTTAAATCAGCATATTAATTTGCAACTTTTTACTGAGATCATTACTTGATTTGAATGAAACTAGTTCCAAATTGAATGCTATATATGCACCCTACACCACAATTGAAACTTACATTACATGACTTAAGGTAAGTAGTTAAGATTTATCTTTAGTATCATTCGTTTTCACTGACTTCATATTACTGGGTTCACTATTTAAGTCACATGTAAGCTGTGTCAGCCATTAAAACATTGATTTGAATCACAAACAATTAAAAAAAAGATATAAGATCCTGTGAAGATTTTGAATCAAGTTTATATCGCGATGCATGAAAACATTAACATGCTATACAGAGAAAGTATTAATTAATTTGTGATTGAAACTTTGATTTTCTAGAAGCAATATTAGCAGTGTTTGTTGTTAGGCTGAAAGGCAACCTGGGCCAAGCTAACAACTGTTTTGCTACCACACAAGTGATAAGAAATTACAATGAGCTTTATTTTATAACAATTATATTTAATTATGCAATTAAATAAAATGACTTGCCAGAACACTCCATTCAACCTGTCAATTTTGATGGGTTTTGGGGCTAGTAATATATATAATTAGTATCTTAAATTCCACAAAATGTTACACAAGATGCATCTTTGGTATAAATAGCTAAAAAAAAAAACTTAATCCAATTATTGAGGTAGTAATGTATTTATTTGCAGGTATTTCCATAGTAATAATATTCAAATTTATGTTTGCATATATATATATCTGTGTGTGTGTGTGTGTGTGTTAGTCCCTATATTTCACTCTGCAGTTTCCACTACCTACTGCAGACAACTGGTGTTTGTGTGTCATAGTAGCATGGAGTTTCCCATCATGCAAAACATTGGCTGAATGCCAAGAGCTGTGGAGGTGTGGGAGATATTGTGACTGAAAGTGGTCGACCTACGTCACTTTTATATTTCGACCGAAGATGCGTGTGTCCCTATATTTCACTTTGCAGCCACAACTACCTAATGAAAACCACTGGTGTTTGTATGTACTAGTAACATGGAGTCACCCATCATGCACAATGTCAGCCGAATGTCAGTAGCTGTGGGGGTATGGGAGATATGGTGGTTGAAAGTGGTTATTCTGGGACATCTTCATATTTCGATCAAAGACAGGTATGTCTTTATACCTCACTTTGTTGCCATAACTACATGGTGCAGACCATTGATGTTTGTATTTAGTAGTCGTCTCAAGTCTTCCATCGCGCACTATGGTAGTTGCATGTTAGTAACTGTGGGGGCATGGGAAATATGGTGGTTGACAGTGGTCAATGAAGGGCATTTTCATATTTTGATGAAAGACATGTGTGTCCCTATATTTCCCTTTCCAGCCACAACTACCTAGTGCAGACAACTGGTGTTTGTGTGTGGTAATAGCCTCAGTTCTCCCATCATGTACTATGATGGATGTATGTCGGTAGGTATGTGGGGTATAGGAGATATGGTGGTTCAAAATGGTCGACTGAAGGTATTTCATTATTTCAACAAAGTATGTCTATGTCCTTATATATCACTTTACACACATAACTACATAGCACAAATCACTTGTGTTTGTGTGTGGTAGTACCTTCAAGTCTCCCATCATGCACTATGGTAGTTGCAAGTCAGTAGCTATCATCAAAATTCTTTACAAACACACAAACACAAAAGAAGTACTGTAATATTATTTAAAAAATAATGTTTTTTTTTTTTTTAAATCTTCTCATATGTAATGTGGAATTCATATTTTTTACAGGTTTTAAGTTTACTGTTTAAATAGACATGAACTGACACCTATTGTATAATTTCGTAAAGTCACTCATTCACCACTCACTATAGCTATTGGTTGGAGAACGGTGTCACCTGTCAGCCTTCGCTCGCATATTAACAGCCACTACAGATATCTTTGAAAGAAATTTGAGGTTGTGTCCACAATTTAATGGCTAAGCAACTGCTACCAAATTGTCATAATACATTCATTAAGTTTGATTTTCATAGCATTTCATAGTTTTTTTTTTTTAAACATAACGATAAACTTTACTGTTATAAAAAAACGTGGAACTACTTTCCAGTAAGATGTAGACTTTATGACCAAGGTTTATACACGTGTTAGCAATTAAATGAGTGTTAAGCTTATCATTTATACATATTTAAATCATCAAGGATATGACTGTATAAACACAATGTGAAACTCGTGAATTAACTTGATTTTTGCCTTTAGCTTGAGCATTTAGTATTTAAAACACGTAAATAAAATATTTTCTTCCTCGTCTTATTTCAAGGAAAGACAGCACTCACTTTGTTTAATTTAAAACAGCTTTTTATTTATGATATCAGAATTCAACAATGATATTCTTGCTGGAAATTAACAGCAAGCAGAGATATCAACACCTAAGCAACTGCTATGAAATTAACTGCCATAATACAGTCATTAATTTTGCTTTTCATAGCATTTTATAACTAACAAATATCAGTAGACTTTACTGTTAAAAATCATGGGACTACTGTTCAGTATCATGTCGACCTGAAGAAACTTAAATTACTCACGGTCTCTGCTATATCAGCGAGCATGTTATCCTTTAAATGAACATTAAGCTTACCTTTTTATATACATTGAAATCATTGAGGATATGACTATATATATATGCAATGTGAAACTCATTAATTCAGTTCATTTTTTAGTTTCTTAGCTACATGATTTAGTATTTACAACACATAAATACAATATTTTCTTCGTTTTATTATTTCAAGAAAATACAGCACATACTTCATTTAACCAATTTACTTTTCATTTATTTATAGTAATTTAACAATGATATTCTTGCCATTGGAATAATTATTCATAGCATTTCATTCTTAAAAAAATATTGAAAAAAGTGTGACTACTTTTCATTAATATATTGACTTTACGAAACTTAAATTACTCATTGTCCAGGTTATTTAAAATGGAAAACGGACTTCAGATATGTGACCCAAGCTCAAGAGATTTTATTCACTCTGTAACACAGGTCAAGTTTATATTTGGTCAAATCAAGTCAACCTGTCATAATCTTTCATCCTAAAAACTGGAACTATTCTAGACCCATGACGATATGCAAAAAACGGTCATGGGCATACACTAGTTCAAAACAAAATTGATGAGCTCCTTCAATAATTTTCTATTGTTTCTATTAATTATTTGACACTTATAAGTGATTATAAAGGAGAGTGAGCATAGTGGTTCTGGCAAGTTCAAATCCCTGTCTGGCCATCCGTATTTCAGTTATTCATGGTTTCCCCAAAATCACTTCAGACAATTATTGATATGGTTCTTTCTAAAGGTCATGTCAAACTTTCTAACCATTCCTTACCTCCACTCATTTCCTATTTCTATTTACTTTGACACTGACAAGTCATTAGGTTATATAAAAAATGTAAACCAGATAACAAGAAATGCACTCAGTTCAACCGATTTACATTCTTTAATCAAAAATCTGTCAAATGATTAATATGAAACTATGAACAATAGAAAATAATTCATGGTACTCAAGAAACTTAGCTTGAATGTTAATTGTAATCTAAATAGCAGAAAAAATAAAAGAAAGCTGTAAAAAAATGGGATTTCCTGCCATGTGTGTAAAATGTTTGATCTTAATAGTCATTACCTGACAATGGAAATGAAAGCCTAGACTATGCGTGATTTTGGCTGAACTCTACAATTAGTTTCAGAAGAAACACATCATTTCTTGAAATAATTATGAGGAAACCTGCTTGTTACTTTTATTACAATTTATCTATTCTTTTATCTTAATTTTAGCAATTTCAAAACTTCCTCATGTCATATACTAAGGGTCTAAGCAATGATACAATATAGCCAGTGCTTCTTCTAACAAAACAAATAAAAATGGCAGACAATTTCTGGTGATTCTCAAATCCATGATAGTTCAACTGCATAGTTGTGCCAATAATTACACTCCACTGTAGCAAATGTGCAGAGCATATTGGATTGCATTTAATAACATGTAAAATCGACCTTTTTTCTGTAGTGTTACATTCAATAATATTAAAGAAAGGTCTTTATTTAAAACAATAAATATATGAGGGGAATGACACAAAATAAAAAATACAGGAAATCAATAAAAAATATTATTTTGTATCACAATATTTACAATTATTCAATTTCTTTAAATACGGGTGTCACTCTGAAATGGGTCTCCTCAGGTGTCACCCATTTGGGGGTGACACATGAGGAGACTGCCACCACTGTCCCATCATAGCTATAGCAATACCTGAATATAATTATACCTATGAGCGGTCTGGTGGCTCAGTGGTTAAGGCTTCTGACTGGGGATCAAAAGATCCCAGGTTTGAATCCCTGTCTCGGCGGTGGTTTTCGTAGGGCCTTAATCCAGTCTTCACCTCTGGCACAGCTTGCTGTGTGATGTGAAGTATGCTAGAACGCTTAAATGGTTCGGATTCCACTTTAAACTGTAAGTCCCCTGTATCCGGTAGGTTTACCAGGTTACGTTAAGGCGACTATGACAGGGGCAGAATGCGCAGCCAATAGAAACCCTGTCACCAGGTTATTCTAACCACATGGCATTATTGTTATTATTATACCTATAAGCAGTTTTGACTACTGATTTAAAGAAGTTTCTAATATCCACCAGAATATCTTCGTGGTCACTTATTCATTAGTTACCAAGCTAAGTGGGTGAGCAGTTAAACACTCTGACCTTGCCTTCGAGTGGACGCTGGTTTGAATCCCCATCTGGGCATCCACATTTGCATTTTCCTTGGTTTCCCCAAATCAATCCAGGGTAATGTCGGGATGCTTTGTAACAAGAGTGTTGAAAGTGGAGAACCGATAAAATATTTTCACATAGGGACCAAACAGGCAGAGAATACATTAGCTAGCGAAAGAAGGAGTGGAGTGTAGTAGACAGGCTGCTCTGAGGAATGATCTCTGGTGTGAAATGTGACAAGGAAACACATCATTGGCCAATAAGATCATGTGGTGACAAAGAAGAGTTGTGATTGGCTACTAGTATAGAGAAGCACGGTGTGCAGCCATGATATAATTAGTCTGGAGTCTTATACAAGTAGTGATGATTGTTAACATGTCAGTCTCTTGCTGTGCACTTATGCGTGTGTGTGTGAGTGTGTGCGCGCGCGTGCACGCGTGCGTGCCAAATTCTGCTGTGTTATAAAGTAGTGATGACTCCCGAGTTTGTTCTGTAGTCAATTAATGACAATGAGTGCTGTTAAGAATGTTGTTCCTCTAACTGCTAACCTGTGGTTTTCCAATTGTTGTACGATGCCTGACTTTCTCTTTTAATGCGGGACTGGTGCTGTCCTGGAATCGTGTGTTTCAAATAAACAGTTCAAAATTGACCTTCTACATATTATCAAACTTTCTTCAGAAGTAACTAGCCAGGGATATGTATTTTCACTGGCAATCCTGAATATCTTCCCAAATCCCTGGTGGAAACTGTTCATGACTAATGAATCTGTAAAATCCTTTCCAGAAGCAAGCAGTGTTACAATTCCTACCTATCACGGTCCAGATTACCTCCCTCACCTCTTACAAAACTCAGAACTGTATTAAGGCATCGATGAGTGCTGTCCGAAAATCTGAAGTGGAGTAGCGGCAAGTATGTGGGCTGTTTCCAAGTAGCAGTACACACACCAACAAAAATTTCGTCATTACAGCTTCCTCCAAATGGCCATGGCCGAATTCTTTCCTGTTCCTTGTTCCTAGTCCTATCCCACCTCTAATTACCTTGACAAGATGTAAAGCCATAAGTAAAAAAAGAATCTTTAGCTACCTGAGGTCCTACAAAATTAAAAAATATCCAATATGTTTGGTCCCCTTGTCCCTGCTCTACCAGCATGGTAAAATCTATTTTCTTCATTAAGGTATTTCCAAATCCTCACACCCTTTGTTATTAGTCTCATTCCCTTCCCAATTCACACCCAGTCCCCACCAGTAATGACCATTCTATGATCACCTCTGATCTCTGAATATTTGCTATCTTTCATTCTTGTAATATGGCAAGTGGCCAGAATTCTATTCTTTTCCTTTTGTATCACCACCTAAACTAACCCCCATAACTCATGACTATGAATCTACGATTCCAGTGAATAATTAGGAAAACATTTCCCCCCATTCATCCTCTATCACTGTGTTACCCTCTGTACCCATTGGCGAATACCTGACTGTCTGACACTTCTTCTTCTTCTTTTTTTTTTTTTTTAAATAAGATGCTACCTCTATATCTGTTTGTGAACATTGTATCCAGTGATTTGCAGATAACAAACAGCAGTCGAAGAAGGAAGAAATTACTCAGTAACGTTACATCCTTTCCCTCTCTTTCTCTTACACACACACACACTGGGTTTTTGAATGCACATGATTATAAGGGAAATGAAAATCAGTATTGTATCCAGTAATTAATATCAACAAAATTACAGTCTGTACCTAATACTAATAGATCCTGATTTCACATTTTAATGAAACTTAATCACTAGTAAGCTTTCCACTTATTGTTTTTAAATAGATAAATTTGGATTGGTATAATTTTTATTGTTGTTTGAAAGTATGACAAATATTTCATAAGTAACATAATAGTAACTCATTTGTAGTTATTTAAAGAATTCTAATTTCCATACCACTGTGCCTGTTTCAAAGTCTTGTTGTAAGTGTTCATTTAGTAGAAATCATAACAAGGTGTAAAACTACCAAAACAGACAAGCAGTCAACAACAAGACACAGTAATGTTGTTGGAATGATGTGCTAGAGTCAATATTTTTATAAAATTCTATCTCTATTTTTGCGTGAAAGACCTTTATTAATAGCTGTTCCTTGTAGGTAGGAAAATCCATCTGGTGATATTTGACTAAACTTGCTAAGAAAGGTGCAGAAATACAACATAGAAATAAATTTCTTAATCATACACTAAATTTCTAAAATTCTTCTATTACAATCTACAATTTGGTATTTGTAATATAAGGCTTGAGTTCAGGTTCAAGAAAAATAATTATTAGGAACAACTTAGAAGTAACTATAGATTTTTCTTACAACATTTAAAATTCAGTTTCCATGATAACTAGTTGTTGCTTACATTGCAGTAATTAATAGTTCAAGCCTAAAGGAAATACTTACTTGCAATGACAGTGTACCCCTTATGCTAATGACAATCTTGCGTTTGGTATAATCAACAGCAACAAAGAAAGGTGTTTCGCCCACATCTACATGGTAGGTCGCATATACAATGGCAACTTCACCTACATCTACCATCTTACGGAGTGCAGCATAATTACACTGGCAACAATTGTCTTCCACAATTATTGCAGCATCTTTAGGCTGGACGCAAGGCATACAAGAACATCTGAAAGCAAAATATTTTGCTGATGAGCTGATAATGAATGAACTGATACTTTTATAATAGTAATAACTAGGGTTCGGATCTTTATGACCAAAAAGATAGAGAAATATGCAGGCAAATATGACCTTAAAAGTGAGTAAATATACCTAAAAAAATATAACCAAACATTTAAATTTACTATACATCAAAACATGCTCAATTATACATGATGCATTTTATCTAGTAGTGTCGCTTTCATGTAGACAGCATAATTTGCATCTGTATACTCGCTGCACCATTGGGAAAATTAAATTTTAAATGTTTTTTTTTTTTATGAAACTTTAATTTCAGATAACTTTCAGAATAAAGCTCTTTCATCTGTACTAAAATACTCCTCTCTAAATTCCCTTATGTAACTTCGCACTTTCAGAAAATTTTACTTTCAGCATGGTGGTAGGTCTACTCACTGATCCTCTGCAGATTTAACGATGACTGAGGATTTTTCATTTAGATACTGATTGATGCAGATCAATACAGATATGCTTCTGCTTCATTGTCGAGATCAAAAGGGGGCAGAACATTACATTTAGAGATTAACAATAATGTATGACCATATGACGATTAATATTATCGAAATATGACCAAAACTAGGAAAAATGGTCTGAATATGCATTTAAATGCCATATAAAATACATTAAAATACAATAAGAAACGTTGAATCTTTGTTTAATTCATCATTTCAGCTCAAAAAGAAGACAGGAAAAAAAGATCTGAACCCTAGTAATAACTAATATGATAAGTCCTTCATCTTTTTAATTTTTGTATATATGCTAAATTAATATTTGATAGAAATAATTGAAAAATAACCACAAGCACTGAATGGACTAATTTTAAAAACGAAATTCCATACGTACCTAATTTTAGTACAAAGTTGACAAATACCCGTTGCACTATAGGTCATTAAGAACATTGGCCATCCATAAGCACCTAATGCAAAATGCATATAATGGATAACATCTTGGAAATGTTGAAGATCAGTCGGGTCAGTCAGTGCTAGGAACTGTGTGTTTGATGTGACAGGAACTCCTGACAAGTACTCGTAAGTATCATTCTTACGCTAGAACAAACCAATAACAGAATCTGACAGAAAAAAAACAAGGATTTTTTTTTAATTAAAATAGTTCATTAAACATAATTATTTTGTTATTATTCAACAATAGTAAAAATTAAAATATAGATGTTAAAATTTTTAAATATATACCACTTCAAATGATCACTGGAGAAAAAACATACCTGTTTTACAATTGCTTCTCTTTCTATTTTCTGGAATTTCGCAGCAATACTAAACCAGCAAACATCTGATGGAACAACATCCAGGTCACGAAAAAATTCTGATAGTAGACGAGCAATGTCTGCAAATGAGTTCTAGGGAACAAAGCAGACAAAGCAAAAAAAAGTTAATGATAGTTCATTATGCTTGGTGTAAATTATACTGAATTTACTCTATGTAAAAATATACATTCCTATTTCATTCTTAAGAAGTGCATGAATAATATCACTAAGCTTTCTGTAATTTTTTTAAAAAAATATAAAACCTGTTACAGCTGTTATTATAAAATAGAAAGCTAATAATGATAATGAGAAGGACAATACTCTAAGGCAGCGGTTCCCAACTTATGGGTCGCGACCCACTGGTGGGTCGCGGCGTGTGTTTTGGTGGGTCGCGGAACAATCAAGGTTTTTGCCACAGAAATATATCTTTTATTTCATCTATTTAAAAAATATAACACGATATTTTACAATCATGAAAGCTATTAGCTTAAATTAAAGCTTTGTGGGGAAAATAAAGTTTTATTAAAAAGTCAGCCGGTACTATGAAATAATCCCGTTGTGAGATATAGCAATGGCAGCAATCGCACAATCGTTATGGCAACCCCTGAATACCGCCTTGGTCTACAGCAGAAATGCGCACGCATACCACCTGCAATTTTACTTCTCTCATTGTCATTTTCTTGTTTATTCTTGAATCGAAACCTCAGTCTTTAAACGGAACAGTATTTCTCTGCTTGTGGGAGTGGGTTATTGTTTGCGTTTAGTTTTGATTGAGAGTAGATTTAATGTGATTATGGAAAGTTGGTTGAGGACTGCATCGCGCCGTAAAAGAGAGTATTCAAATAGTGAGGAAACTTCAATCTCCACGGCTAGTATTAATAAGTTTGAAAATGTTTCTGAATTACCAAAGTATATGTAATTACAATGCAGGCAGCACAATAAAGCAAAAGACGTGTCTCCAAAAGTATAAACCGGATTATTTGAAATATGGGTGTAAGTTTTCGGGTACTGAAGAGCAGCCACTACCTCAGTGCGTGGAAAATTTGTCCAATGAAAGCATGAAGTCATCAAAACTTGAAAAGCATTTTTCAACCATGGATCCTGAGTACACAGGTAAGCCTCTTGAATTCTTTCGAATTATACAACTACATTATCTTTCGACGACAGACAAAGAACGAAATGAACGAGTTGATGGATGAGGAAAGAAGTTGTGGAAGAAGCTTCCAGAAAGCCTGGTAGGTCAGATTTTGAGACATGCTGGACTGGTAAATTTGCTTGTAGAGGGAACAGTCGAAGGTAAGAAATGTAGAACAAGACAAAGATTAGAATATATGAAGCAGATAATTGAGGGCGTGGGTTGTAAGGGATATGTAGACATGAAGATGTATCGAGAAATCTCTAAATTAGCTGTGAAGTTCTTGATGCCGACCAACACACCATACTTGCGGGAACGAGCTTCTTCTACTTAATTGTTTTTGAAAAAACAAATACAGAAATAAGCTATGTGTTGAAAGTGACTTAAGGTTAAAATTAACTAGTGTTAACGCTGATATCGATGCCCACATCAGTAAACACCAGTGCCAGAAATCTCAATGATTGTAATAAAGTGGGAGGCGGCAGTGCAAAGCATCACCTCATCTAGTTGAAGGCTGAAATTCCAGAATTAGTTAAAACTCGATTTCCAAATTAAAGTGCCATTGATATGTTAAGTCATATCTTGGTGGAAAACAGCTACAAATCCCATTTTAGTGGTTGATTGGTAAGTTTACCATTGTGTTTTCCTGTTCCCAGTCTTCCACATTTGGGTGCAGTAAAACACAATTATAAACCTACCAATCAACCACTAAAATCGGGTCTGCAGGTGGTTTCCACCAAAAAGCGACTTGCCAGACCAGTTGCATTTTAATATGCTGATCGAGTTACTTCTAACCGTGGAATTTCAGCAGTCAATTTCAAGAGGTGATGGATGGTCTGTGCAGCCGTCTCCCAGTCTATAATATGTTTGTTGTTGTATGAATAACCAATTATTGTTTTTATTGATTGTATATCCTTTGTAAGAAAATTTTCCTTTACGTAGGATAGGATAGTCGATAGCGTATCGAGGTCATACAACAGTTCCCATTCTGATATTAGATAGACTCTCATATTAGGTGGGTCACGAAAAATTTTTTACTTAAAAGTGGGTCGTGTACCAATAAAGGTTGGGAACCGCTGCTCTAAGGCAATGAATATAAAAATGCATAGTAACAGTAAACCAAACACTGTAACGATAAAGTGGCGTCTGCTAGCGGCGATAATGCACTAGCAGCTTGGTGTGGGGTAATTGTTGTTCATCTAGGTATCAATGGATTGCAGGTTCTTCTACTAATAATTCACAAAGTCGCCATGTAGATAATCTTCAATTTATTCACCGAACATACAACCCACCACGACCAACGATTATAATTTGACCGTATGTAAAAGCTATCCAGGACTTCTTCTCCTGCAAGTTCTGAGCTACACTATTATCACTTGGTTTGGATGATTTAGTTCAACGCCCACAAGTTCACTGCTATTTACGAAACACTGCCGCTTATCTGCACAACAGCGGCGTACTTATAATGTTTTATCGGGTCCACACAATAGTGCCAGATGCACCGCCAAACAATCACTGCCCCGCGCAACCAAATGTGACCGACCTCCAAGACAGTGAGTCACAGACTGCCCTCAACAATCCAACTCGCATATCGCGTCACACTTTCAACAATCGGATCGTCCTGATTCCACCGCTCAACACGAACACACACATAGCTTTTATACTGTCTCACCACAACACTTCACCTATATGAAGGGGTCTGGGCTTGACAAACACATGTAATACAAAATTTAGGTATTCTTGTAAGTAGCTGAAATACTTAGCTAGCAGGTCAGGTATGATCACATTGACTGAATGGGAAACCCAGGTAGCAAAGTAGGGTGGTTGTGGTGGTAGTGGAGAGGGGAAAAAAATACTAAATCAATAATTCTGGAGAAATATTATCATAGGTAGTAGGGAAAAATCACTACAGTAACCTATGTAAGAGGATATAAAAATGAATCTTCTTTTGGTATTCACAAATAATATATAAATGGAGAGTAACATTAAGAGATTTTATAATAGTTGACTAAAAGAGCCTACTGCAATCAGTCATTTGAATCAAAGTGATATAGAATTTGACATCACTGGAAGAAGAAGAGGATGGCAAAGTGGCTTTTAAGTAGTAACCAATATGCAGCTGAGGGATCTGATATAATGACAGAACTTGGAAGGAAACCACAAAAAGAATATGCATTATTGAAACTTTAGTATCTTGTAAGAGAAGAATGAACTATGTTTCATGCACTTTGCTTCCACATTTTTGAAACTGAATGTTGTAGAATAATCTCTCTGAGAGTCTTTGTGCTCTTACATGTCGTGTGTTTTTAAACAATGGGTGCCAATACTGAAAAATTTGTGCCTGAAATCAGGTGGCAAGTGCACTTGATGCAGAAAACCACTCATTTCAAAAAATCAAATTTAACCTAATCATCATGTATGGCTGTGTGAGAAGCCATATCATAAAATAGAAAAAGTAAATTAAATCGTGACAACATAATTTATCACTAATAATATTCTACAAGATTTTTTTTCTGTCACAGGAATCATTTATTATTTTTCAAATTATGAATTCCCATTATTATTCGAAAATCCTTCATAATATAGGCTACAGGGTGTCTAGTAAAATTAGCAGGATTTTATGTTTTTAAAAGGTTTTGTAACAACCATGCACAAGAATGAGAAGATGGTATAAACAGGTGCATTTTTATATGGAGTTTCAGTCACAATGAATCTGTATCTCGACACACATCGTCCTTTCTGCATGCATGTATATAATGCACCAATTGAAGATGCCATTATAAAATGGACAAGGATAGTTCAAGACTTTGACAGTAAAATCATAGAAATATTCCACAACTTGGAGATCATTCTGTTTAGTCATGAAGCTAACTTCAATATCAACAGTCGTGTTAATTAACAGAATTATCACTAAGGATCAGACAAAAATCACGAGAGTAAAGCGCCAGCTAACTCTGCTAAGCCCAAAGCTCATTTTTTGGGCAGAAATGTCCAGTTAATGTATCACTGGTCATTGTATTTGTAAATATCATATGGAGTGAGCACTCCCTATGAATACAGATCATTATTGTGAAACCTTACAAAACTTTTTGATCTGATCTGATCTTTATCAAAATTTCGAGAATTTAATTTGAAGATATGATTTTAGCAAGAAAAACCTCTTACAATAAATCTTACCAGTCAATTGAAGCTGTGAACATGTTATTCCCAAATAAGATAATTTCATGAAGAGGCCTGCAAGAAATCTGTGGTAAGTGATGGGTATCTGGTTTTTTCCCCTATCCTTTTATTATGTATTTACATAAACAATAAGGTTTTCTTTATGATTATAGGGTGAGGAACATTTGCTTGTTGAAGACATTAAGTGCAAATATCTTGGCTTTACATTTGATAGTAAAGTAAAATGAGCAGGACTCAATCAGATGGTTTTAGAATTCTTAATTTACTGGAGAAAGGAAACAAAGAAACTGCCGTGAGGCACTGAAAATAAGATAGGATAGGGAAAATAAACAGTTACCCGTCACTTACCACAGATGAAGGCAGGAGGGCGAGACACGTAAAAACACAGAAACAAACGAATTGCACAATATTTCGACTTTAGTCTTAGTCATGTGGGAGGCGAGACATATGGCAGGAGGAAAGATGTGGTCACATCCCAACCCGCCATGTCATGTGGGAGGCGAGACATATGGAAGGGGGAAAGATGTGACCATATCTTTCGCCTGCCATATGTCTCGCCTCCCACATGACTAAGACTAAAGTCGAAATATTGTGCAATTCGTTTGTTTTTGTGTTTTTACGTGTCTCGCCCTCCTGCCTTCATCTGTGGTAAGTGACGGGTAACTGTTTATTTTCCCTATCCTATCTTAATTTACTGGAGAGGGAGATTAGGAGACATACGACAAAAGTAAGGAGACTTGGTTATAAAACCTTAGTCAGACCATTGGTTTGGTGTGATAATGGAACTTATATTTGGGATATCAAATACAGGAGTTGAAGGGGGTTCATGGAAGGGCAACTAGATCAATAACTGGTATGGTACAGAACTGGTTTGGGAACCAGTGGCAAATGGAGATGAGTGAGAAAGTGCTGAGAATGTATAAGACATATTTTGGCGATGACCCTTGGATGGATATTGGTAGAAGAAATAGGAATAGTACATGAAAGGGAAGAAATTACCCTGTCTGTAAACTAGTACTTGAATTCAGGCTTAAGGGAGTGGGAAAATTTTCTTTTGTAGGTAAGGGAGTCAGGAACTGTGACAAATTACCAATTAAAATGAAGAACAATTTACCAGAAACTCTGAAAGAATTTAAAATTAAAATATTAATTGGCAGAAGTAATTGGTTGATAGTATTGAAACCAATTTTAAGATAAAAAATAAAGAAAAAAGGGTAATTATGAAATAGAGAAACTGACCCTGGGGAATGGCCCCAACACAATCAAATTAAAAATTGTCGTACCTACCCTGTTCCTGTCACTGTTTCCCATGCAACAGAAGAGCAGGCGACACCGGTGGTTCCAACTATCTTGATAGGCTCGTATCACCTTCCTGTAATCACACAACAACAACATCTATGCAAAAATACTAATTCCAGACATTATGGTTAACAAAACTGAAATCTTCAGCCTAAATCTATGATTGTTAAATGTAAAAATGCAAAGACGTGATTAGTCACTTTAAAAATCATAATATCTCACACATATGTTGCAATTTTGTAATGGTTGTCGCGAAAGATAATGAAACTGAGGATACTGAGAAATTAGTAAACTTTGGAGAGGAATTTGGGCTAAAGATGGTAATGAAATGTTGCAGAAATTGTAATGAGAGTAAATATTAAAAACAGTATTTCTTTATTTAGGAACTGAAATTAAAAATGTGAAAATTGAGTTGTTCATGGTGTTCTGCCTCTATATAGTGTTCAACTGGATAATTTCATCGCCACACAACTTTTCACGACTGTCTCCTGTTGTCATCAAGTAGTAGGTTGAAGGAAATTCTATGGTGTATCACGTACTGATGCGTTCTCATACATATTCAGATGGTCGATCATAAGTGACGTAACAACAGGTTAGCAGGATGGGCAAAATGCAATGGGATCCAAGCCGGAGTGGGCTCCTGGCCCGAGAGGCCTACTGCCCCTGACCCATTGTCACCCTGGGGGCAGTATTGGACCTAAAAAATAGAGGAGATCACCTCCTCGATCTGGCAATGAGGGAGGGTTCCATCTGATATATGCTAGAGTTATGCCACTGATCATAGATGGTATATGCTGCTACAAAAGCTACTCACCTATTTGAGCAGTCCTGTGTAGGCTACACAGGCGGCACACTTTTGCTACAGTTCCTGGCAGACTCAACTTCACAACTCAACTCACACTCGAGAGCTTGCTGTGCAGGGAGAAGGTTGCGCTGCCACCTGAGTCCCGCCACTGTTTGTCTTGAGCCTAATGGGACTTAGCCAATGAAACATGCTAACATTGCCAGGTGCTTTTGGAAAAACAAATCTCTCTTGGTTCCCCATAAACAAAAGGAAGTTGTCTTCAGCGAATTATGTCTGTTCAGTTTTATACTGTCCTTTTGGCATCCTCTATTGATCCGGGCCTCCCTGGAGGGAGGCCCAAATGACAGGTTTGGTGCACCTGGGGATCCCGAGACCCCCTCCCCCCGATGTTTTTCTTGTATCTTTATAGGTGCAAGATAGGGTGTTGTGAGAAATTTTTCTGCCTCTGGAGGGATGTGGTAGGTTTATTGAGCTAGAGGAGGTTGTTATAATGCCCCTTCTGAGAAATGATGATTGGCACATTTTGAAACCTGCTGAGTACGATCTTACTCTTATTGCTTCTACTAAAAGAGAGGATATTGCTGGGTGTCGGAATTGGGTCACTGTTGGGAGTGGTTGTGCCATTGCCGACCCTACCACCCCCGAGATCTATGCCTGGCAGCCACAGTCCTGTCGCTCCTGGTCTCCGGGCTGGGGGCTCAGTGGAGTTCGCGTACTCTGCTGGACGGAAGGCTTTTGGGTAGTCAAGCTGCATATTTACGCACTACGGTGTTGGTCGCAACTCAAGTTGATGAGCAAGCTCACCCTGACTGCTCCAGTGTTGGGGGTGTCCTGGTGAATGAAGACCAAGCACCCAGAGGCTTAGTGCACCTCTGCTGCCAGCGCAGCATAATCCCTGGAGTCAAATGAAAGGGGCAGTACCAAGGCACTGGGTGGAAAATAACCAATCTGGCCAAAAAACCTATAATGTGCTAATCTTCATACACTTAAAGATAAAAGTTGAAGCCTAAAAAAAGCTGGTTGGGGGAGGGGGGGAGGGTCTCAATGTCATAGGTGTCAACGTTTCGGTCACAATCAAGAAGACCAATGAAGAATGAAACCAAAATGCACCAGGGACACTTTACTGAGGACTGTTTCAAACCAGAAGTTGAGCCTCCTAAGCATTAAAAAAGTTTAGGACAGCACCCAGACAGCTACATTTTCTGCTCACAGTACAAGAAACTAAAGCAATGTAAGCGTAAGGTACCAAATTTATTTCATTTGTAAGAGACTTCGACTTGAAAAAGACGATGCATTATATGCATACTGTGAAAACTAGTTCAGTTTCTGAAGCACTCATCTGACTAATCAAAAAAGCCATTAATTCTCAAACAAGCCCTATTAATTGAAAGGGGAAAGACAAAATAAACGATGCTTGAATATCCTAACTTGGCAGGCCAACAGCATTATGAAAAAACGATTAGAATTGATTGTCTTCCTAGAACAAAATTACATCCCTCTCATTGGGGAAAACCATCAGAACCAAGACAACGACTTCAGACTGAGCAACAGTATCGTGACACGAACTGGCCGACTAATCCATGGAGGAGACATTTCTTGTTATACAAACACAGGCTGGTCTACAGAGACCTTCCTATTGAAGATACAGGTGTCCAATATACAAGCATCCCCACTGTTTCATTTCGTCTTTAGAGAGCGCTTAAAACAAAAGAAAAATAAAACCCATGGCATGAAATTAGCGGCCTTTGTGCCTCCAAGAGCTTCACTCAGTGAGAGTGGTGCAGCCCAGCTATATGACAGTATCCGTTGTCGGCAGTCAAAGTGCCTGCTTGAATGGAAGAATGGAAACGATTCCGATAGGGAAGTGATGCTCCATGGCATTGGAAGGCGCGCTGTACCTTTACTCCAGTCCAGTGGGGCGGATCGAGTTCAAGGACCTGGTTCAGGCCAGCGATACCATTACTACATAATGGACCGATCCCTGGTAGCTCAGAAAAGAGAAACATCAATGCTTAATTGTAGCATCCGAAACCACGAGTCTGCATGACGAACACTGGGGATAAGTTCTTATAGGGAAACCATAAACCCTGCCACCAGCTTACACTCTGTTTCTTTGCTTCTGGCCCAATTGGCCAGGGGTTTACAAGGTGCTTGGCGGGACGCTGTGGACTGAGATATTGTTGTAGTAATCCTGTGTAAAGGAGCTCGATATCACACGAGTTGAATATATTATCTGGAGCTTTCGCAACATTGCCTTTGAGTTCGACCGTGAACATGGACGTATTTGATTTGGCCGGGAACTTGGAAGTTTCCGACCAGACTTTGGTGGCACCACCTTCACGTGGCTCCCCATGGGCATCCTTGTGGTAGCTGAGCGCATTTTTCTTCAGAGTGTCTGTACCTTCAGTAGTGAAGGGTATTTCTTCTTTTGTACCTAATTCCGCCCTGGAGGTGGCGTTGTATTGCTGCGAGACAGTAATATGTCAATATAGTGTGCAGATAAGTTAGTCATAGTGGACTTGCAACCATCAAGTTTAACATATTTTTTATTTATTCGGGAGTGAAGTAAATCATTTATATAGTAAATAAAAGAAGTATTTTCAGTGAGATTAATTGTTTAATAAGTCCTAGGCCGTGTATTAACTTGAGCATTCGGGGGTACACGGCCACGCCCCGCATAAGCAACGAGCCGCTGTGTTCCGACCCCGTGCGGCCCGAACAGGGTATGTTGAGAACACTGCAATGGTTAACAGGAACAAGAAAAAGAGAAAGCTGTGGTGGCGAAGAAAATTGTTTCAAGAGAGGTGCAACGCTTTACTATTAAAAACAATATGACATGAAACAAATGACAGACAACATGAATTTTACAAGAATGTCACCTGAGGATTTTCAATTTATATTGAATAGTGTGAGGACAACGATTCAGAGACAAGACACAACATTTAGGAAAGCCATAACTGCCGAAGAACGCCTAGCTGTGACACTGAATACAGGAGAATCGTACTCGGGGTAGCAGCACCTCTTTAAACTTTCCAAACAAGCTATTGGCAAAATCATAACTGAAACGTGTCAAGCCATCGTGGCCTGCTTAAAGGATTATGTGAAGGAGTTAAAAAGGTCTGGTGATTTGTTTATGTTTACTGTTCAACATAGTTGTAATACAAAAACAAAACAAAATAAAAAAAAAATACCGGTACCGTACTTATTGAGATATCCTCTCAAGTTACGATTGCTTTTAAAAATTGATTCTGTTGACTTACATTAACCGAAACAAAAAGAATCATTAATTAAACAAAGAATTTACCCGTTCCAGTTTTTTTCCGATAGGAAGCCGTAAGGCTTTCAATTTTCTTGCGACATTCATCTTTGGAAATTTGCGTAATGTTACAAATTTCATTCCATGCATCTTCCTTTTTCAAATTATTTTAATAAAATTCATCCTTGGGGTTCCACAGCACGGGATAGTTTTGGTAATACCCGGTAAGGGCAAGAGAATTATTCTGAGACATTTCCATATTTATAAAATAAAAATAATAATAATAACAATTTACACAAATTAAGCACGGGACACGTGTGCCCACAGCAGACGATTGAATGAAAGGAGAGGGGGCAGTCGGCTCGTATTGTTCGATTCGACCACAGACTCGAAGCGGCGCGTACTCGCTGAGCAAGTCAGAGATAATGGAGCAGGTGCTCGCTTTGAAGTACCGACAACTCTCGGATCGGGCTGAGCCATTCGGATCCATTCGGCTTGCCCTGTATACACCTGAGCAAACCAGGGCGAACGTGTGCTCATGCGGGGCGAATGCTCAAGTGAATACGCGGTGTTAGGCTTCGGGGAGCATTGTCTGGTATGGATGTGTACGGTAATGGACGGTTCGGTGATTGTTATAAGTAGTACGAGATCGGCGGGCAGCGAGTGAGCGATATCTCGGGGAATGGTAGCAAGTCTGCGCTGCTTTTGAGTACAAAGTTGTGAAGGGAATGTTTTGGAGTACATTTTGTAAGTAATTTGGACTAAAGTTTCTACAAGAACTGAGAATTCGTCGGGATTAGCTTGTTGGGGTGATAGTTGGCTTCGTTTAGGCCAAACGGGAGTTTGTTGATAATCTGTGATAAACAGAAATGTAGTCTTGGTATTGCCTTATCTACTGCCATATTTTCTGTTATAATATTGATGTGGAACTTGTATGTGGTCATCTAATAAAACAAAGAGTTACCTACTGCCATATTTGCTGTTATAATGTTGATGTTGATGTGGAACTTGTATGTGGTCATCTAATAAAACAAAGAGTGAACTTTAAGGCAACTGGTGAATTATTCAGTAGTACAGAAGAACCTGTGATATAAACAATGAACCATGCATTAAGTCCCGATGCTCACCGCTGGCGCGCCCCGCGACAGTATGTGCGACATTGGTGTGAAGAGATTAGGCATGTGAAAAATATGTACTCAGGGACGGCCTTAGTCGAGTCAGATTGGTAGATCAACATTGTACCCTAATTTTATGTAGAGTAACGGTCTGTGGGGATGAACATCAATCAAAGGGGACGTTTAAATCCGTTGCCAGCATAATCAGGATTTCCTCTACCCCTCGATCATGAAATTTAATCTTTCCATCCAACAGACAACAACCAACAGAAAATACACTCACTTTAAAATCCCTCCGGAAAAGCTGATTTAAAACCCCATGATTAGCCTACCCATCATCATGATTAAGTGGTTTTTGGTCACAATTTGCTTAAACTGATTCGTACCATCCAGCTCAGAAACGAGATTTATGACATACACTTGTAAGGTATCCTTTAGTTCACCAAAAGCATTCCCACTAGCCATCCCCAGGAATAAAATAGTATATAGGTCGATTTGAAGTCACCTATGTTAAACTTAGAAATTTCGTGTAAGGTGATTGTCAACTTAAAGGAATTTTCCTGTATTCATTTCCACAGTGAGAATTCATCATTAAAATCATTTTAAAGTGTATTCATTGTATCGGCAATAGTTGATTTTAAGATATATTTTGGTTTGTTCATGTTTTGAAACATGCGATCAGGAAAGCAAAAAATTTAAGATTTGAAATATCTTTAAATTGAATAAAGCTACAGCTGAACTTTAATCACCAGCTATAGTCAGCATTGTTCCGGATTTTTTTTTATGAAAATTAACTAATTTGGCAAATTTTAATTACCAGTTTTTAATTAAGAGAAAATAATTAACTTTTTAACTAAAAGGATTACAGTCAAGAAATTTATATCAGTAGATAGCCTAAATTAAGACGATTACGAATATATGATGGTTTCGGTAAAAAGTTTAAGCATTTGTCTAGTAATTAAGTTGTTTAAAAGATAAATTTTCGCCGATTGTTGTTGAAGCGGGTAAAAATTCCACCAAGTTGGTTACGTGATAGACTTCAATTTTAAGCTTATAGAAGTACTTTTGAATGTTAAATTAAAATATATAGAACATGATGATAGGAAGCCCTTGTAAAAAATGCAAGTTAAACTATTTTGTACTTTAGGAGATATTAATTAAAGAAAAAAGTTACTGACGTTATAGGCCATGGTAAGCTTATAAAAGACCATGCAGCCACCATGAATTGTCTCTCAACTCAACTCACTCAAACTCGAGCTGTATTCGTATACGCGTGTATTGTCTACTGCTTAGCTGTGTATTATGCTCACGTATGCGGGCACTGCCTCGCATTTTCTGCGACGAGAGAAGGGCACTTAGCCTGCTTCTTCTTCTTTGGGGATCCCTCCTTCCCTCCCTTCCCCAGGCTTTAGGGTAATTCCACTCCACGGCCCACTCCTGAAGGAGTGGAATCCCCGAGCGTGAACGTAGCGTTGTCTCTGGCCCGGATACCCTACGGTGACAACGCATGGTCAGAGCAACACTCCTGTCCTAGGCGTCAAGAGTGACTCAAGAAGAACAAGGATGTCGGGGCCTGACATCTACCAAGATTCTCCGCGATCACCCTCGCCGATCGAGCATCCTACGACGCTCACGGCTGTGCTTCCCATGGCTAACGCTGTGACCACGGAACCTTTCCTTCAACTAACTGGCCAAGATGTACCGGACATCACTGAATCTGAAGTGTGACCTGATGAAGACCAAGACATGGAAACTTACGCTACCCCTTCATCGAGGAAGAGAAGCGCCGTATCCTCTGCTGAGAAGGAGGAACAACTGAAAAATCGTGCTACCACTGTTGCATTGAAAGCTGGACCATCAAAGTTTTCCAATAATGCGACTTTCCCTAAGAGCAAGACACCCATGGCATCTCGTCGACAGGGAAAAAGAACAATTGATGAAGAAGGCTTCATTAAGTCGCAACGCACGGCTGCGGCCGCGCAATTAAAGATTGCCTCTCCTGAATTGACGACTGCAAATCAATTTGAACTGCTTCCAGCAGATGAAGAAATGGCCGAATCTGCAACAATGAAACAAAACCCTCCTGCTCCTGTGATCATTCAATACAAAGAGGATTATCATACACTATTCAGCCTCCTTAAGAATACCCTCAAGTCTGCTTTTGAAGTTAAAACAGCCGGTAGAGATCTATACAAAGTCAACAGAAGGCTACATTGAGGTAACTAACCTCATCTCGAAAAAAGGAATACGTTATTACACATTTCCTACCGAACCCGACAGGACAATAAAAGTCGTCCTGAGAGGCATGCCCTTCTACATGCACCCAGCCAACATCAAAGAAGAACTAAAAGACTACAACCATGTGCCCAGAACAGTCGTTCGCCTCCGCTCCCCGAAAACTCAGCAGGAGGTTCCGCTGTACGTGGTCGAACTCCGCGACACCCTGGAGAACAGGGCCATATAGAAACTCACTTCCTTATGCGCGCTTAAAATAACTGTTGAGAAACTTAGAAGCACCAGGAACCCGCCTCAGTGCTTTAAATGCCAGGCCGTTGGTCACGTCTCGAGGCACTGTGGCATGCCTCCCAAGTGTGCCGGAGACCACGCCTCCAATGAATGTGCCACCAAAAAACGTGAGCACCAACCAAAATGCGCTAACTGCAGTGACCCTCATGTAGCAAGCTACCGGAAGTGTCCTGCATTCAGCAAAGACACAGAACGGCAAAAGCAGCAAAATGCAGCACAAGCTGCACTAAGGAAGAAGAAGAGGAAGGGAGAGGAAGCAGAAACGCCAGTTTCGGCAAAAGGCGCGGATGCTGACCTACAACCAACACCTCACCACTCTGCATATCAGCAGGCAAAGTGCACCAATTATGCGGCAGCGTTATCTGGACGGCAGCAAACTGACCCTGACGTCACCGCAATCAACAACAACTTCAATGAAACTGATGAAACAGATACCCCATCCCACACTCAGAGTCATGAACCACAGTATATGCAGCAGCATCACCAACACCCAACAACATCAACAAGAAGACAATGCAATGCTGCAAAACGTGATACAAACAATGCTGCAAACAATGTATACCATCAATGCCATGCTTGCAGACATTCGTGCCATGAATGCCACCATTTTAGACATTCCGCGACAGATAACAGCCGCAGTACAGACAGCGGTCCAAGCCGCATAAAATGACACTTCATCGAACAACCATGACAACTAAAATCGATGATTTAGTGATCTGCACATGGAATGCCAATGGCCTCTGGAGGCAATTAGGCGAATTACTATTACTATTACTCCGTGATTCACTAAAAGTGTGTGGCGGAGGGTGCATTACACCTATCTGGGAAGGTAATGGTTAGGAAGAGATATATGGTATATGGCAGGAAGCACCCATGGGCTATTGTGAGGAACCATCCCAGCATTCGCCGGGGAAACCATGGAAAACCCAGATCAGGATGACCGGAGTACTTTATCGAAAGCTACTCCTGTCGGATTTTATATTTAGTCGCCCGGTAAATCCTTTCTATTCCACTCCCTAATCGCTCGTGGAAAAAATGAGTACAGAAATAAATCGGTTCTGGCCCTGACTTCTCTTATCTTATTTTCGTGGTCATTCCGAGATACGAATGTTGCTGGTAGCAATATTTGTTTACTGTCATTCCGAAATACGTCAGTCGAGAATTTTTCAATTAGCTTCTGTCGAGAACAACGCCTTCGGTGCTCCTAGTCTTCCCAACCTAACTCGTTCAACATCGCACTTACGCTTTCCCTCCAACTATATAAACCTGTCACGAATCGGGTGGCTTTTCTTTGGATCTTCTCTAATGCCTCCATTAATCCCTTTCGATGGGGACCCCGTACAAAGCAACGATATTCTAAGTGAGGCCGCACTAGTGACTTGTATGCAATCGAATTAACTTCCGGAGTGCATTGTTTTAAATTACGACCTAAAAATAGAAGCATCTGATTTGCTTTCCCAATTATATTCTCTATAAGCTCATTCCACGACAAATTATTACGAATTGTTACCCCTAGGTATTAGCGGAATCTACCGTTCTAAGGACAGTACCATTAATTGTATATTCAGAGCTGAATGGTGTCACCTTTTTACTTACACGCACGATTTGGCACTTTTTAGCGTTTAACTCCAACTGCCAATCTTTGCACCACGCTTCCCTGGGGTACCCCGGACCTCACCTCGGTAAGTGATGAACGCTCACCGCCGATAACTACACACTGTGTTCTGCCTTTCAGGATGTCTGTAACCCAGTCGCATATTTGTCTTGATATGCCGTAACCGCGAAGTTTCCTAAGTAACCTAGTGTGAGGCACAGTGTCGAAAACTTTTTTAGCTCATCATCAATAATACGGCTCAAGTCGTGAATTAAAAGAGCAAGTTGTGTTTCGCAGCATCGCCCTTTTCTTTATCCATGTTGATTTTGGTTTAAAAGCTCACCTTTATCCAATAATCGCATGACATTTGAATAGATGATGTGTTCTAAAATCCTGCAAAATATTGAGGTTAACGAGATCGGACTATGATTTTGAAGATCATTAACATTCCCATTTTTAATCACTGGACTTACGATGGCGGTCTTCCATTCGGGTGGTATTTTTCCTTGACCCAAGGAGGTGGTATATAATTTCATCAAATACGGCCTAGAGTAGAATCTTGTAGGAATACCGTCTGGTCCGGGAACCTTATTGGGATTTACATTCATAAGCAATTTAGTTATTCCCTCGACATCGATAAACGAGATCATTCACAAATTTGTTGGTACGATTGTTAAATATCGGAATGTCCTGCGAGTTTTCTGTCGTGAAAGCTTTTTTTAAATACATTATTCAAAATTTCTGCTTTCTCTACACTAGTTTCTGATAATTCCCCATTTTCGTTAATCAACGACGGCATGACCTTACGTGAGCCTCTTATTAATTTGACATACGACCAGAACTTTTTTGGATTAGTAATCAGATTTTCGGATAAATTTCTGACTTGGAATTCTTTAAACGCATCACGCATTGCCTTACGCACTTCTGCTAGCAACTGGTCTAATTTAGCGCGATTAGACGAGTCCCCCGATTTCTTTACTGTGGCATGTAAACGCCTTTGCCTCCTGAGCAAATATTTCACTTACCTATTGAACTACGGAAGTTCTTACTAACCTTAATAAACTTCTTTGGATCAAATTGATTTAAGCCAGTCCATATTATTTTTTTTAAAAATTAAACCAAAGTTCCTCAACATTTACATTTAGCGTGTACGTTTCAAAATTTTTCGACAAATGATCGACCATAAACGCATTGTCTGCCTTATCGAAACAATATACGATTTTGTCTTTATCATGCTTCAAATTCAACCTAGATATTAAAGTTACCACAACCGCCTTGTGATCACTTATACCGTGTTCTATACAAACTGTATCTACAATATTCGAATTGTTTGTAAGAAAAAGATCCGAAATAGACGAGGAATCTTTGACGCTCCGCGTTGGCTTTTCGACCATCTGTTCAAAAGAATTTTCCACGAATGATTCTAGGAACGTTTCGGTTATTAACCTATCTCTCCCGCATGACTTGAACGTAAATGTATCCCAGTTAACTGAGGTTATATTAAAATCGTCTCCCATGATCAATGTATGTCTCTGAAATTTTTGAGAAATACTATTAAGTGACTGCCTAAAATACTCCACGTTATCCAATCCAGCAATTGACGGTTTTATTAACGGCCACGAACACTCCTCCGTCCGTTGAGGTAGTTCTGTCTTTCTGAAAAACCTTGAATTGAGGAGCAAATACTTCGCTAGATTCTAACTCTGGCGTCAACCAGCTCTCTGTTCCTAGTATTATATCGACATCGTTAGTCGCAACTGTAGCGTGGAAATCGGCTACTTTCCCTCTAATACTCCGACAATTAAGGATCATTATCCTTAGCGGCTTAATATCGGTATCTGTAGAGTCTAAATTCGCATTTTTACTATTTGCATTCCGGAAGAAATGGGTGAAGTATTTGGAGCTGTAAATTTCGATTTATTCGCGCCGTCACTTCCAGAACCGAGATGAACAAATTGACATATGTTTGGTCAACGAAACCCACCTTAAATCAGGCATAAAAGCTGCTGTACCAAATTACGCCTGTTATCATAATGACAGGCCGACAGCAGGGGGTGGTACAGCCATCTACATAAAAAAACACCATCAAATATCACCAAGTTACCCTGCCTTTACTTTCCATCATAGAAGCCACGGGTAACACCATGGAAACTTCAGCAGGAAAAATGCTCATCATCTCTGCCTATCGACCTCCCCATGGGCTGGTAAACGAGGCAGAAGTGGGAACTCTCCTAAGACTACCGGGTAATATTATGATAGCAGGCGACCTCAACGCCAAGCATACAGCTTGGAACTCAAAGCTAACTAACATCAATGGCCTGCGTCTGTTACGAACCATAGTAAGAAATGATGCGGTGGCATGGAGCCCAACTGAGCCCACATTCTTCAGAGGAAGAGTAATTGCAGATGTCCTTGATAATGGGATCACAAAGGGCCTATGGCATAACATCGCTGCATTAACTAAGGCAGCCCTTTCTTCTGACCACGTCCCAGTCATCTTCTATTTGGAGGTGGGAGCCCCAGTAGGGAAGAATAAACATGCCAGAGACCTAAAGCGTATCAACTGGGTTGCTTTCCAAGCATTTCTTACGGAACATATCAATAATATCCCGTCTCCGGTTGAAGTGGATCCTTGTGCTGCGATATCAGCCCTTACTGACCTCATTAACTCTGCGGCTGACCACACAACTGCACCTGCAAGAAGGCAACTAGAACGCTCTAAACAACTGCCACCAGATATCCGCCACACCATAACCCTCAAAAACCAGCTTACGGGTGAGTGGCAAGAGACTGGAGATCCGGCCATGAAAAGAATCGTAAATCGCCTACAGCGCGAGATTACAGCTGAAGTCAACAAACATCACATACGAGATTAGGAAGGCTTTGTAGCAACCCTCTCAGTGGAGTATGGTTCAGTCTGGAAATCCACCAGGCGAATCCTTCAGCAAAAACAAAAAATGCCACCTCTAACCGTTAGGAACATTGTTATTGCTGATCCAGCAGCCAAGGCGGACGCTTTAGCTGAAGCTTTTGAAGAGAACTTCCGTCCAATCGAAGACCCCCGAGACGACACCCATATTCAAGCAGTCAAGCACGAACTAGAGCTTCATCTAAACACAGCTAGATCCACCGAAGTAGCCATCGAGCCTGCCAGCATAGAAGAAGTAACCAACTTGCTCCAACACGTCGCCACTAATAAAGCCACTGGCCATGATAATAAAGGCGGCCATCTCCTACAACATCTCCCGCCAGTGGTAACCGCCCACATCACACCGGCTTTCAACAAAATCATGAGTTCCGGTGAATATCCCAAAATCTGGAAGCATTCCGAAATTGTCCCAACACCAAAACCTGGGAAAGACAATAGGTCACCTAAATCATACAGGCCAATTAGCCTTTTGCAGACCCTGTCAAAAATCTTTGAAAAGATCTACCTCAAACGGCTCCTCCAACATATCAATGCTTCAAAACTCCTTCCCAATGAGCAGTTTGGCTTCAGACGCCACCATTCCACTCCATAGCAACTGCTTAGATTGGTGGAATCCGCAATGAGCACCTTCGAAATGAGAGAATATTTCGGAGCGGTCCGACTCGACGTAAGTAGTGCCTTTGATTCAGTCTGGCATGAAGGTCTCCTGTATAGGCTCCTGATACAGGGGATACCATTGCCACACATCAGACTCGTCAAGAATTACTTGACTGGACATACGTTCCGCGTCATTACCGAGGATGCAGTTTCTTCAGTCAAGACTATTAAA
Source organism: Vandiemenella viatica (assembly GCA_031002005.1). Taxonomy (NCBI): domain Eukaryota; kingdom Metazoa; phylum Arthropoda; class Insecta; order Orthoptera; family Morabidae; genus Vandiemenella; species Vandiemenella viatica. Next base: position 70,011,895 of record CM061914.1, read on the forward strand.
GCCGGGGTACCGCAAGGCTCCGTCCTCGAAACCGTTCTTTAAAATCTATATACAGCTGACATACCCAGAACGGACCAGACTGAAAGTGCGCTATATGCGGATGACACTGCCCTATATGCAAAGAGCATTAGAGCCACAAACACCGTGGCTAAGCTATAAAGAGGCTGTGATAAAATAGAACTATGGGCAAAGAAATGGCGCTTAGCGTTTAACGCTACCAAAAGCCAAGCAATAATCATAACAAGAAGATCAGTACCCCCTCTACAGTCCATCAAAATACGAGGCGAAAGCATCAAATGGTCCAGAACTGTTCTTTACCTGGGAGTCACTTTAGACAGGAGGCTCACTTGGAAGGAGCACATCAGGAATACGCATTCAAAAGCAATGAGGAGATTAAGGCAGTTGTATACAATCCTCAACCAGGCCTCATCACTTCACCCACATACTGCTATCACCCTCTATACAGCCGCAATTAGACCTATACTTCAATACGGAGCAATGAGGACGGCGGTTCGAATCCCCGTCCGGGCATCCAGATTTGGGTTTTCCATGGTTTCCCCAAATCACTCCAGGTGAATGCCGGGATGCTTCCTTCAAAAGGCCATGGCCGAATTCCTTCCCATTCCTTGCCCCCATCCTTTCCCGTCTCTAAAGACCACGTCGTTAAAAAGGGACGTTAAACTGTTTAAAAAAAAAAAAAAAAAAAAAAAAAAAAAAAAAAAAAAAAAAAAAAAAAAACAGAGCAACGGTGTGGGGCAATGCCGCCCCCTCCAACATCAAGCCTCTTCAGCGCATCCAGAACCGTGCAATTTGATATGTCTTCAAGCTACCCATCGACACTCCGACAGCTCAATTACACCAGATAAGTGGACTACCAACACTTAAGGAGCGTTTCAAGACTGCAGCAAAGAAACTCTACCAGCAATGCCCAAAACATGAGAACCCATTGATTCAACAACTGGGAAAACCATAACACAACAAGATGGCCAGTTAAACTGGCAAATGAAGATGCCCCAGAAGAACATATACAGTAACAGGATTGACAAATCCAGCCACGATAAAGACAAATTGAAGCACGTACCAAGAGGACCTGGCAAATCCAGTAATGACAAATAACCTCACAACAACCTCAAGATCTGGAAGCAGATGCGCATAAGCGCAAGAACCTCCCTTCACTCTGGGACAAAAGTTTTCCCAGAAGATTGTGCCCTGGCGAAAATGATTTGTCTCATTCTTTCGCCGGAAAATAATCGTGCAACTCCGCGCTAGTAGCGGTTTCGGCAAATTCCAGCATGCTGTAGTACTCACTAAAGATGGGGGACATTGTGAGTTTGTCTTCTCGTATGATTGTGCTTAACCTGTAATCTTCAATGAAACTGTTGTTCGATGCTTTATCGACGTATCTGGTACCGACAATGTACGAGTGATCTTTTGCAAGAATATAAGTATTGTGTTACTCTGAAACTGTGTCAAGTGACTTTATTTCAATTACCCTTCGGATTTGGGGTTATATACGAATGCGTGGCGGCCGATTTCTTAAATATTACAGGTACCAGAAGGTCACATGGTCACATGGTCATGAACTTAATTGTTCAAAGTTCAGGTGAACGTGTTAACCCCCCCCCCCCCCCCATGCAACATTTACGCCTGACACACTGGCAGTTTTTTTATATATCCCAGTGATGTATAACGTAGTAAATGCACAATGTATACAAAATTTGTCAATTTTATTCTAATCTACAAAAATTTCACAATTTCTCCGCTCTTTAAAACATTTACTGTGTTTTGTACACTACATCACGATCTCAACAATTAACAGTATTTTGCATAATGTTTGGAAGAGTTCCTTACAGACACGACTTGTGAGGATGGTTAACTTGACAGTGACTTCAATGCACTGTGTGCTAGGCGAAAGACATCTGTAATTTATGACGCTATTATGTAGTCCATGGATGACGAACACATCCTACGGATAACACTGAGACCTATAAGGCAGACAAATCCAGTTGTCGTCCTTTGCAGCCCAAGTAACTACCGTACGTGCAGGTGGTACGGATATGAGTGTCCTTCAGCATACTGACCAGGAAAATTGTATTTTTTTCCCTCGTCAACGTTGAGGTCATTAGAGAGGTAACTGTAGTACAGATAACTGAATGATAGAAAACTGGGGCTAACTGTACCACCTCATGTAATCTCCGCACTAATGTTTTGCGCAGAAGAATTTTAATTAATTTAATTAATTGGTAAGTCCTATACAGAACAAATATCCCATAATTCCCTACATGTGATTGCATTACTGGAGTGATATTCGAACACAGGTTCTGCCAAACGTAATATCTGACTTTTCTCTGGTAAAGTTTATTTTGCGAATGATTGTCTTTCTATGTTGTTTAGTGGGGCTTTCAAAAATTGAATACCTCAACCTCATTGACTTCATACTCACCCCTTACATACGGTATGGTAATTATAAGTTACTATGAATCACCTGATACCACAATTACAACTTTCTTACAGTTTCCCTTTTTAATAAAAATAAAATATGACCATTAAACAAATTTTTGTTGTATTTGCGCTGACGTCTTTACTTCGAGTAAGATGCGTGGTATTCAGTATGCAATTTATCTTCAATGTCATTTGTCCTGGCACCATACTCACAGCGGGGATGTTTGGTATTGAGTGTGGTGCACAGCCTCCAATCTGTGACATCTGAATGTTTACATACAGTCAGTGTTCCAGCTCGACCACTAATACGCTCACAAAATACCTGAACGGTATTTGTATTTGTATTTATTGGCCCTTTAGCATCATACATAGTACGAAGTACAAATGATATAGGGCAAGTCAAAATTGGTCTGTACACAGACAGACAAACAAACATATAACAAACATTCTATTATATACTATGAGATAACATACTATAGAGATATGATATAGACAAAAATAATTACAGTTACAAATATACAATTAATTCTTTACAAATTTAAATGATACTAATGACATCACCCATGTTTAAAACTAACATTTGGTTCGAAAATACTCATCAATACAGTAGAAGCAGTGGTCGAGCAAGTACTCCTTCACTGATGATATGAATTTAGTATTTTGTCTTACAGACTTGATCCTCAAAACATAGCGGTCATTGGGGATTGCCGACAGAAGTGAAAACTTAAAACTATGAATATCATACGCGCAACACCTCAAAATTATAGCTACAGATATACTAAATAATAATTATTCCGTGTGGACGTAATGACCTGGTTACAGAGTTTCTACTGGCTGCAATTTCCACCCCTGTCTTAACCGCCTTAACCAAACCCGGTAGTGCTACCAGGTACAAGAGACCTACAGTTTAACGTGGAATCCGAACCGCGGAAGCACTCTGGCGTACGTCTCATTACACAGCAAGCTATGCCAGATATGAAGGTCGGGTTAATGGTCTGTGAAAATCCCCGCCGAGACAGAGATTCGAGCCGACGATCTTTCGTTCTCCAGCCTAACCCACTGAGCCACCAGACCGCAACAGATATTCTATTAACATTAGTATGTCGGTAATTAGAACTCATAAGATTATTACACATTAAAAAATCATCCTACTCGCCTAAAGAAGTTTTTACTTCAAAAACTACAAATCTAAATTAGCTCACAACCCGACTGTTCGTCAAATCTTCCAGAAGGAGATGTATCAAGCTATATTGTCAGAGGGAAGAAGGCTAATTCCGTTCTCCAGGAGCCTGCAGTTTAACGTAGAATCACAACCACGAAACTTCCCGGCGTAGCTCATATAATCAAATACAACTCTTGGATTTGAACCCGCGACCCGGAAAGAGAACTTTAGGAAGTAAACACCTTGACCACTGAGCTAGCAGACCACCTTGTTTTGAAGTATATGTGTACAAACTACCATCAAAATTGGATAAAAACTGTGTGTTTGTATGAATGAATGTAAGGGGAAGAAAGGAGAAGAGGTTTTAGGTTTCTGTAAATCAAACGTCAACAGTGTTTTTCTATTTGTTTTAAAGTATACGTATCCAACATTCCATAAAAATCGGATAAAAACTGTGTGTATGTATAAAAAAATTCGAAAATCGTCCTGCGCGCATACAAATGCCGTGATCTGACGCGCGCAACACGTGGAACTCATAGATTTACCCCCGCCCAAACATCGCGTAACGTGACTATACACGTTTTCACTAAAAAATATTAACAAAAGAAGTGGCCATGTTACACTTCCTCGTGGGACTCCAGATGAAGGTCAGATTAACCGGAGATTCGCCTTCAATGGTGATATACTGTGACGGACCAGTAAGAAAATCACGAATCCATCCATAAATGCGATACCCTCCGTACGATAGATCTTTATTACTTGGCGGTTGTGTGGAACATTGTCGTAAATTTTCCGGAAAATACCATCCACATCCAATCCTGAATCAATAACTTTAATCATGTTCTAAGAAAATAGGTGTAGCTGTGTTTCGCATTCGTCCTAAATCCATATTGGTTTGGTATGACTAATTTGTTTTCTTCTAAGAACTTCATAACATTCTTGCAGTAACGAGAATATCATAGAATATTATACCCCACATTCATTTGGTACTGATTTTAGTTTTGTCTCGAATTGTGATTGTAAGGTTTGAGAAGCAGAGTGGTTTAATTTCTCTGCAATATCATAGCCGAGTTGCCAATTATATTGCAACTGATGTAAAGGCAACTTTTAAATTGTAGGTAATTCATCTAAGTCTATTTTACACGCTATATATTAAACAAAGAGACCATCAACGCCCCCGGTGCAGCAAAGAAGGGTCTTCGTTTAATCTGCTGGATTCATATTTGGCTTAAAGGTAGCCGGGATCAGTTTTATTGTGTGAAAACGTGAAAATTAGAAAAACACAAAACCGAAAGGGATACGGTCGGTATTAGAGCATGTCCTGCAATGGACAAGATTTTAGAAGAAATATAGTGAAAAAAAAGCTGTTTTCGAGAAACCGTTAACAACATAAAGTTGCACTTTACAAATCAAATTTGAGCTCTTGTAGAGGTTAGTCTAGTGGTACAGAAAGTATTTCGTTAACTGATTATATTCAAGCAGGACGCACTAGCGAACGTGCGGTGATTCGCAACCTGCTATTGTTCTCGGCGGCGCACAGTGTGTTATTTTCCATATCTAGAGGGACAAAAGTCAATTTTGACAGTAGTCTACACAGGCAAAATAGATATTTATATTTAAAGTAGACAAACTAAATTATTAGGAGCAAAGGTTTTTTCCACGAATCTGCGCCTAACAATACAAAAATTAATTTGAACAATGGGCTCCCTGTGAACCACCGATCAAGTGCTCCACTCGGCCGCACCATTCCACTGAGTTTGGTCGATGAATACGCTGTGTTCTGTGTGGTATTAGTAATTTGTGTGTTGCTATTGCTTTTGGTGAGTTTTAAGGTAAGTTTACGCATGATTTTTTCGTAATATGTTTTAAAACTTAATCGTGAGCATTATTCAAACAGAGCGAGGTAATTTTTGATTTAAATAAAACTGCTGAGCCAGTTTCATTTTGAGTTTTGGTTTATTATACCACATTATACCAATCTCTTACTATATTTATTTGAAAGAGCTACTTATTAACTACAAGAATTACCTTCATTTGTTTGCGCATGTTTGCGACACCCATACAACTTTTCTTCAATTTCAGAATGACTGCACAAATTTTTCGTAGAGAATTTTTCAACATATGGTTTGCTAAAGCAAAATAATCAAGGATAGATGCTTTGTTACAGTTGGTATTGTAATAACTAGGTGACACATCGTTTTCAGATGACATTATTAAGGAGTTTAAAAGCTACTATCAGAATTGTTTCTCTAAAAACTGAGCAATGCTGTCTTAAATCGGGAAGTCTTAGAAACCGCTTCCTAAACACATATTCTAAGTGATTAGAGGGTAACGTTTCATTACCTGATATTGTCACCAAAACTGCACTGCCTGGGACGAGTTCATATGGAAAACCACAAAAATACTTTTGAGAGTTCAAGTATTAAAACAAAAAGATGGCGAATCAAGCCTCTCCTTGAAACAGTAAGTCAAGAAGAAAATTTGGATGGTAACCGAAGTAATCTTTTTTTCCTAATTTATGAAGCTGCACTTCGGTTGCCATCGAAACTTCTTCTTGACTTGCTTGATTCGCCATCTTTTTGTTTTAATACTTGAACTCTCAAAAGTATTTTTGTGGTCTTCCATATGAACTCGTCCCAGGCAGTGCAGTTTTGGTAACAATATCAGGTAATGAAACGTTACCTTCTAATCACTTAGAATATGTGTTTAGGAAGCGGTATCTAAGTCTTCCCGATTTAAGCCAGCTTTGCTCAATTTTTAGAGAAACAATTCTGATAGTAGCTTTTAAACTCCTTAATAATGTCATCTGAAAACGATGTGTCACCTAGTTATTACAATACCAACTGTAACAAAGCATCTATCCTTGATTATTTTGCTTTAGCAAACCATATGTTGAAAAATTCTCTACGAAAAATTTGTGCAGTCATTCTGAAATTGAAGAAAAGTTGTATGGGTGTCGCAAACATGCGCAAACAAATGAAGGTAATTCTTGTAGTTAATAAGTAGCTCTTTCAAATAAATATAGTAAGAGATTGGTATAATGTGGTATAATAAACCAAAACTCAAAATGAAACTGGCTCAGCAGTTTTATTTAAATCAAAAATTACCTCGCTCTGTTTGAATAATGCTCACGATTAAGTTTTAAAACATATTACGAAAAAATCATGCGTAAACTTACCTCAAAACTCACTAAAAGCAATAGCAACACACTAATTACTAATACCACACAGAACACAGCGTATTCATCGACCAAACTCAGTGGAATGGTGCGGCCGAGTGGAGCACTTGATCGGTGGGTCACAGGGAGCCCATTGTTCAAATTAATTTTTGTATTGTTAGGCGCAGATTCGTGGAAAAAAACCTTTGCTCCTAATAATATAGTTTGTCTACTTTAACTATAAATATCTATTTTGCCTGTGTAGACTAGTGTCAAAATTAACTTTTGTCCCTCTAGATATGGAAAATAACACACTGTGCGGCTCCGGTGTTTTGCAACCCAAGTAATCAAGGAGTCGTATGGGGATCATAGTTCTGTTTGCCTGTCGACTCTTCATCAAGTTATCACACAACGTCACTTATCAGTTTTCACCACGTCGTCCCAATAGTACTTGTGTCCAGCAAACGATCAACGGCATTACCACAGCCGAAAATTTGACGTTCCTTCGTGACGTCACTCAAATGTTTTTTTGTGATTTGATTTTTAATTATGCTCCAAAATTTTTCTATCAGATGCATGTACCACGCATTCAAAAACAGAATCTATCTTCCTCTAGTTTTGTTCTTTTTGGCTGGGTAAAACTGTACGCCGGATCTTGATTTTTTTTAAAGGTTTGTGTGAAGAAACCCTCATTGTATCACTGTCGACTTCGAAATTGCGATGCACAACGCAGTCAGAACAGTTTTTACTTTATGTTCGTTGAGGGGGTGCTAATTTTATTTAGGACAATCGTGGTACAGAAAAATAAAAAAAATAATAAAAAAAATTTGGTAAGAGTCGGCCGTGAATATTTGAGCGGTTTACAGTATCTTGCACCGTGAGATGTTCTTGAAACATCTTCTATGCTGGTAAATAAGACACCTCCCAACGTCCCTGAGTGTGTGGAATTCACCAATACTTATTACAATGTTATATACTGTTGTGCCCCTTTCTTCCTGAAATGTAGTTTCATGTGAACCGCAGTCTCCCCGCAAAATCAGTGGTCCTAAATCGTTCTATACACAGTATAATTTGCAATTTTATCACATCCACCCGAATATTTGGGTACTACTAGATGACTGCGAGACAACCAGGTGGAAACAAGGCTAAAAATTAATCGCACTACGCAATTACACTACCGCCCCTAGCATGTCAGTAACCAACGAATACTCCGAACTAATTAAAAATTCAAAGACCATGTGATTGACAACCTCAAGTTTGTAAAATAAATGGGTATTTCTACCAGAGTTGGGATCAACCTGAGGTAATATCAAATCTGTAATTTATATGACTATGTTTTATATCATGATGTTTTATCGACTGTTCGCGTTGTTCTCAACAACTGAATAAATTTTTCAGTAAATCACAGAAGTGTTGTTTTATTTTACCTGCTTCATACGTTGCGAAATACCAATATCGACTTTTAGGACGTAGGCTGCTAAACACCGTATGTTTTAATCTGCGGTAATGGCCCTAGGTTGCGAATCACTGAACAGCGAACTCTAGAAACACAGCTTGTGTGTCCCCCTCTCCAAGGATACACAGAAATACACCAAGTGATTGTGGACTTATTACATTACCTACACATTTAATTTTAATTCAATCGCGATGGAGCACTTGCTGGCATCCACTTTTCCATAAAACTTTTTTTTTTTTAATCTTAATTACTTTCACTGCATTTTATCATCCTCCTGCCATTTCCGTTCACCAATTTTAATCTCTTTAATTGTTTTTGGTTTGTTTATCCCCTCCTCGTTAATCCATTCCATTTCCTGACTTCCTTTCCTACAAAAGAAAATATTCTCACTCTCTGATTCCTGAAATCAAGCGCCATACAGTCATGATCGTAACTTCCCTTCCATAGACTATTCTTAACCCTTCACCAACATCAGTCCAAGCATCATCGCCGTTAGAAGCCGTGTTCATTCCATCCGCCTCTTGTCTTTCAATAACATCCAAGCTTTTATCACAAAGGTACTGATTGTGTTTTTGCGGCATTAGCAGATCTAGCTGTCCTTTTTTGAACCTCCTCCAACTCCTGAGTTTGATACCCATAATGTGGGTCCCATACTACATCACCATATTCAAGCAACGGTACTATCAAATGTTATGCCAAGATATTTACACCTAAATTCAACGACAAGCTATTCCTTCTTCCATGAAAAATCTATACTTTTTTATCTGTGTACCTAATAAACCGTCTTTTTTTAATTTTCATCATTATATGTTTACCTACCCATCTATTTTGCCCATGTTACCGTGCCTTCGGCCATTCAAACTCATCATTTTGATTCGGTTGTATAACATTGCTTCATTTGCAAACAATCTCAGTTCTATATGAAATGTTCTCGGTACTGGTCAGTTTGTCGTTTTCCGACTTCATCTTCCTGCCAAAAACCATTTTATACACCCCACTTCTGACTGGAAACCATCAACACAGTCATTCATTGTACCTATGGGTAGGAATGGTTCAAATGCACAATCCTGTGGCACTTTACTTCAATTTCTTTTCATACTGCATTTCCTTTCCTACACTAACTTTTGCTTTCTCTCTTTTAAGGATTCCTCCATACAGCAAGTCAATTTTCCATCCCCTCAAATCGTAATTATCTTAAATACACTTGTCATGAATGTGCGCTTGTTACATAACTATCATTACACAAAATGTAGTTACTAGGTTTTGAGAAAAAATTACTAACACTGACAATAGTACTAAACTAACATTGCTACTTTCATTATATGTATGTATAACTATATTGATAAGCATAATAATTTTTTTTTTAACATTGTACTAGCAGAGTTTCCAGCGTTGCCTGGTCTAGTTCGCCTTGTTTTACCCATACACTATTTTTATTCACGCAATGAGAAACGTGTGCCAAGTTTGATACAAGTCGCGACATCCATTTTCGGAATTAAAGCAAACCTAGATTCACCCGCACCCTACCGAAAAAGGAGTAGATTGAAGTTAATTTACTTGTATACTATTTTTATTCATTCTAAAAGATTAATGAGTATCAAGCTTCACTGATTTCGTAACTACCATTTCCGGTAGTAAAGTAAATGGTGATTTAGCTGCACAGTTCTAAGAATGGTGTGGTTTGGATGCTTTGATACGGAATGTTGGTTTTCATTTTGGTCTACGTTAAATTTAAACCTAATTACATCTTCTGCTTGAAAATCGAAACATCGACTGTACGCGCATTAATACATACCACAAATGTATTTGTAATGTGTCTGTTTGTTCCGACATCTCGTAGAAAATAGAGGTTTTGAATGGATTTTCAGAATTTGAAAGCTAGTGGTCAGAGTTAAAATTTAAGTCATATCTTAAGACCTTATGTCACACTTATTTTACGAATAATCTAGCATTACCTAAAAACTCAATTTTGACCAAGTTTTCACAGTTTCAAACATTAGATATGTCTCATTATGCTGACTAATCTGCCGCTGAAGCTAAAAAAAAATCGCATTATGCTACTTCGTCTGCTAGTGGAGCTCAAAATTAAAATATATTCCTTCCCAGTACAGCTGAAAATCAGGTATTCAGAATTGTATATCAAGTATTCAAAACTCAGCAAGGTATGGAAAAAAATATTCTTTACTTTCGATTTGTTTCAGGGAGTTACAAAGTGCGACACCATTTTATTGTAAACAGAACATTAAAGATGATAGCAGAGATATTGTAGTTGTGCTGGCAGAGATTCTGATAAAAATCTCTGTTGTTTTCTGGTTATTAGTTTCTCGCATACAATATGGCCGTCTATGGAGTTTAAAAACTGGATATCTCGAATTAAAAGAAAGAATATTTCAAGTTTTGTTTAGTGTGCAAAATAGTTATAATTGTAAACTGCTTTTATTAACTTTGGGCGCCTTTACCACTCGGTTAACCTGGAGACTCACAGAATGCGTTTACATTCATCTAGCGCTGATGGTAGACTCAGCGTAGTGCAGCCTAGGAGACAGTATATTCTGATGATGTCATGTTCCTGATGCTCTGTTTTGCGTGTCCCTTTTTTGTGACCTTGAATCTCGAGTCCCCCGGTAAAAAGATGTAAATGACGAATTTTTTATCCGAAATAGTCTCTAATTTGCGTGGTTCTAAGTCGAGAATAAAGAAAATGGATATTCAAACTTCGAACCGTGGCTTTATGCTCCAGAAGGCAGAACGATGAAGCGTAAATGATGATTTTATACCGATCCGAGACTCGAATGTGAGTTGCTCTTAGCTAAATCGCAAGTTCAAACGAGGGACTTAATGGAAATTTTGAACTGTGACCTCAGCAATGGTGACCAGAGACTTTAGGTATCAAAATTATGAGACTCTAACCGGTGACTGCAAATCACTCCCCGCTAGCTCAGATTTTAATCACTAATGTTACAAATACTGCTCTGTGTGTTGAAGGCGCATATATTTCCGAGCACGCAATATTAGCGCTATAAATAATGTTACAGATACGAATACAAATTTGTTTTGTTTGGTGTAGTTGAAACTTAGTTTAATTTACGTCACCAGGTATCGAACTGCCAACTCTAACGCAGCCCCTGTGAGCTGAAAGTTTAGTTACTGATTTGCGAATATAGCTTTGTAAGTTGCAGGGCGTAGATATTAAAAATTGAATTTCCATCACCGAACATTGAACCTGCGGCTCCGTTGCTGAATTTGAGGTTCCTATGGGTAAACAGAAGGAATCACTAAACATTGATACATCGTATCCGGTGTTTACCATACGATACGTGGGATTGAATCGATGTTTTGCAGGGAATTTTTCTATTCGATACATCGATTTTTTAAAAATAAAAACATCGAATCAATAAAAAAAACATTAACGCTGGCTAATAATGACAAAAACAATAGAAATAATTGTTAAGATTACTAAATTTACTCAAAATTGAATTATTTCAGTTTAAAGTAACTTTTATTAACAGGTAGCGGGACATAATGATAAAGCTGAATGTCTCTTGCGATTGGCTAACCTGTCCGTATGAGTGAATGAATAAAATCAATTTCTTAGGTTCACTCCTGCTGTTTGCCGGTGTTTGCTGTGAATCGAAATAAGATATTATTACTCTAAAACAACTAAGTGTCACGTGATACTACTCAGTATATACTGTAGATATAACTGGGTTGGGGTAACTATTGTCGGCACTTCTGTTGCATCCGAACGTTTATTTTCGAAGGCTGCTCAAATAGTCAGCAAAGGAACAGAATAAAAGGAAAACGATTGAGTAAACTTCTGTTTCTACAAAGTTTGGGTAACACCATTGGTGATAAGTGGTTAAAGACTTAAAATTAATATTTTTGGCGGATTTAGACTTTAGTATTTAATGTCTGGTTTTTATTGTAATGATCTGGTATCGCAATAAAATATGTCTGTTAATTTGTAGTCTCTGTTTCACTCACAAAGCTATACCTCACTCATACAACACACCAGATCATAAAATTAATTTTTTAATGTTGGGTAATGCTCTGGTATCGCATTCGGGAGGACGCGAGTTCGAATCCCCGTCCAGGCATCCAGATTTGGGTTTTCCATGGCTTTCCCAAACCACTCCAGTTGAATGATTCAAAAGGCCTCGCCCGAATTCTTTCCCGTTCCTTGCCCCAAGTCCTTTCCCGTCTCTAATGACCTCGACGTCGACGAGGCGTGAAGCCATAAACAAAAAAATCATAAAATTATGTAAATACAGCTACAGCACTTTACTAATGGTGTAGTTTTACTCTGTGTTCACACGGACCAAACGAAAGACAATGAACTATCTGCGTTAAACTGGAAATGGTGAATATCCAGGGGCGTAGCTACTATGGGGCTAGGCGGTGCAGTGCACCGGGGTCCTCACGCTCAGGGGACCCCAAGCATACCTCAAGGGGCCCCTAAGCGCACCTCCAGGGGCCCTCAAGCGCATTTTAGAGAGCGCACGAGCCTTCACGGCAAACTGGCGACACAGGAACACAGGAGCCCCTCATTAAGGGCCCTCGCTGTGCTCAGGGGGGGCCCCAACCACTGCTCAGGGGCCCCTAAAGAACAATTCAAGGGCCCCCATCCTCAGTTCAGGAGGCCCCTACCAGCACACAAAGCAAAAAAAAAGGTCGCCCGACTGGCCTGATGGCCCAAAATAAATTTTTTGCACCGGGGCCCTTGTTGACCACTGTAAATATCAAACAATTGTCATATTTTCTCTTGGCGATTTTAATGAACAGGTAAGAGATAAATTAAACGACATTGGCCGACGAATATTGTTGAGAAACATAAAATTATTCGATGTTGAAAAACATTTTTAAACGATGCATCGAAAAACATCGATGCAGGGTTCCGATGTTTTACATCGAATAAAAACATCATTGTACTTTCTAAGTGGATACCCCTAGTAAACAGTGTAGAAAGTGGGGTAAGTGATACACTGCACAAAAATCGGGCTAGAATCGTACTTCTGCGTAGTAACAAAACGCAGCTGCTAAGCTTTTTTCTTATACCACTTACCAACACACATACACTACCTCAAAACGCGTTTTACCCGGCTTCTCGCCAGGGGGTAGCGCCGTCAGAGGAGATACCTGGGTTTCTAACCGAACAATAAAGCGGATGCCTTTAAAAATAGGTGCAAACTGTTCCTTATTAACCGATGTAAAAGAGATCAAAGACGGGTTTGTTTCACACATACACAAAGTTGCGAATTTACTAAGAAATTCCTTCCATGTCTCGAGGTTACTGGTTCATTAGCCCGTTAACTCACGAGAAAAGTAACTGTCGCTTATTGTTTCCTTTGTTACTAAATTATATGTGGCTGTGGTAATTATGGATCCCTTAATCGCCGACAGGAATATTTACAGATCTCAATACTGTTAGACCTACTTACATTCGACTGAAGTAATAGTATTTAAAAACAAGACGTAAATTAAAAATAAATACTTCTCAAGTTTTGACGCGGAGTGTTAGTTGTCACTGTGGTTAGATCGCGATACACATGAAGCTGTTTTCATTCGCATGAAATTGCACTGATCAGCCAAAACATTATGACCATCTACTTACTAGCATATTGGTCCACCTTTGGAACGCAATACAGCAGCGATTCGGCGTAGCATGGATATTACGGAGTGGCTGGTCGGCTGTTCATGTGCTACTGTAGTGAGCATCTACGGAAAGTGTTTGAAGGACGGTGAAACCACGAGTAGGGGACAATGTGGTGGACACCCACGCCACATCACACAACGTGGAGTTCGGAGGCTTTCCCGCTCTGTAAAGCAGGACAGGGGATGATCTGTCGCAGAATCGCGATTCTTGAGCTTTGAAACACTTCTGGAAGTACCAGAATTGCACTCTTCCGTCAGATCTGCATATCCTTTATAGAGCGAGCAAGCCTCCGACCTCCACGTTCTGTGATGTGGAGTGGGTGTCCACCACATAGTCGCCTACTCATGGTTTCACCGTCCTTCAAACATACAGAGCGAGCAAGCCTCCGACCTCCACGTTCTGTGATGTGGAGTGGGTGTCCACCACATAGTCGCCTACTCATGGTTTCACCGTCCTTCAAACACTAAAGATAAACGCGTATGGCAATGTTGGCCGGAAGATCCGCCGGGTGACAGAGTTTTGACTAGCCGAGCATGCGCCTCTGTCATGGCTGCCCTACCCCGATAATCCTACGGCGGAAAGGGAACCTACAGCTTTACGTGGTACCGGAACCACGGAGCGTCCTAGCGTGCTTCACATGGATAAAGCAAGGCTCTGTCAGAGATGAAGGTCAGTTTTAAGGCTCGTAAAAATTCCAGCCGAAACCGGGATTCGAACCGGGGACCTTCGCGCGCCTTAACCAACTGAGTTACCAGACACACTTTCCATAGATGCTCACTACAGTAACTCGCGAACAGCCGACCAGCCTGTTCGTTTCCGAGATGCTCGTTCCCAGAAGTCGCACCCACAAATCGCTGTCGCGTAATTTAAGGGAATGTTGTGATCTGTGTGTAGAATCTGGTGTCAGATATCTCTGGAAGCCTACTAAGGACTTGTAGAATCCATGCTACGCCGAACCGCTGCTGTATTAAGTTCGAAAGGTGGACCAATGTGATAGTAAATAGGGAGTCATAATGTTTTGGCTGATCAGTGTATGTCGTCAGTAATTTGACACTCATGAAAGCAATATTAACAAAATGGCGATATTCCTCATGCCTTCTACTGCACGATGGAACATCAGTTGCTAAATTTTGTCCAGATTTTATTACAACTAAACAACCATCTCCGATAATAATCTGTCACGATGTGGAGAAGCTCCATATACTTACCGTTGCCTCCAGTTCCTGTTTCTGTTTCCAGACCTCTTGTACTGGAAGCGAGACTCCGACTCTCTCATGCTGCGCTGGTACTCCTTCATCTTGACCCACGAGCGGCCGGCAGCGTCAAACGTGCACCAGACGGTCATCAGGATGCTCAGCAACACGCACCAGTTACAGATCACCAGCCCTGCGGCACCAAGATGCTTCACATGCACAGGAACCAAAGTGAGACCCTGATAATGATATTAACTTATTGTATCTCTTACTCTTCGCGTATATCAAACAAAAAGCGGTAAATTATTAGCACTTTTGCTAAAGGACATTCTGTTATGAGTCCAGTGAATGAGAAAGAGGGTGAAGAGGGTCATGGGAGTGTAAAAGGCGTATATTGGCAGCACCATCTTTATCCAAGGCCTGGTGGCTACGTCACCAAAACGTTGTGACGTCACTCCAGTTAGGCCGGAAGCAGCGATTTGTAAGTTGGTTCGTGTGTGAACTTCGAGTTGTTTTTTTCTAAGTTTTAACTGTTTTTTACGTTAGTTATTGTGATTTGTTCTTCTGGAGAAATGGTGTACAAGTGTTTGCGTACCAAGATGCAATGGAAATTATACAAATGGGCCGAAGTTCGGTTATTTTCGTTTCCAAAAGACGATGAATTGCGCCGCCGATGGATAGTAGCAATACACAGAAACTTTACACCAACAGTTCATTCCAAAGTAAGTATCTTTCTGCTTTAAAATATTACACCTTTTCCGTATTGTATTTTTTTTGTTAATTAATTATGATATTAGTGGACTATCAGTTCTATATACATGAATACACTTCTATAACACTGTTCATTTGTGTTAAATTTTAGAACTTGTTTGACTAGTTCGTTTATATATACAATATTCGAAAGTAGTTTACATCGCGATACACGTCGTCACTAACAGCTTATTTACTAATAATAACCCAATTCCTTGTGGCTTATGATGTAAGATCATTCTAGTCCAGGCTGC
The DNA here is from genome assembly GCA_031002005.1 of Vandiemenella viatica. Classification (NCBI taxonomy): domain Eukaryota; kingdom Metazoa; phylum Arthropoda; class Insecta; order Orthoptera; family Morabidae; genus Vandiemenella; species Vandiemenella viatica. The sequence continues at coordinate 70,027,962 of CM061914.1, forward strand.
ATTTCAACCTAACCTCTATCTCCACTAATAATGCCTCTACAAAATCAAACAATACTCTCACACCTTAAATGCATTGGAACTAAATTTCAAATAGTAGAAACAGTTTCTGGAACAGGATTTTTTTTTGTTTTTTATAGCATAAGTTATCACAATTTCATCTTACATCTTCAGTGTGAAATGCAATTGGACTAAAGCAAGCATAATAACACTTTCACTGTATCGCAATGTTACTCATTATCTGATAAAAACTTTAAAGTAAATGGCATGTTACTGTTCAACAGAAGCTTATATTTCCTATTTTATCAGTAGGCCCTACTCAGTAATGTTTTTATATTCCATCAACATGAAATAATTTTGTCATATTTTAGGACATTGATCATTTATACAGTTACCTATCTTTTCCTGGCAGGTTTGTGAGCTGCATTTTGCAGAAGCTGATATTCAAACCTACACAGAATACTATGATGAAAGGACGGGCAACAAACATCAGATACCTCTAAAGCAGTATCGATTGAAACCATTTTCAGTGCCATGCCTTCTTCCAAACTGCCCACAGTACCTGTCAACTGTAAAACACACAAGAGAAGATCCTGATGAAAAGAGAGTTAGGTTGGAAAACATGAACATTCAAGAAGCGATAGCCCAAAGTTTGGTAACTGACAAAGAATATCAACAGCAAAAAAACTTTTCTACTCTCTCTGAGTTAAAGTTGTGTTTAGAGAAGGAGAACTTAAGTGAAGAATGGACTATTCTGAGTAAACCTGTGAAGACATTATTTCTTCTTATTGACAGTGCATCTGCACCAGTTATCATTGGATCTGCTGTAATTGATGAGAATTTAGCTATATCAATATTCCATGGTCAAATACAGCTTAAGTCACTAGGTAGTCAAACATTTCCTAGGAAAGTTAGTTGTATAAATGATGTTTCAAATATTTTGGATATGTTGAGAGATGTGTGTATTAAAGATAACCAAACAGTTAGTGATTATATAACCTCGGTTCAGGGAACATTACAGACAGTTGCAAACTTGTTGGAAGATAAGGCCACTAATTTAGAATTTTTGAGTGAACAGTTGAACTTGATAAATACTCCTCAAGAACGTTTACGGTACTCTCCCCATTACTTAATAATGTGCTGCATTTTGTTTTCTATTTCACCACATGCATACAAATTTATGAGAAGCTCAAATTACTTCGTTCTTCCACATCCTCGCACTTTGAGGAAAATATGTTCAACTTATAACACAAATCCAATCAATGAACAATCTGATAGCAATTTCTTGTCTTTTTTAAAAGATAAGTTTCCTTCTCTTAAGAAATCTGACCTCACTCTCTCTCTCATGGTAGATGAAATTCATATCAAGCCATATCTTGATTACAAAGCAGGTAATATTTTAGGTGCAGCCTATGACAGTGAAAATGTAGCAACCTCTGCATATGTGTTTATGATTCAGAGTATGCTGTCATCATATAAAGAAGTTGTTCACATTTTACCAGTTAGAAAGCTTCAGGCAAGGCAGTTGTTTACTTATATAAGGAAAACTGTCACAGAATTACATCATATAGGTTTCAAAGTAATTTGTGTTGTTAGTGATAATAATTCTATCAATAAGAAAGCTATGACTTACTTTACAGACCCACCAAAAACTAGTTTAGTTTACCCTCATCCAAGTAATTCCCATGATCCTTTATTTTTCATTATAGATGCAGTACATATATTTAAGAACATACGTAACAACTGGATCAATCAAAAGGATCAAAATCTTAATTACCCAGACTTTGATAGTGTTGACTTAAATATACGTATGTCTGTAGCTTCATTTTCATCACTAAAAGAACTCCATGCATTGGAAAGCCATAATCTAGTAAGATACTCATATGGATTATCTTTCAAAGCTTTATTTCCAACAAATTTTGAAAGACAGAATGTGAAATTAGTGCAAAACATATTTAATGAAAATGTGGTTCAGGGTCTGTTGCATTTAGGAGAGAGAAACAATCTTCCCAATTACCAAGGTACTGCTAATTTCATTTCATTGATAGTTAAGTGGTGGAATGTTGTTAATGTGAAGACAGTAAATAAAGGTGTAAGGTTTAACAACCCACTCCAAAATCCCCTCACTGTAAAAGGTGATGAAGAAAATTTACTCTTTTTGAGGAAATTTCTCAAGTGGCTTGATGTGTGGAAAGAAGCTGGAAAGAAAGCTAACTGTTTTACTCAAGAGACACATTGGGCTATTAGTCAGACAACACATGGGTTACTGGAATTGGCAGATTATTGCATTAATGAGTTGGGCTTCCAATATTTCTTACCAGGAAAAAATACAGACTGATGCTTTAGAAGCTAGGTTTGGAAATTACAGGACTTTTGCTGGTTCACAGTACTTGGTTTCTCTACGTCAAATATTTGAAGTTGAATCAAAAATAAGGATGCAAAATCTTCTTCCCTTAACCATGGAATCTAGCATGTATGGTAAAATAAGCATTTCTTTCCAAGGTGACACTGAGCCCAGTACAAATATTATTGAGGACCCTGATGGCTCTATTGTTAAATCTGCTGCTGTTGCTTCTGAAATTGCTAGTAACATTCCAAAATTTGGAATAACATTGAGTGAAGCTGATTTTAAGCAAACTGACCCCCTCCTGCCAGTTTTGACATATTTAAGTGGATATTGTGCTCATGCTGTTTTGAAAAGACTGAAATGTGAATACTGTAGCAAACATGTTTTAGTTGATAAAAAATTACTTCCTGTTAACAGTGGGTTTTCACTGATCAACAATTTGGATAGAGGTGGGCTAGTTCTTCCTAGTGCTGATTTAGTAAATGCCAAAATTTTTAATTACATCATGGTATCTAAATTAATTAATGGAGAGACAGAAAGGGATTTTTTGAAGTGTTCAAATCAGAGAGAGGTTGTAATAGCTTTAACAACAATTGAGATTAAAAAAAGCTGGCTTTTTTCCTCAATGATTTCAATTGTGATAGAGGTCATTCCAGAGAGACCTTCTTGAGGCTTTTTTTTGTCAGCATCCACAAATACTTTATTAAATGATTATGTTAAAAAGAAAAATGATGGTTATTCTTCAGTCAAAAAGAAAAGAAAAATTCAAACTGTGAAAATTTAACCAAATCATTGCATAAAAATATCACTTGTTTTTCTTACTGCATTTTTAGTTTTAAAGGATTTATTGCTTGTAATAGCTTTATTTTACCTTATCATTATGTAAAATAATCAAGGTACTTCTAATGTCGATTATTTTCTGCATTTGAAATTTCCACAAATTAATTGCTGTCTCTTATTTGAGTTAAATTAAATTGCAATGGAGCGCATGCTCTGGTGGGCAATTTCCCTAAACAACCCATCTTCCCCCTTTTCTGCATCCATCCTTTACAAATAGTAACTTTAAATTCTTTCAATGTTTTTTGGCAAATTATTCATCATTTCTCTTGGTAACTTATTCCAATCCCTGACACCCTTACCTAAAAAAGAGAATCTTCCTACACCCTTGTGCCTGAAATCGAGTGCCAGCCTGTGGTCATGATCATCTTTTCCCTTCCATGCATTATTTTCAATTCTTACACAAATATCTTTCCATGCCTCATCACCTTGCACACTCCCATGACGCTCTTCACCCTCCTTCTGTCTTTCAATGAGTCCCACTCCAGCTCTTTTATCATATCTGTTTCTGATTGTGTTCTGTGATAATTTCCAGAAACAAATCTAGCAGCCCTTCTTTGCACCCTCTCCAACTCCTGTATTTGATACTCAAAATGTGGGTCCCATACTACACTATCATATTCAAGCAAATGGCCTGACCAAAGTTTTGTAACCATTTGTAGCCATTCTTTCTTTTATGCAGGAAAGATAAAATGTATTGCAAACTAAATTATCCCAGGAGAGTTTGGAGAAAATTTCCATGGATAGGGTATTGCAGAAATGATCAAGCAATAGCTTATACCTGCCATACATGACATCACAAACTCAGAGGACAGGCATCCTACTCTAGATGATGGCGTCTTGGCATACAAGAACAATTTCTGTTATCGCACAGGAACAGTTCTATTCTCCATCACAATGATTTAATTTTTTTAGAATGTTTATAACTGATACAGTTATCTCTCTGTGGCGGGTTTTCAACTACATTTTGCAAACAAAGGCTAATTTAGAATTTGATTTAATTGCAATGGAGCACAGGCTCCGGTGGACAATTTCCCTACACACCCATCTTCCCCCTATCCTTCACCTACCTCCATTTGCCCTCTACAAATTTTATCTTTAAATTCTTTCAAAGTTTTCGGTAAATTATTCATCATTTCTCTTGGTAACTCATTCCAATCCCTGAGACCCTTACCTAAAAAAGAGAATCTTCCCACACCCTTGTGCCTGAAATCGAGTGCCAGCTTGTGGTCATGGTCATCTTTTCCCTTCCATGAACTACTTTTCATACCTATTGCAATATCTTTCCATGCCTCATCGCCAGTATATGTCCTGTACACTCCCATGACCCTCCTCATCCTCCTCCTGTCTTGCAATGAATCCCATTCCAGCTCCTTTATCATATCCGTCACTGATTGCATTCTGCGATAATTTCCAGAAACAAATCTAGCAGCCCTTCTTTGCACCCTCTCCAAACTCCTGTATTTGATACGTAAAATGAGGGTCCCATACTACACTACCATATTCGAGCAATGGTCTGACCAAAGTTTTGTAACCCAATTTCTTGACTTCTCTCGTACATCCCCTCATCACTCTCTCCAACAAGTGCAGAACTTTGAAACCTTTTCCTACCACCTGTCCTATGTGTCCTGCCCAGTTAAGTTTGTTATCAAAAGTAATTCCAAGATATTTACATTTCAAGTCTTCAGCAAGCAATTCTTTCCCCACCTTATATTCAAAATTAACCTTTTGTTTTTTATTTGTGTATCTAATAAGCTGACTCTTCTTTGCATTTATCTTCATTCCATGTTTACCAACCCAATTAGATATCCTGTCCAGATCACCCTGCAACTGTTTACAATCCTCTATCGTTTTGATTGTTTTATACAGCATTATGTCATCTGCAAACAATCTAATTTCAGATAGTAAACAATCAACACAATTATTCATTAGAATAATGAATAGCAATGCTCTCAATACGCTACCCTGTGGCACACCCATTTTTACTTCCACTTCTTTTGATACTACATTTCCAACCCTAACTTTCTGTTTTCTACCTTTTAAAAATTCTTCTGCCCAGCAAATTACTTTCTTATCCACTCCAATGGTTTTTACCTTATTTACTACCATTTGCAGTGATAGGTTGGATATCAGCATTCAGGCACAACTAGAGGCAACAATTAAATTCACCACTACTTATAAACTGCTCATATTCCCTTTGACTGTTAAACTTTCAAGAGAAGGACTTGAGTAAAAAGTAATGGGACCAGGAATGCTCTGAAAGCTCTTATTTTTAGTGGCCTCTAATATTTCCAGTACATAATGATTCTAATTTCAAGGAGACTAACTCCCTCCTAATTGTTTTGGCTTACTTTGTTGAATACTGTTCCCATGCAATGCTGGAAAGACTTAAATATGAATTATGTATTAAATGTGTATTAGTATTAGCTATGCCTGTTTAAAGTGACAAAATACTAGTAGGCACTAATATTTCCTCATAGAGTCATTAAACATGAGAAATTTTAACTACATTAAAGTTTATAAATTAATTTATTGTGGTGAAAATAGCATTTTAAAAGTTTTCATTTGAGAGAGGTCTGGGTAACTCATAAGATTTAAGAGGTCTGGTTTTACTCTAATTTATTTTGGATCTGAAAGAGGCTATTCAAAGGACAGTGTTCTGTGGTTCTTTTTCTCAGTATCAGTACTCTGTTAAATGACTGAACTAAAGAATTATAGTTATCCTTCAGTACACAAGAAAAATCAGACTGTGAAAAATTCAGTAAACCAATCTTCTAAAAGATGTGTATGATCCATTTTAATTTATTTTATTTCAATAACTATTTGCTGTTTATCAGTTATTTTACTCTGCATTGTGCTTAAGTGATAAAATGCATTTGTGTCTAATTGTGAAATTTTTGTTAATTAATGTTTGCACTTCCAATAAAGACTAAGCCAAACTCATTTGTTTACTCTTACTTTGTGAGTGTGTGTAAAATTTGAAAACATTCCACTTGTTAAATATTATTATTTTAAAAACCAATGTTGGATGTTGTATTAGGTAAAATATTGGTGCTCTCATCAAATTAAACAGATATTATCTAGATGTCTGCTGATGTTTCATCAATATGCTTGTTAAAGTGCAGGCTGATGAAAAAACAAGATACTGATTTTTCGGGGAAACAAACTCACGATCAATTTTTCTATTGGAAAAGAACTATCACTGAAATTTTGTTTATCGGAAATAGTAAAAGATTCGTTCATTAGGTTAAATGGCTGTTAATTGTTGATCAATTTATTTTCAGATGAATAAGAACGTTGAAACATTGAGGAGTTTAGCAGAATTTGTAATATTTTTCAAACACCTTTGTTTCTATTTAGAAAAATGTGAAATAGTGCCTACCCATGATATTTTGAGGTAATAAGGTAAAAAGAAGTCTTTGTAGCACAACAGACAAACAATTACTGTAATATTTGGTCGTACTGTTCTGCCGCGTCTGACGGAAGCTTAGGCCTAACATGAATGACGTCACAAACTGAGAGGCCAGGCCTTCTCTCTAGGTGGTATTGATATTGGTGATGAGACATGGAAAGATATTGGTGTAAGAATTGAAAGTAATGCATGGAAGGGAAAATATGACCAAGACCTCAAGCTGGCACAAGGGTGTGGGAAGATTCTCTTTTTTAGGTAAGGGTGTCAGGGATTGGAATGGGTTACCGAGAGAGGTGATGAATGATTTGCCAAAAACGTACAAAGAGTTTAAAGTTAAAATTTGTAAAGGGCAAAGGTAGGTCGGTAGAGAAAAGGGGGAAGATGGGTTTTTAGGGAAATTGCCACCGGAGCGTGCGCTCCATTGCAATTTAATTAATTAATTAATACAATTAATATTAATTAATACGTATATCATTTTGACGTAAGTTGGTTAGTACTAAGGAAATTCCAATATACTTATGTTCTAGTAATTACGTCACAGTCAAGAGAGAGAACTAATTCACAGTAATCTTATTGGTGCGGTAAAAGATTGTACAGCGCCTCGATTTCTGGAAGCTGTTTGTAGAAAGCCTTATACCAACATTTTCACATCAAGTTAGGAGAGGGTAGAGAGGCGCTTATCTGCGAACGGCACCAGTTTTGCAATATATTTCTGTGCAGCGTGTAGTGCTATATGGAGCAGTGTGGAGTGTTCGAAAAATCGTCTAGATATATTAATCAGAATCCGCGGTTACTAATTTTGAGATAAACTTCGCTCCCAGGTTTCTCTGTTGGTTGACTTTGCTCCGAGGTGCCAGCACGATTTGCCCCATTAAAATTCATGCGGAGCGCTAGGAGCCTTGGTTAGCGGCCTTTATGCTTACCGGATAGCCGCTCGGTGCTCCGCTGGCATGAAAAAGAGGAGCTCCGGTTAACAGAGGCCTGCAGAAATAATTTTAATAGAGGCCCGTTTCCCTAACGACGTGGTGTGCATCTAGCGCTCACACATATGGAGCCAGTCAACGTTTTATATTCTGGGGAAAAAAGAAATCTTAACTGCATCAGTTACTAGGCTTATAGAAGAACATGTAAATACCAAACCGAAGACTGTTTATATCTTTTTTTCTTTTTCAGAGAAAAATTGTTTTACTATTAGATTTTCTATAACTTGAATTTGGAACAAAATAAGTTTTGATTTTACTAACTATCAATCACCAAAGACGTTTGAAAAATTTGAGGCGTCGGGATCAGACAACCTTCCTGTGTGATACGAATAATGAAATTGTAAAACAATTTAAATTTAAAAAAAACACGAAACCCAAGAATTGGTTATTGTTCTTAGCTTTGAGGCGATTGGATATTACAACCCCTATTCCTGTTTTAAAACCTTTTATTTTAGATGATTCTTTATACTTCCTCTGTGTCGGCAAGTCTACCGGTAATAGTCGGTAATTATCGGTTTCTTTGAACCTTATAAATGATATCAGAGTAATAACATGAAAATCACTGTTTTAGTGAAGCGAGTTTAACAGTATTGTGGAGACAAACTTCATGTGACCAAAATAACCGACCACGGAAAACTGTACTAATAAGGCTATTGCGTTGACCGTAGCATGATTTTGTCGTAGTTTTCGGCATCCCGTATAGTAAATTTTACCGAATGATTAAACTATAAGGAAACGCGCAGTCACGTGACGAATATCATGCATGTGAGAAAATGGCAGAGAATTTTACGTAATCGAAATGGCAATAACAGTCGACGAAAGTAAAGAAAACTCGAAACGACAAAGAAATCAATGAATGAGTGGTTGATCGTAAATTATAGTAATTAAAGTGCGCAAGGTTATGAGGTACAGAAAAATATAAAAATCGTCCAGAGTCACTCAAGCAGAAAGAAGTTTCATTCGAATGTGTGACCATATTGCAAAATGTAAGGCCACTCCTGGTTTTTTTAGTATTTTAGTGAAAATACGACATATTTTACGCATTTTGGCAGTAGTTTTGCCTTACAGAAGTTATTGACAGTTTTAAAATTCAGAATATTCGACCTAATAGGGGTACCCATACTCAGCCTTATAAATATGTGGCTAGTGTGTGGTATATATTAAAACACTAAATTTCATGAAAATGTGTGACGTAAGTATGACCATCTTTCCTTCACTAGCATCCTACAAATAATTAGTTTCCGTCTATATTCTGTATGCACTATTTTTTTATTCACTTCACGAAGACTTATTAACTTGAATTAGAGAATGATACAGTTTATTTTGTAGCGTATAGTCGTTATGATTGTGATCGTTCTTTGCAATACTTAATTAACACTAATTTGATGTATTTAATTAATGGGTACTTATTTGGGACGCCAGCAGCAGCCAGAATGTGTAACTACGGATTTTCAGTGTTTCAAAGACAGTTTACATGTTCACGAGAATTTATATTAGCAAGTCCCGTACGATAGACTTCAATCAGAGTACAGTTCAGGATAATTGTATATAATAGTTATAAAACAGAGAAATCAACAGTGGGATCTAACAGCTAATCCTACCACCGCAGCACAGGACGCTGTTTGGTGAATGTCGACAGCTTTTATAGCGAGTACGCACAATGATGTCTTATTCAAAGCGTTTAGATAATTTCCCCTAATGTTTAGGTTCAGTAAGCAATTGTCTTTATGACATTTGCGTTGTTAAAATGTAAATTAACTACAGCACATTTTTCGCGTGAATTTTTCCATTGTTAACGTTATTCTAATTGGCCGGCAGTATCTAATGTTTCCCAGTGAGAACGCCTTCCACCTACGGGGATTTTCGTTTTTAACTATAGTAAAGAAGAGCTGTGAAACACAGGAAACCGCAGGAATTAGTTTTAATAAATGCTGAATTTATTACACTTTTAACTGGATCAAAATAAATCTGGTTTTAGGTGTGTTGCATTCTACTATTCATTAAAATAAAAATAATAAAAATCCGCTTAATTCAGGAATTCCGTATATTTAACGTGAGGAGAGAACCCTTGCAGTATAGGCCACCGATGGTAACTAGCTCTTCAGGCAGTATCCAGCTACAGCCTGTACGGATCTGCGCTGTTAGTTTACGGAAACTCAAAAGCGAGGGAGAAGTAACCTGCTGAAATCGTATGACCTAAGATTGAAATATCCCAATTACTGTGAGAGAGGCATATAATGAAAAGATCAATTTAGTTCCGCCACTGAATATTGATTTTGGCTTTATCCTTACAAGTTAACACCGCAAAATTTTAGTTTCAACCTAACTCTGTGATATACAAAATTCTTTTCGCAGCATGTCCAGTATGGATTATATTTAATATGAAGGATGACTGAAATTGCCACAGTTCCCTGTCAGTACTTACCAGTAACAAAAGTAACACAAATTATGTGAGCTTGATTAAACAAGATCTCGTAACGTGACCTTAGTGACATTGCAGGGAACATTCGAAGGCAACATACACCTCGCCAAAGTATTACAACGCCAAGTTCACAACGAGTAGTATCAGTAACGGCAATTGGTGGGCGATTTTGCAAAAAAGAATTCTTGATCATACCTTTTACTGATAAAAGAACCGTTCCTACCCGATGGCAAAAGAAGCAATACTTCTGAGGAAAGAAATCTGTGCGATTGACGCAAAATAATACATTCAGTAAAGTTTATATAATTAAACGGTAAACTTTTCTTTCTGTTTCAGTTCAGTAACAATAAATTAATTATTTCGTAACACTAAAACATGTTGTATTTCAGTTAGCAATAAATAAATGTCGCCTAGTTTACTCAAATTAGTCAATAATAAAGCCCCCAGTGAAAAATACCGCGTGTTTTGTAGATCAGGAGCTGAAAGAGGAATTGTCCACCTTAGTGAATTGGATGCAAGTTATATATGGAAAATAACTGAATGATCTCTCCCCATATAACGCTAAGATATATCAGTCTATTTCCCTAAATAAATTTCCCAACAAGGTTACGGAAAAGGTGTAATTGAAAAAATGTTAAAAAGTAGGCAAATAGTGATCAATTAAATTTAAAAAAATAGTTGCTAATATGTGAGCAAAGTCATCCGGAATAGAACCGGTGATCCATAGATCGAGAAGCTATTGGAAAGCTGCTTAAATAAATCATCGAGTAACGTATTATTGCTACGCATTACAAACTTCAAGGGATTAGAAGGAAAATGTTGAGAAATTAAAACTTTCGGCTACGTTTAGATCTGATTCTTAATAAGTACATATTAAATGTTAGATACCAATAAATTAAAATAACGTTAGAGTTGATAAGAACATTAAATCGATCGATAATTAAAAAGAAATTAAAAGAGGTTATCATATTTAACACCAAGCAACAGCAATTTTACTCTACGATCAGACAAAACTGCGAATAAGAACAGTAGTGCACGAAAGGGTGAAGAAAGGAAGATATGAAAGCTATACCTCATCCTCTCTTCCTCCCCTTTTACAGTCTAAATAATTGGAAAGGTATTAATGCAAGAATCGAAAGAGAAAAACCTGCATATACTCCTTAATAATTATTGTACTATACGCAGAAGTCAGTCTTAGTAATTGGAAAGTCATTAGGGCAAGAACTCAAAGAAAAAAACCTGCATACCTCTTTAATAAGTATTATACTATACGCAGTAATATAATCAAAAAAATTAAAGAGAGTTAAATAATTTGTTTAAAAAATTCTAGGAATAATGACAATCATATAACGTCTACTCCAATCATTTTACCGCCTGGTACAGCAAAATCGTTGTTTATATGGTAGAAATACAATTACAAATTCACTAGCCATGTCGATTGTCACCATTCTCGCGCAATTTTGTTTTTAGGACATTCTGACACTATTTTTAACACACACACCCTTCCTCCTTCAATTGGAAATTATTAAGTTCGATTACAGTAAAACCTGACTACAGTGAGTACAGCTAAGTTTATTTCCACTGTGTAACTTTGCTGTATCAACCATAGTAATAATAGAAAGGACCTCGTAGTTACTTTTCGAAGCTTGAAAAGTCGTGAGGTGTTGCTTACCTAGGACGACTTCCTTGGCGGAGTCCGCAGGACAGTCCTTGTAGTGGTGGACCAACCAGAGAACTCCCAGCACCAGCCACACCACCTCCACGGCCATCACACCTGCACAGCACAGGGTCAGGCTGAACACTAGATCGAAACTCCTACATGATTTGGAAGACTTTTACTGACTACCTATGTTGTAATTTTAAAAGCACACTCATTTCTTACAATGTAGAGAGTCATGCATTTGGCACCTCAAGCTCATGCTCGCCTGGCTCCACTCCTCACCTCAGCGCCCTCTCCCTTCCTACCTCTCCGAGCTGACCGTTATGTCCATGAAAGCGAGTGGAAAATCCCCTTCGCATGTAGGAATAAGGGCAGTGGAATGGGGATAGAGCAGACTGACCTTGGACCGTCTTTGTTAACTGAACGGGCTATTATTGCTCCTCATTTACCGTAAATACTCGTTCGCCGGTAAATCAGTTTAGCAAATTTTTTCGTTTCAACTTTCGTTCCAACACTGTGCATTTGACTAGCATTTCGTTTCACTATGATAAGTTTAATGAGATATAAAAGGTTGGTCATTAGTAGCACCCTTTGAATTCTTTTCTGTTTTCCTGTTGTTGTTTTTTTTTCCCCCTATCGCAAATGTCTGTAGTTCAATTCTTCTCCGTACCCGACTTATATTTTCTCGCTATTTAGGCACTTTTCGTTTCCTACGTCGAGACATTCTCTGATTCAAGTGCCTGTAATTTTTTTCAGGTTTTTAGAGTATTTTGTATTATATTGTAACCACGACGTCTGTCGTCCATTTTCAATTGTTAGACCTCGCCAGAAGAGCGAATCTCTTTCATTGAACGTTCGGCATATACAGAAGTCCTCAATTTATAACTTGATGAGCGATGATGTCAGCAGAGGCAGGAAGTAGTGGGCAGAACTTCATAAATTCTTTTCTCTACAAACTGACATCTAGCTCGTTAGATCTGATCAGTTTGCTTACGAGTTACAGCAATTTTAAAGTACACTTGTTTCGTAACATCGTTTCGGTTGGTCAACAAATGAAGGGTAAACGTCATAAAAAGAGAAATGTGCAGTGACAAAGCCTGAAGGTACTGAACAGTTCACGGTACTGAAAACAACGTTTACGCTATCTGAGAATGGCATAAAATGATTGTGAAGGTACAGCAGACAGCATGTATACTAACCGAGTCTGAAATAGGGAAAAAAGTGAAATGTTACTAGAAATGTGTACAGCATGTAAATTTACACAGCCTTCCGCAAGGCAGTCACACAACAGCTAAGGGTATTGTAGACAGCATAATGCAAGCTGTTGGTGAATAATTAGAAGTATTGCAGACAGTTGTTAGTGAACAGTATGTGATAAAGAGGACAGCGTGAATACGGAGTACCACAGGCTGCATATAAGACGACAGAGATTGACGTTGATGGCATAGTGAAATTTTGAGAGTGCTTTATATAGCGTTAATAATGACCTATCATCACCCCGAGCAGGTAGTATTGTGTGTACTGACCGAGCCTGACGTAGAGCAGGTACTGCATGGAAGCGCGAGCCTCCGTGTCGAGGATGGACCCCCGCATGGCGACGGTGGAGATGAGGGCTTCCATGAGGAGGCAGGCGGCCAGGATGGCGATGTAGCCCAGGATGTACTGCCACAGCTGGTGTACGCATTCCTCGCGCAGTCCCTCGTACGGCACCAGCACCAACACCAGCACCGCCACCAGGATCGTCACCCTACAACAGAAACATATGGCTTGGCACTACACTCGTGATAGCCGGAAACTAACGAATTTTCTATCTATACTAATAAAATGCTGAACTTGGTCATTGTGTACTCATGTCCATCACGCTGTGACGTAACGCAGCTAGCCTTGGTTGCTGTATCAACAACGGCCAGAGATATTACTGCATAGTAGAGTTTATCATACTTATTTAATAACAATTCTGTTTAGATAAACATCCGCAAAGAAATGAATTGCTAAAAGACTGAAAGGAAAGTAGATATTTCGTTTAAATCAACATATTAATTATTAGTTCTTCTTTGTTTATTTATATTCAGTCGATATAGATGTTTTCTTATACTCTCTGTCCAGAGATATGGATGTTACTAAACTAAAAACCAAATTAGAACATTTTTTATGGTCATGAGTTTTACATAACAGTTGTATTTAGTTAAGCAAGTGTGAGGAAATAATCTGCCAAAACACTGCGCTCAGTACATTTCAATACATTATTGTGAACAGCATCGCAAGTAATTATTTGATTTACCTTTACGCTCTATGTCAATTTTACTGTAAACTCGAGGACATGAATTGACGCTAAATTAAAAGTATATATTGCGTTTGAATCAACATAATAATTATTAGTTGCTTTTTATTAATGATTTCATTGTATCAGTCGCATGTAAATGGTTCAAATGGGGTAAATTTAGATCGGGATGCAGTGAATGTATTCATACGTGGGTGATATTCGGACGACAATATTAGTGGAGGTTGTGATTAGGTTGAAATTCAGCTAGTACCAGAATGACAACACATTTTATTACAGCATTAATCAGTTTTATAAACAACTAGACGACCCGTGCGAAAATTTCGCGAATAAAATGCGATGAATAGTGAGGTTGAATATAATGTCACAAAGTTCAGTCATTACTCTTCATACTCCTACTTCATTTATCGATTTTGGTTAGAAATCCAGGGAGGTAAATGGCTCGAAACACAAAAAAAACGTATTTTAGAAATATTGAAATTTTTGCGCTTTATGGGTGGAGATACGAAAAATTCCTTTCTTAGAATATAATGTTACCACGGCGGAAACCTTAGTCTTTAATAAGATATGTCATTTATCTATATCGATTAGATATCAAGGGAAATATAAGGCTCGTGACACAAAAATACGATGTAGAACAATTTATACTTTTTCCCTTTAATAGTTGAATTCCAAAAACATTCTTTCTTAAAATATGATTTCACAAAGCTGATACATTACTCCTTATATTCCTACTTCATTTATCGATTTTGGTTAGATATCCAGGGAGATAAATGGCTCGAAATACAAAAAACGCATTTTAGAAAAATTGACATTTTTGCCTTTTAAGGGTCGAATTACAAAAAATTCCTTTGTTAAAATATAATGTTACCACGGCGGAGAACTTATTCTTTAATATGATACCTCATTTATCTATATCGGTTAGATATCAAGGGAGATAAATCGCCCGTGACACAAAAATCGGTAATAGAAAAATTTATAATTTTTTCCTTTAACGGTTGAATTCCAAAAACATTCTTTCTTAAAATATGATGTCACAAAGCTGAGACATTACTCCTCATAATCCTACTTCATTTATCGATTTTGGTTAGATATCCAGGGAGATAAATGGCTCGAGATACAAAAAAACGCATTTTAGAAAAAGTGACATTTTTGCCGTATAAGGGTCGAATTACGAAAATTTCCTTTGTTAAAATATAATGTTACCATGGCGGAGACCTTATTCTTTAATATGATACCTCATTTATCTATATCGGTTAGATATCAAGGGAGATAAATCGCTCGTGACACAAAAATCGGTTATAGAAAAATTTATACTTTTTTCCTTTAACGGTTGAATTCCAAAAATATTCTTTCTTAAAATATGATGTCACAAAGCTGAGACATTACTCCTCATAATCCTACTTCATTTATCGATTTTGGTTAGATATCCAGGGAGATAAATGGCTCGAGATACAAAAAACGCATTTTAGAAAAAGTGACATTTTTGCCCTATAAGGGTCGAATTACGAAAATTTCCTTTCTTAAAATATAATGTTACCATGGCGGAGACCTTATTCTTTAATATGATACCTCATTTATCTATATCGGTTAGATATTAAGGGAGATAAATCGCTCGTGACACAAAAACGCATTACAAAAATATTGATAGTTTTGCCCTTTAAGGGTCGAATTCCGAAAACTTTCTGGATTAATATATGATGTCACTAAAGCGGAGATCTTAATCTTTAAAACGATACTTCATAAAACGGTTTCAGATAGGTATACAGGGAGATAACTGACTCGTAACACAGAAAACAGCATTTTAGAAAAATTTACATTTTTGCCCTTTAAGGGTCGAATACCGAAAACTCTCTTGCTTAAAATACGATTTAACCAAAGTGGAGACCATAAGCTTTAAAATGACACCTCATTCATTGATTTCGGTTAAGTATGAAGGAAGATATAGGCTTGTGACAAAAAAATACCTTATAGAAATAATATATATGATTCAAACTTCTTTCATAAGCGCCATGTTGCTGAAGTTAATAATTCATGCGGATGGAAGTAGTTCCACATTTATCGCGCAGAATATGGGCTGTACTAGGAATAAAACCGATATTAAGCGGTCTAGCATAAGTTTTGGGATTCCTAATTTATTGTTAATGTAACTAGTTCCATACTTCTACGGACTTAATGACGACAAAAGTTGGAAATGTATCTCTATAAAAACTACAACCTAAATATGTACAACATTACAAAATCTAGGTTATGTGCATTATATAATAACAAGAAACTGCAAAGAAATTAACTGCCAGAATACTGCGTTCAAACCGTCAGTTTTGACGGGCTAAGAAGCTAGTTACTGATGAAGCACTTGTAACAGCCCTTTTAAGGGTTTTTGGCGCAGGAGAAAAGACAATTTACAAAAAACTAATCGCAACAAGCCAAATATTCTCAAATCTAACTGTAATGAGAGGAACATGGTTTGAATGCCGTCAGGATGAGGCGAAAATGCGTGTAATTGATGTTCCAACTGTAGAAAGAAGTTTTCAGTTGTGCCTCATCTATTTTACTGCAGCACTTTCACGTTCCTTCCAAACACACAAAACGTGATTTCCCAACAGTTGTAGTGTTGCTTGGATACACTTGGTGGAAGAGGTAGGAAGTCGAGTTTCTTTCCTCCTTGTGGGTAAACGATGTTGTTTTGTGTAAACGTCTTTGATGTCTGTTGGGCATGTTGTTGGAGTTTTGTAGATAAAGATGAACTGATGGAGAAGGTGAAAAGCAGTGCATCACCATCGATGCCTATTCTTCCGAAGGAAGCAACTCAGGCTGAAAAGATTTCGTCTTCTCAGACCCTGTTCGGAGAGGTTTGGTATTTAATCCAAACATGTAGGACGCAATCTAATGATTAAGAACTACCCTGCTACCAAAATTTAGAATGATGGAAATTTCTTCCACTACCAAGGCTCGAACCAACGTATTTTTGTTAAACACCATACTGTGTCTTAGTTGTTTTCGCGTCCTCAACCACGCAGTGGCTCGTATTCATCAGAGTAATCTCATTTTTAAAGTGACAACTTTTTCTAAATTTGCTAACACGATGCAATTGTAACAATTTAAGTGAAATTCCAGGTAATATATAACTGGAATTAGTTATAAATTTTGTTTTATTTTGGTTTTTGAATTTCCATTTTAATGCCCTATTGTAAAGCTTTGATTACATGCCTCTTACCACTAGTACAATAGAAAGTTGTGAAATGCAATTAAAAATTGTGCAGTTATGCTTGCCTAATTCGTAAAAAAAATACATTACAAAATTTTATAAGCATGGATTAAAGTTTTGATTTTGCGATTGAATTTAAACATAGCTGACAATAAATTTTTCCTATATATGCAAGTATACTTTCGTTTTCGACCTCACTACACTGCTGCCATTGGATAGTAATTTAATGTGATTGTTATTAGATTTTAATGGATTTATTTAAAGCTCTACGTTGAATTCAAATGTTTATATTAAATTATAATTAATGTACTTTCAGTAAACAGTTGACAACTACTGTTTTACAAAAACAACGCTTCAAATCAGGATACGGAAACAGTTAAGGGAACTGCATGTTAGTCCCTTTCGATTATAAACGATTAAAAATAAGCGCCAAACATTCAGATATCGGTTTGAGAAGAATTAAATGTACGTCATTATGAATATAATAATTTTTATGAGTACTCCTTGGATCGTCTATAATAAGGTGTAAAGGTAGGGACTGGATTGTAGACCAATGAATGGGAAGGAAATCGGTCATGGACTTTATGCAGGATGCTGTATGACACTCGTCCATCGCGTAACCACGGGAAATCGAACTTGGATCCTAAAAAATGCCTGGTCTGATCATTAATGAACTTTCCAAATTTACCATTCGAAACAAACAAAGTAATACACGACACGGAAAAATAGTGTTTATTCGTCCATATCAAGCCTACATCTAACAAGAAGCCACTTACTCCTTTTTTAAATTAAACTGTGTTGTAATTAATAAGAAAATTCTGTTTGCTGATACAAACTGTTTTAGTGGTTTATAATTAAGTTTCTAAGATTCTGACACTTTCATAAGACAACAACATCAGTAAAATTATCTGTATTGAATTCTGTAATTGATATATACATTAAGAAAGTGTACCCTAAGCTATGTCTAAGATTTTAATATAATCCGCAATCTGATTGCATAAAACTATAATAAATACAATAGTATTTTGTGTAAATACAGAAAGAAACATTGAAATTAAGATCAGAAAAAAAACTAGAAAGTAATGTAAATAACAGCGTCGAGTCTTAAGCACAATATTGGAAATGACAAATGAAAAAATACGCAAGTAAGTCAAGTGAAGCCAATGATGCATTATGTATAAGGAACAATGTCGTCTTCTCACAGCGCAGTATTACATTTAACTGTAATAAACGAGACAATTACAAAGCTAAAGTGATGGAAAATGTCTCGGAATAAGACAACATATGCCCTCTGCAGTTTTAGTTCTCGTGTATTGAAGAGAGGTCATTTGAAGGGACGGTGCAAATACATTTACGCAGAATTCGTAAATAAACTTTTACTCTTCTTAATACAAAAGTAGTATTAATAAATTTTGATGTTAGGTTAAAATCATGAACTATTCGTTACATTAACTTCAGAGATGTTTGTCCTACTAAATAAGGAACAGGCATTATTCTGTCTAAATGGGTACGTAGCGCCATATATTATTCCTACAACAGCTCTCAAACAGGCTTTTTGTATCTTAAAATAAAACCTCAGTTATTGAAAGCTTGCCCAAAAAGATGATTAGTTCCTCAAAATAATTTTTAATCTAAAACTAATTGTACCAGATTTTAATGTCAGACATATTTATTCAGTTTAGATGGCATAATGATTATGGTAAAGCATAAAATATAAATATACCATTACTTTTCTCATACGCTAAAAACATTTCTCGATCCACCATGCGTGTTTGATTTTCTTTCCTCTCACAAAGACAAAAACCTTTTACCAATAACTCTGGACAAAACAACAATATCGTTGTTCCTCGTCTGATTTAGGAGTTTCAAATTTATATATTGTGCAAGTTCAAAAACCGGTACATCTGTTTATGACTGAAGTTTGGCAAGTGGATAATTCCGATGACCAGAACTGCCCATCAGGATATCGATTTTCTGGTTTCCCTAAATTAATACAGGGACGATTTCTTCTCGTTACTTTACCAACAAATTCTTGCCGGTAGTAATTTAGGCCAGGCAAACTCGAACCGGTGACCCTCAGAAGGTAAAGTCAGCGTACTAGCCCTTTGGGCTACTGTGGTAAGCATAAAATTAATTGCTTCCGTACTATAAGGGGGCG
Organism: Vandiemenella viatica; assembly: GCA_031002005.1. Lineage (NCBI taxonomy): Eukaryota > Metazoa > Arthropoda > Insecta > Orthoptera > Morabidae > Vandiemenella > Vandiemenella viatica. The sequence goes on from CM061914.1 coordinate 70,047,267, forward strand.
TCCATTAATTACGTGAGGTGTTTCTTCGGGATTCTAACCACCCCCTCTTGAGGGGAATCCCCACCCCCCCTCATCCTTCTACTGACCAACCTTGTAGTTTTTTTGAGACCTTCATTTAGTAGACCTTTTTTTTAATCTCTACTATTCTTCAAGAAATATAAAAGATGACCTGACATGTTCGTCGACTCTCCCACCCCTTGATGAGATTTCGCCTGCCCCCCTCCCCCCCCCCCCCCTCTATTTCACCTCACGTTATTATTGGATACCCTAAGGAATAAACATTGCCCGGTGATCACATAGAGTAGCAGGGATTTCGGGATTTTATATATGGCCTTTGACAATTGGGCCAATAATTAAACTGCACTTTTGAATTTGTTATGTTTATGTGTTTGTATGCGTTGTTCTTTTTTTAGGTTTCACGTAGTATCAGCTGGAAGGCGATTACCGCCTATGACTGTTGGGTTGGCGAGGGAAATTTACTATTTACTTTCATATTTCTCAGATGAAATATTCTAAGGATTCCAATAGTAAAAAATCTATTTATGGAATTTATCTCTCAGATAGAGTAACTTACAATTAGAAGTGAAACCGAAGTGGACAGCGTGTTAAAGAGAGATGCTGATTACGAATACCGTGATTTGGACATCTCTTAAGATTCAGAAAATTGCATTTATCTTTGTTGCTTGAGATTCAATTATTTCTTTTCGTTGTTGAAGCCAAAAGTATTTTTTTCACAGAAGCAGTTCTTTTCCGAAAGCAATTTCTGCAATTGTGATAACGCGGAAATTTCTTTGAACTGATTAACTGCGTCTCTCAAAGAGTTCTTTGTGCGGGTCGTTTCAGACAGCTTTTAATATGTGTAAAACTATGATGTCTATTAACGTTCTTTAGTTATGCTATTATTACAATAAATTTTAGCCTTCCGTGGGTCGTATTGGTAAAGAGAAAAATAATTTAAATAATTCTATTAATTAACATTTAACTATCGATGCAGATTTTTCTAATTTAATTGAATGGCTGAGTGAAACAGTTGGCCGAAAGACAAATTTTGAGAAATTACAAAAAAAAAAGTTTTATTCCTTTCAAATCTAATTTAAATGATCACGACACTTTTTGTTTCATACGCTACATTAAGACACATTTGTGACGTGGATTTAAATAAAAAATATTCCCACAAAAGGAGAAAAGGGAGAGCGATGTTACAAAATGTGTTTCCTTCCCCCTCCCCCCCCCCCACCCCCGTGGATACCGACACAATTTTTTTGATTAAAGCTTCATATAACCTATTCATAAATATTACGAATTAGTCAAATATTGTCTGATTGAAATCAGAACACTACAGTTCAGTTCTATGGCAGTGAAAGTGAACATAAAGGTATGGAAAAAATACCTTTAGAGCAAAATGCAGCTACAAAAACCGATGATGGCCGGAAATATTATATAAATATAAGCACGTGTATACACTGAAAAATACAGAACCGCTGAGAATGTTCCAGAGTATGAAGATAAATTCGTTCGGGAAAAATGTATGTTAAACTGCCACGACCCTTAACAAAATACAACTAAACTGAACAAAATACGCACAGCATATCCATATCTGTGTTGCTGCGATCACAGCCTGTGAGAAAATGTCGCAAATAAAACTGTTTGCATAGGAATTGTATAACAAAACAGAAATGTTTCCGTAACAGAAAGAAATATCAGGAAAGCTACTTATTGTACAAAAAACACACAGTTTATTGATAATCTGCTTTATTTCGGTACGTATTCAGTCCTTGTCGCCGCTAGTGAAGAAGTTTATTGATATCTCCGCGATGTGTGTTGATGCTATGTAGCGACTTGGCTCTGTACTGTCTTATACATGAAATCTTAGTAGTTATTACTTTTGCCTTTCAAGGTCAAATTCCGAACAATTACTTTCTTAATTTATGACCTTACCTAAATGAAGGCCTTAACCATTAAAACAATACGTGATTTATCGATTTCGGTTAAGTATCAAGGCAGATAAATGGCTCGTGACAAAAATAAGTTATGGAAATAATAATACTTTTTTCACTTTAAGGGTCGAATTCAGAAGAAAATAAATATCCATTCTTAAAATACGATGTGACCAAAGAGGATACATTAATATTTAAAATTATACTTTATTTCTCGATTTCGGTTAAGTATTAAGTGAGATACATGGATCGTGACAAAAAAACCACACACCCATTATGGAAATAATTATACTTTTGCCTTTTAAGGGTTGAATTTAGAACAATTCCTTTCTTAAAATATGATGTAACCAAAGCGGAGACCTTAATCTCTAAAATGATACCTCATGATTTGTGACAAGAAAAAACCAACTCTTTTAGACATATGATATTTTTGCAAAGGCGAGTTAATTTTGAGATTAGTCTAAGAAAATTTTCAACTAACAGGAATTTCAACTCTTCGTTTGTTTTTTTTTTTTTTTTTTTTTTTTTTTTTTTTTTTTTTTTTTTTTACGTCTCTCAACAGCGAGGTCTTTAGAGACGGGAAAGGATGGGGGCAAGTAATGGGAAGGAATTCGGCCATGGCCTTTTTAAGGAAGTATCCCGGCATTTGCCTGGAGTGATTTGGGAAACCATGGAAAACCCAAATCTGGATGCCCGGACGGGGATTCGAACCGCCGTCCTCCAGAATCCATGGCAGAACGCTATCCGTTACACCACCACTCTCGGTCAACTCTTCGTGTTATTATGATAAGATTTTAATTTAGTGGTCATAACAAATTTGAAAACATCAAAATAAACGATGAAATAACTGGAAGTATTTCTAAATTGTATACACCAATTGACTTCATTTGTCAATATACGATTATATTTCCGAACGATTTATTTTACAGCAACGAATTATTGTATCTTGAAAATATTTTTTTTGTGTCGGACAGATTTTAGCCAAAAGGATGGTGACAAAAGTTAGTACAGATGTGTAATACGCTGTAAAAGGTTAACGGATTTACGTGGAATCCCTTTTTGGGGTGGGGGAGGGGGGCTACGGTTTCTCGACGTCTATGTAATTAGAGCTGGCGGAAGAGCATTGGGAGCAAAGAATTCGACGATGGCCTTTTCAAGTAACCATCCTGCCATTTGCCTGTAGTGATTTCGGCAAACCATGGAAATCCGAAATCTGGATGGCCGGACAGTATTGCCGCGTTCTGCGGATAATTACACACCCATTGCGATCGGTGCAAGAAATAATTCGAACGCATCACAAAACCAGCTTTTACAGTGGGCGAAGAGGAAATAAAGAGCCTCTGAAAACCTAAAAGACAGGTTTCGAACCAAGGACCTTCGGATCTCAGGCGGACATTTATTCACGTAGCCACAAGACTACTTAAATAAGAAGGTACTGTGCGAACTATGGATCGAGTGAATGCAACAAGTGCAAAAAATAAATAGTTGTAGCTTATTAAGTATGTCCGCTATATCGTAGCAACGTTTGTGTTTAACTACACTTAATTCAATTATTTCGTACACAAATATTAATTTTCTAAGAAAATGGAACGGCGGAAGAGAAAGAATGATCAATCATCATACATTTTGGTAGCTCATTCTGCACGCCGAAATGACGCCTTTGCCCCTTCAAGCAGCATGAATATTCACTCGACGCTGTCGTTTAATTGAATGATTAATAACAAAGCGGCTTACGTCACGCTCTCAGCAGGCGTATCCAATTAGCAGACTACAGGATGTGAGATTGGCAGCTGCGCGGGAAAAGAGGGGGGGGGGGGGGGGGACAACGGGCGATAAATTAATTGCTTCTCGAAACGAGAGCGAAAATTTAGGTGTTTTATAAACGCTACAAAAAATGATTTATTAACGATGCTGTTACGTTCATATTTTCACGGCTCTTGCACACGTTGCTCGACGAAGTAGAAATAGGTAGAATTCTTTCGTAATGAGAAAGGGATCCACACATAAGTGCTAAGCAGCGTTATTATTAGTTGAAATCAAAGTTTCATGGATAATCCTATGCGTTTTGAATTATTCGCTTTTTAGACAGTTTGCTTTGCTTTCTTTCATTGCCTCTTTCTCTACCAGAAATCAGCACATAATTCGTTATGATCCCTCCTTTGCAATAAAAGTATATTTAGGACATTATAGACACACTAATCTATCTATCTATCTTCTATCTATATCTGTAAAAAAACGGATAAATTTGTGATATAAAATCTCAGAAACTACTGAGCAGATTTCGATGGGTTTTTCGTCGTTTTAGAGCATAGAATCTCATTTCCCTTGTTTGGCATCTCTTATGTTTCAACGTTACATAACGCACTAGCATTAAATGAAATTCTCAACGTATGGTGACAAAAACCAAAGATGGAAGAATTAGATGTTGTATACTTCGCGCTAAACACACAACTACAATGTCTCTGACCATAGCCTTTAATGAAAGCTATAAGATAACTTTATAATAATAACTATTTTGCACACCATACAAAACTTGAAGTATTCTTTCCATTAATTCGGGACATTAAGTTTTTAAACGCCATAGATGGCCGTATTGAATGCGAGTAACTAATAACGAAAAAACAGAGATTTTCTTTCATCACAATCTCTGTCAGAACAACTACAATGTCTATGGCAATCGTCTTTAGCGTTATGTTCACAATAAAATGGCGTCGCAGACTGTAAATCCCTGAAACAAATCGAAAGTAAAGATTATTTTTCCAGGTATGGAATATACGTATTTTAATTTTGAGTTCCAGTGTCAGATGAAGTAGCATAATGATAAAAATTTTAGCTCCGGCGGCAGATGAGTAAGAATAATGAGAAACATCTAATGTTTGATACTGTGAAAACTCGGACAAAATCGATTCAACAGTTTTCAGGTAATGCTAGATTATTTGTAAAATAAATGTGTCGCAACGTCTTAAGACATACATTAAATTTTAACTCTGATTCAAAGCTTTCAGATTCTGAAAATCCATTCAAAATCTTATTTTATGCGCGGTGCCGGAATAAACAGACATATTCCAGATACATTTCTAATTTTTATGTATGTGGTATGTATTAATACGCGAATGGTCCGTGTTTGGATTTTCGAGCAGCAACATCAGCGGTAATTAGGTTGAAATGTAACCTGGACTAAAATCAAAACTGACATTCCGTATTTTAGCATTCAAACCACCCCATTCTTAGAACTGTACTGCTAAATCACCGTTTAGTTTAGTACCGGAAATGGTCAGTATAAAATCAATGAAGCTTGGTACGCATGAATTTTTTCAATTTTTTTTTATTTTGACAAATAAAAATAGTGTACGGGTAAATCAACTTCAAGCCACTCCTTTAATGGTATGATGCGGGTGAATCTAGGTTTTTCTTTAATTCCAGAAACGGGTGGCGCGAATTTCATGAAACTTGATTGGTTGGTACACGTTTCTCAATGCGTGAATAAATATAGTGTATGAGTAAATCAACGCCAACTCTACTGGGCAACGCCGGGAACTCTGCTAGTTAACAATAAAATTTTAAGAGGTGCCAAAACCATATAAAAATATTATTAAAAAAAAAGAATCTGTATTTAGAATCGGGGATCCATTTTCTGTTATTTAATGAATAACGTCAATTAACAAGCAATGTACATTTTAAGCATCATCAGCGTATCTAGTGTATGACGGCTTCCTGAAATCACTCCAGGCGAATGCCGGGATGGTTACTTCAAAGGTCATGGCTGAAACGCAAAATAAGCCATTTTTTAAACATTTTGTGTATATTACTCTGAATGAATTTCAGAATAACCCTAGATACGAAGCTTAATGTACAAATTGCAGTGAAAACCGTACACTTGCTTTTTTGTTTGGAGGCTACATCGCCAAAACTATAAGCAGGAAAAGGTGCTACTATCTGGATGTTGTAGGTCTTGTTCACAATTCGTATGAATAATTAATATCATTCCAATGCAATAGAAATTGTTTATTTCTTATTTCGTTTCCGAATGTGTTTCACTTCATTCTCTGAAGCATCCTCAGCGGTTCTATTCGTTGTGTGAGTATACATGCAATTAATTTGTTTTATGGTACAATTTATAAAACTAAATTGTGGCATAAATATCAACTTACTTACATTTTTCATTGTTTAGCATTGCTTACAATTACACACCACTTTCGTCATCAGCGTATCTACTGTAGCGTATAACCGTTTCCTTAAATCACTCCAGGTGAGTGCCGGGATAGTTCCTTCAAAGCTCATGGACGAAATCCTTCCCTTTTCTTGCCGTACGTCCTAATGATCTCAACGTCGAGGAGGCGAAGCTTATCTGCCAAATGGGAACCATTCTCGACCCGCGACCATACACAAAACATGATCATGGCCTTACAGCTACTGCAGTAAGAACAACATAACACAGTTTTAACATATATCTAATACTCTACTGAAAAAACGGACGTAAAAGAATAGTAAAATTTCAAGATACTGCAGGCGACCTTGATACGACACTTGCATCAAATCAAAAATTTCAGTTGAGTTAACTTTTGCCCTTAAAAGTTCTTATAACGTCCTGTGCTGTGTGGAGATTTCTCTAAAAGTAAAACCGTGTTCTAGGATACTGCGTTGTACGAGGGTTTTCTCCCATTCTCAGAGCATGTTAAAGCGAAACCGTGTTATAGATGTGACGTGTAATACGGGGTTTCGTGTACAGGATTTAGCATCCTCGAGAGTCAGAAGTTGCGTTGTTGAATTAGCAGTTCGCAAGAGTTCGTTTAATATTTCTATTAGAGAGATGTGCGAATGTAACTGCGTCGGATAACTGTGATCCTATATGTTGAGATTCGTGCCCCGTCACTACCATTCTTTTTTTCATTTCAGGCATTACGAATCTTCGACGTCGATTTGATTAGGGGGCGTCCATTAATTACGTGGACCCCTTCCCCCTTCCACGTGAGAATTTTCCATTTGTGCACACGTAATTAATGAACGCTCCCTTAGAGCAGAACAAAGATGAGCGGCAAGGAACAGGAACAAATTCGGCCACATCCTTTTGATGGAGTAATCCCGGCAATCGGCTGTAGTAATTTCGGGAAAGGGAAAACCGATATCTTTCTGGCCGGACAGGAATTTTAAGTATCGGTATCTCGAATGTCTGACTGTAGTTAAGCAGATGTCAGCTGAAATCATACATGTTATTTTTAGTGTACTACGAAATATAAAAATAGAAATTTAACACGATTGTAGTACTTTATTGTATCAATATTTGAAGAAGGAAATCTCGAATCAACATAGTGGTCACGATTACAAGAGAATTCATTTTTCTGCGAGACATTTTATTTCAAGTTTTCGTGTTTCGGCTTTCATTTTAATATATTTTTTGTAGCCTCTTTGGTTCCTGAATTTTCCTCTCTTAAGTCTTTTACATTTGCTGTACAGAAAGTTTTGCACTTCCACTAATAAGGTTAGTAAAAACTGATCGAAACTTATGCCTATAAACATAATGAAATACTACCTATTCAAAGTTCCGCCGTCATAAAGGAAAAAACTAAAACCCTTAAGATTTAGTCATTCCCATTCGCCCCATGTTACAGCCCAGCAATTCTACCGCATTCACATCGTTTGTGATGAAGATGTGTTATACTGGACCATAAAAGATTCGTGGACAAATACCCCCCAAAAATTGGAATACCTCCCTATACAAGTAAGAGACAGACGAAAATTCATTTTCGCATACCCCATCGATTGTGCTTTGTTGAAGAGGTATTGAGAAATGAAGGAATGCAATCATTTTTTTTGAATTTTTACTAACTCGCGTAATTCACACGATATGAGCTTCCAAGATTAACATTGTGCCATGGTTAACAATTTTCCCACCATATGATAATTTTTCCTTTTGGATAAGATACGTTGACAAGATTTTTTAGAACTTTATTTTTGCGGCCCGTAACGGTAAGGTTATAATACGCTTACATTAATATTAACAGACTAAGTTCAGAGGTTAGTGTATTTATCAAAGTTAAAAAAAAGGTTGTTCAGTATCATTCACATGAAACGAAATTTAAAAAGATATGTTAATTTCACCACTTTGTTGTTGTATCACACAGAAGAGCTTGAGTTTGCAGCGAGTTTTACCTCCACTGAAGTTAGCACTTTTTTTATAATTCTTATTTCATGTTATTCACTGACAATCAGCTGAGATAGATAAACTAGTTGACTATAGATCAGAGAAGTGTAATTAAATCATAAAGTTTTGAAAACCATATACTTATTGCTAGTTTTAAACAATTTTAATAACAGCACACCGAGCGTGGTGGTGTAACGGATAGCGTTCTGGCCTCGCATTCGGGAGGACGGCGGTTCGAATCCCCGTCCGGGCATCCAGATTTGGGTTTTCCATGGTTTCCCCAAATCACTCCAGGTGAATGCCGGGATGCTTCCTTCAAAAAGGCCATGGCCGAATTCCTTCCCATTCCTTGCCCCCATCCTTTCCCGTCTCTAAAGACCACGTTGTTAAAAAGGGACGTTAAACTGTTAAAAAAAAAAAAATAACCGCACTGTCACTAAGGGATCTACACAGACTTAATATTTAACACAACAATTGTTTTCCACACTTACTTAATTCACGGCAAATATTTCAGCAGAATCCTTCAAGTTTTCCAGAAGCTTAAATTGTTTTGACAAAAATAAAATATATTCTTAGCAGAAAATTATAGAGATTATAGTAAAGCAATTGAAGACGCTGGTCGTAAAAATCTCATATTGCTTGTGTATTCACTGTAAAACTTGCTGCATTTATATACGTAGCAGAGAGAGAAAAAATAGGGCAAGGACACTACGAATATCTGACGAATAACAGCAATATTCGACCAACACAGTATGTTCAAAGCGTGTCTATGTTCGTTGGTGCTCTTGGATTATTACATCCGCTATTTGAACATAAAGGGAAGTAGTCATAACCTAAATTGGATTCGTTGTTGTAAGGAATCCTCTGTTCGTAACCGCAACAAACTTTCCTTTCTTATTTGGAGCTTTACCGTCCGACCACTGGGATGTCATTAGAGGCAGGACTTTGTAATGGCAAGAAACGCAAAGAATGTGTGTTAAGGAGCTCATCTCAGTTTTCAACTAAAGTCATTTCGAAAGACCATGGAAAACTGGAAGTTAGATAAGCAGGCCGGAATCTGACTCTATTGCTCTTAGCTGTCAGGCTTGAATGGTTATTGAGAGTTTATCTGTGAAGTCTAAAAGTTCCCTTCATCCTCAGAATTGTGAATTTGTGATATATCGTACCTGTCAATCTCTCCCGACGTAAAAGAACCGTATACTTTAAGCAGTCAGTAGTAACTTAAGCAGCTCTTATTATTTTACCACCCTTATGAACATCTTCAAGCGTTTGTTCCGCTTTTTGGCAGGTCATAGCTTTTATTTATTTGATGTGGCAGTTCTGATTGCTGATCAGTAGCCTTTTCATAACACCGCTTCCAGTATTTACGTTAAAAGGAAACCTGTCTGAGAACCGCGCTTGGCAATTATTTGTTTGGTGACATGATTAGTTTTTACGACAGAAAATGCAGACCGTCCCAGAATCAGCTTGGATGATTAGCGAAATTTGTCTAAGGATTTAGTAGGATTTGCCGGTCTATATGCGGTGAATTTTGAGTTCATGCCGGACGTACGTCCCTATTACCAATTTTGGAGTTTTTCTTACTGTCTGCTGTCCCCTTTAAGCCCTATTTCTTCTTCTTCTATTAGCGCCCTATCCACAACCAGGGGTAGAAGGTTTCTCATGGGGGATTTTTATCCCTCCATGAGATCGTCTGGGAAGTGTGACAGTGTTCGTAAATATTATCGTAGTGTGGATGTCTGTGATAGTAATTTGTATAGTGAATGAGAGATGAAAGAAGGTAGAGGGTGAAACTAAGTGTCGCAGGTTTAATAATTGGTTTTTCCACTGAAGAAAAAGTAGTTATTATTAAGTGTCATATGTTACAGAGTGGTGAGGAAAAATATATTCAGGATGCTGTTGTTAGGGCACTGATTTAAGAAATGTTCTATTGCAATGACCCCTTGGCAGAGAGGAATGTTGGTGTACAAAGATTTAACATTGAGTCCATACTTAACAGTTTTTTAGTCCTGTATCACAACTTTTTTTTTTATGCTATCCAGCTTCTTTTGTCTATTTGCAGTCTATATACATCAGGCCTCTTTCTACATACTTTTTTAATTGTCTCAGTGGCAGTCTTTTTTTGTCATCAATATCCAGGACTGACAAATGATAATGGTTATCATTTTGTTGCCAAGGCCAACTGCTTTTCACTTTTAAGTTATATTGTTGTTATATGCTACCACTGAGCCATACATAACAAGGTCTTAATCAAAGTCCTTGCACACATTGGTGATACCTCAGAAATATGTAGATGAGACAAAAACGTCATACTAAATACTTTCAAAATCTTGCAGAAGTCCAGATATCCTACAGCTCACCTCCCCTTTCCTTTCAATCCCTTACTGCTCCACAAATCAAACTTTCTATGCTGTAACATGTATAACCTTTCATAATTCCTACTCTGGATTATCTAAGATCAAACACATCCAAATTCTCCTCTTGTTTCAAAACTATATAACAGATCATTCATTGTTGATATCATTTCCATTTTTCCTTTCAAGAAATAACTCTCTGTTTCTTCAAAATCCTTCTCTGTATCTCTCATAAATGCTTCAGCAGACTGCCCAATCTCAAATTTATCTTAGTCCACCAACCATACCCCAATGAAATCCTCCAGCAGCTTTACTCCCTGCAGTATATTCCTACTGCAAAACTTCCATCAAGCCTACTCCAACCCTTTCACCGATGAAATATGAAGGATAGGCTTACTCTTCAGGAGAAACAAAGGAAGCCTCCAATCTTAACGTGTCAATTCGATGGACGAATCACCATCGTATGCACTCCATACGCACTGCGGAGAGGTTTAGGATTTGACCCAGGACTTTGGGGCACACTCTGGTGATTAGGAACTGTGCACCACCACCTCTGCTATCCTGCCAGCCACGTCCTGATGGTGAAAATTTGCTGCACCTCAAGAACTCGAACCGGTAAAACTGGAGCTGGCTGTTTGACTAGTATCCAAATGCCATTTGAAGGGAATACAACGTTTCTCCCGAAAGCTGTGGACTCTGTATTCGTCTCCCCACAACTACTTGTTCCTCATTTCCTTTTGGCTCTCTCTTCACATATTTCTTGTCCGCATCTTCACTTATACATCTAATTATAACCTTGTGCTTAGAATTGCGCAGGGCAGAAAACATCTGATTATTGAAGATAGGGAGAGAGTATGAGCTCATACGACAGCTTCTGTTCCAGCTTTCAGTTTTAAAAGAAAAGTTATTTTCGTTTCCTCCTTTACAACTAGTACATCTCACTGTTTAGTTGATCATTAAAATTAATTAATAAAACTCTGATGCATCGATATCAGATTGGCTGCACTATAATTTGAGGAACAGATATTTCAGAATCACCCTTCCTCTCCACAGGAGATGGCATGGAGATGGAGGTTCATTACATCATTTCCCTCCCTGATATTGAGGTGGTGGGTTCAGCAAATATACTCAGTTCTGTAATGGTAATTATGTAATTAATGGAGATAACGGGTCGAGTTTCAAGCCAAAATGAAGATATTAATTGTGGTTTTTTAATGTTGATTAATGACTCCCAATAATTTTTTAACACTGGTTTTGGAATGTATATTAGTTTTTAGAACTGCTTCTTATTACTGACTTCAAAATTTTTTTGTTTAATGTTTATTTAGTTATTTCTTCATGCTTGATTAAATTATTTAGAAAGAAATTCTTCCCGGCTAAAATCAGATGACATTATATGTCGGTCAGTGAGACAAAAAATTGATGTATAAATGATATACGAATTCTCTACAGAGCTTGGTTCTTAGTTGCCGGTTGTAAATACGTGTTTCTGGCAGGGAAAATTAGGTGAAGGTGGGAAAACTGGCATCGAAGAACTGATTGGTTCATGTTGCATCTTAGCATTACTTTGGTTACAACATTCGTATTCGGTTTTATCAGTCGAAATGGAAGAACATGCTCAGTACAGAATAATAATTCGCTCTAGTTTCATCAAATCAAACAAATTATTCGTCCTTATATTAAGTTTCTGATTACTTAACTCTCACTGCAATGATTTTAAAATAATAATCAGTGCTAGTGTCTAAATCTACTTCATCACTTAATACAAAATTGAGTTCTGAAGTTTCTGATCCAACTATTCCGTCTGCGACCGATACTTTACGGACGATTCTGAAAGTTCATCAAGAAATACGGCCTCGGGAGAGGCAAAAAGGATTCAGCGAGCAAATGGGCGGAAATACAATCGCAGAGCCATTTCCTCGGCGTATTGCAGAGTAGGAGGAATGCTTTCCCAGAGGGCATTAAATTGAGTAATCTGTTTCGCCCGCTGAATTTTGAGCACTGCACATCACTCAAGTTTACACATCTGAAAATTTTCTTGCTTAGTGACGAGGAAACCTTTTTACCGTTTGTATTACATCTTATTGCAATGAACAGAATGATAAGGAAGATCTTTAGATATATTCGTTAATATTCCCATTAATTAGTAGAGTACGAGCTATAATAAGATTTTTTGTATATTTTGAGCTAGTTAGTTAAACGCTTATATTACTTGTATAAAAATGTTCGTACAACTGTATTTACTGACAAACATCATAACTCATTCTTAGTCTGGATACATGTATAAGGCGGCCCGTATTTTCTCACATGATAAAGTGTGTCTGGTATGGTTCGTAAACAGCGGAGGAACACGAAATTTCAGAAATGTTAATGAAAAATGCTTTCGTATTTTAATAATAAAAAGTGTATGTCATTATGGAAGAGTATCTTTCATAAAATATTACTGATATGGAAGCAAATGTTTACATAATTCTTACTATCGAAAAATTTGTAAATCCTTCGAAGGAATATAAATTTGTATTTAAATTAATTTTTGTAAAAATAAATCAGTAACGAAAAGAATATTAGTAGCTAATAAAATGCTCAAAAAATTATTTTCCAGCGAGAACCAAACGCACGACCTTAAACAAACACACACAAACACGACGCGTTATACCACGAGGCTACCTTTCTTCTTTATTTTTATTTGCTTGTGCATGTTGGCACAACTATTACGATAAAAATTCGCACATGTATAATTACAGCCATGGTACAGTTACCCTACTAGGAAGTAGGACCTAACAAAGAAGGTACTTTTCACGCGTGGATATTGTTTTAGAAAATAAAAAGTTGTCTAACGTCTATCTTATCCAATCCAGGATGTCGCTAATGAGCCAAATTAACTGTAGTTCCTTATTGTCAGGTACTCTTTAAAGCTGGCATTTTCACTTAATTATTCAATAATGAAGCACAAAACAACCTACAAATATTTTCCAAATTCTTTTCTGTAACTTCTACTTGCTTGGTGATCATCAGTTTTTCAAATCGAAACAGAAAAAAGGAAGTACGCGGAGTCCACGCATAAAAAAATATTTATAAATGTACTGACGGCAGTCCAATAATGCTTACGCTCTTCAGCATACGAACCGGTAAGGTAGACTGTACTTAATACCAAATTTTTTACACATTGGTGATGATAGTAACATTTTTCTAATTTGCCGTTAGTGGCCGCTGTTCCGTTTATTACATTATTCCGCTTTAATTTTGTTGAATGGTTTAGTATGTTCAGGTTGCATTTTTTCCACACGCTCTTCCAGTTGAGTGTTTTATAGTAGCCTTCAATTTAGTTACGCTTTAAGTTGTTCGTTAGCAACTTGTAGATGCGTCCCATTCTTTAGCTATATAACTGAATTGTATACATGTCTTTTCTACTCTTATAAATTAAGCGTATACAGTTTTGGAATATTTAAATGATGATTTCTCCTAAACGAATGCCCACCACAACGAACGAAAAAACTGAGTTAGCGTACTATACATCCGTTTTTTTCGTTCTCTGACGAGTCCTAACCTTGTTACTATTCTTGTGTGTCTGTAGATAAGTATAATAAGTTATTATCTATGTTCGTATATGCAAATATAAAGGAATTTGCCGGGTCACTGAGGCGCAGGACAGCGTGGGGGCTGGTAAATACTGCGTCGCCATTAGAGATATGACGCCATCAACATCGCCGTATGCCTTCACTTCATACGTGCTGTGTAGGTGAGGTATTCAGCCTAGGCGTTTGAGACATATGGTGATTATGAACTGCAGAACACCACATTTCTCACCCTGCAACGTAAGTCCCGAATGACAAAATTTTCATGCTCCACCGCGGTTGATGCCATGCCGACGATCGCCAGACACCGTCAAAGTCGCTTAGCGACTTCAGTCACACGGCGGGAAAGCTAGTAACTTCACACATAACGTCAATACTGCAGCTGCAAAAAGCGCCATTCTGTCGCATGTAACAATAAGTTTAAAAATTGTAGTGTGACTGAAATTTTCTACCTCCGTCATTCATGACAGTATTGTAGATGTGCCCGGTTATTATAAATGACTGAAGCGATTTCACAAATTATACTATTCGTCATATTGTCACAAAACTATACAGTCATGTAGAAAAAGTTTTGTAACCACGTTTCAAATTTCTGCCACAGACGTGAGTTGTAAATGAAAATGGTGACAGGAGCTGAGAAAGCTTGTTGTGCTTGAATTCCTATCACGGCCTCCACACTCTCCCGACCTAACCATTCGCTTGTGTGTTGAAAGATTCAGTGTTTAAGCCTCCTGCACCAACAAATCCACCAGAAGTTCGAGTTGGTACCAACAGTGTTTTGGAACAGCGTTTTGGGACATGCTGCACCGAATGTGGCAACAACTTGGTTATATGCAGAATCAGTAAGTGTACTCATATAGAGCACTTCTAAAACGTCAAAAAAATGAGTTTTTCTAAGTGACTCTAAAGTTTTGTGACAGTATATCAAATAACATACCTACAGTAAATGTGTAAAATCGCTTCAGTCGTTTATAGTAACTATGTACTTGTATCAAATTCAACCCGTATGTTTGTTAAGACTACTTTGTAGGATGTGTAGAAGGCCCTTCATCCAACACTTATTGTATGTGTGTAGAATATAGATGGACTGTCTTGCTTGTGTTGCGTATAAGAAGATATGGAAGGGAGAGGGTAAAACTAGTGACGGTACATTCAGGTATACTCTCACAGAAAAATACTGGAGGCACCATGGATTTTAATGGCCCATCCGACGGAGGGAACACCATCAACAGTGAGGCATACACTCACTCCATATCCACTGCGCACAGGTTCGGTATTTAGCAGAAGGCCTGTAATGCAACCTGATGATTAGAAATCGTGCACCACTAACCAACCCACCTGAATGGTGAAAATTTCTTCTACTGCCGATGACCTAAACAAGTAATTCTGGAAACCTTTATGGTGTCGCTACAGTGCGAGCCAACTTTGATGAAAGTTTGGTGATGAACGAGTTAGGTATTTGTTAGAGTGACCGTGGGTGCTGGGAGGCGCTGTTAATATTTGTGCTCGCTGCCGCTTGGCGGCCCATTTACATGCAAATCGCTGCGTGGGCCTCTGCCACAGGTGACAGCACAGTCCCTCTCTCCTGAAATCTCAGCGCTATCGCTGCAAACCAGACTTTAATATTAATTAAAGCAGCTGTGATTACAGTTTTATCGTGCATTTAAGGCTTTTCCTCTATCGTAGGAGCCCGCCTGGGGGTGTGTCCATAAACTACGTAACTCGGTCTAGGGGGACGGGGAGAGGGGGAGGGATTGGCTGAAAAGCTACGCTGGGCTATATGGGGAGGGGGGGGGGGGTGGTTCCGAGCCAGGCCACGTAGCTTTTCATTCATATTATTTGTCACAGTTAAAATGAGGTACAGAACACACAGCAGCACGTGAGTATTTATTCCCGTCATTTACCTTTCTCTGCATGTAATTTTCGATAGTTTGACAAGAGAAAACAGTACAAAATCTCCTCTGGGATCAATGAGGAAAAGAAGCTACGTTCTATGTGGGTGGGGGGGGGGGGGGGATAGAGACAAAAGCCACGCTGGGCTACGTGTGGGGGAAGGGGGCGATTCACAAGAGGACAAAATAGAGATACGTGGTTTATGGACGCTCCCTAGAACGCTAAAGCATTTTAACTGCCTGTCGCATGACAAAGAAATTAGCTGGTTTGGGCTCGATGGTAGAAGCAGTGCGGCACATTGCCAACAAAGGATTAAAAGTGATGGATCATAACGATTAAAGGCCAAAGTTAAATCCCAAACTCCGAATGTCCTATGGGGTGATGGTATATGGCACCGTTGCTCGTCCACGAATGGGGACGTTATCCTTGACCGCACCTTTGGTATCTTTCGATAGAGTGGGTCTTAATAAGTCAGCACCAGCTTTCGCTCTCTCCAATGTCTCATCTTTCATGTGTAATGTAAACAAGATGCTCCAGTTAACACAAATTGATCCACATATACGGTAACACCTGGAAACATTAACCTGGCCCAGGAGAACTAGGGGAAATCACCGCTGTCAAAAGTTCCACCAGGGAGTTGAGATGGACGGGTAACATGCACCACTGCAGCCACCTACATCTGGGAGGCGGCGCTCGCACAAAAAGTTTCCTCTCAACGAACCCATACGAGGATAGTCACTGCTGCCAACCTTATACAAAATATGGTAAGCATTGCTATAGGTTACCAAACTGAGAGGGAGGGGGGAGGGGAGCGTGATAACATGTCAGGAGGGGAGGGGAGGGTGGGGGGAGATTTGATCGCGAGGTAGCTTCACCTCCCGCGATAAGGATGCCCAAGCTCTACAGCATCGGAAGTACTAAGTCTCCTTCACCGCCTCTTAAAGTTGAAAACCTTTATTGTAACATCACATAACTAGCGAGTTTTCTCTGTGATGTCATTGTTAGCACTGAGAAGTAGGCAATTACTTTGTTAATAATAAAATTCTGGTCGGGTGGTGTGAACTTTCCTTTGATGGAAGGGCGGCACGGGAACTTTACTTTTAGCGGAAGGGGAGCATCGTCAGAAAAACATTAGGAACCCCCATTCTATTGCATTTTTTTGTGTTATGTTGTTCGTGTAACCTCTACTATTCTGGTTGAAATTGGAAAACATTCCAATATTAAAGAAAATCTCAATAAGTGCATCTTTGCCGAATTTTGGATCAGTTCCTTTTGTACATGGATCGGCCAGTAGGATAATATGGGACCAGGACGACTTCCGGTCATGTTACTTCATGACAACGGAGGCGGGGCCAGAGTTTACCTGCTGGCAGGAGAATCTGCAAGAGGGGACTTGATCGCAGAACGTAACACGGACATCAGCTGGCTCGCCCACAGTTGAGGCGCTGATGGAACATGGGCTACCACCTCTGACTGGGTGCGACACACACGTCGCTGATCAACATCTGCGGTAAAGTGTTACCCAACCAGGCCTGCACTAATTTCATGAGACTAATCAATAAACCCGTAAGTGTCCTGTAGACAAGAGGCTTCTGCTCTTTGAATTTTGTTTAAACTGAGCTAGGCGGACATTTGTCACAGAATATTCTTGTTCCTGAAGGCACCTTGCATTTCTAATTTTGTTTAAGAATTTCGGATAGTAATTGTTCCCATTCCGTTGGCGCCCGATAAATATAATTTTGATTGTTTATGAACATGTTTTCTAGAGCGTGTTTGACTAATCATTTGTGCAATTTTATTACTGTTCATTGAGTAAATTTAAAGGCAACGATTATATGTTTTTTTAACGACTTATCGCAAACCTGGTCCTTACTTGAAATTGATTTTAACTTGTTTATAGTGAAGATAAATGTGCCCGGAATGTATACGCCATAAGGCACAATAAATGCTGATGTTTTGTTTACCTGAAATCCCTCAGAACTTGAGATTCTTGCTCGCCCCATTCCTGATTTTCATTTTATGTAGTCAATGGGGAACACCCGACTGGAATCTCCGATACAATACTAAACCCACGCGTGCGAATTCGCGCGTAACTGCTAGTGTTAAACCTTTCAAACTATTACGTTTTGCATTTTATCACCAAACTTCAAACAGTTCGCTAAGTGATTGTCTCCAATTGGCTCCACGCATGAAAATAATCTTGTTTTGAAACAGTGAAGGAATTTTACAGGCAAATTTATTAAGTTGGGATGTAGGGAGACTGCTACCGGGGCTCCATCGCAAATAAGTTAAATTTTGGTCGCAATTTAATAGCTTCATAATTTTAAACTTGGCAGTTGCGTCCATTACAATTGAGGTGAAAGGAGTGTGCTGGATGAATCAACCTTTAATAACATTTGCTGCCTCCTATTTTTAATTAAAAATAACTATCAAATGTTGCAGAAACAGGTCCTAAAGGGAAAGAAATATTAATAACTCTTTCGAAGCGTTTTCCACCGTCGTCAGTTGGCGGCCCTGTTTCGGCTGGCTCTCGAAAGAAGATGGAGGTAGAGTTGTGTGACAGTGCCGAATGAAGGCAGGCACGTCACAGACGGTGAATGGAGGCGCTCTGTGAATGGGATCAGCCCGAGGCAGTCCTAATGAAAGCCACGCCGGCGCGCCTGCGTAATTAATTCTCACCGCGTGTGACCCGCGCAACAAGGAAAGAGTCGAGAGTAGGTAATGAGGACTCCACTCTAACTGTCGGCACCAGGCATTAGCGTTCCGCACGCACAGAATTAATGGTGCGAGCTCGCAAGCGCAAAGACGAAAAAATCAAATCATACAGTCCAGTATTAATTAAAACATTGTACGCTTAAACTAATAGGTAATATAAAACCTCTGTACTGTATTTGGCAGCCTCAAGACTTAAAACCAATCAAAATTATAATTTACTTCAACTTG
This sequence comes from Vandiemenella viatica, assembly GCA_031002005.1. Taxonomy (NCBI): domain Eukaryota; kingdom Metazoa; phylum Arthropoda; class Insecta; order Orthoptera; family Morabidae; genus Vandiemenella; species Vandiemenella viatica. The sequence goes on from CM061914.1 coordinate 70,066,111, forward strand.
TGTAGATAGCATATTGCGAGTGCGACGGAACATAACTATTAGTTTATAATTAACTAAAGTCCGTAACCATTTTTTGCGTATTGTCACGCGTCTAGAATAGTTCCACTTTCTAGGATGAAAGATTATGACAGGTTAACCTGATTTGACCAAATATAAACTTGACCTGTGTTTCAGGGTGAATAAAATCTCTTGAGCTTGAACTCAGAAGCATTAATAGAGGTAGTTATTAAAAACTAACAGGGACGACATCGCAATCGTATAATTGCTTAAAATATAAAAACTTGACTTGTATTTGACCCTTACATTTCACTCTAAGAATTTGTAAAAAATCCTGTTCGCTTCAAAATCATCACATTATTTTTTTATTGAGACTGGGCAAACACTCATAACGTAATCATTGGTCATAGTATCTGTAACAGCAAGACAACTTAATACACATTCCATATTATTAAACAGTTGAGCAACTCTGAAGAAATGAATTGCCAGAATTGTTGATTCAGTAACATATTAGGTCTGATGGCCACTTAAAATAACCTAATAACTCACGTACAGTGAACATGAACAAAGACCATTAACGAAAGTGGTCAGTAAAATACCTAAAAAGCAAATAAACTGTAATGCATAAACTTTGGTCAAGCAACAACGTTAGTGAAAGTTTTAATTAAATTGACATATATCCTTAGTCAGAATGACAATTGGCTTTCGTGGTTACAGCAGAAACCATCAGCAATTTATTTATTTTTTTAAGTTTCTTAAATTAGCAACATGTTAATGAAAAGCACATCCACGTTTTTACAGCCGCAAAATTTATCAATACTTTTCTAACTATGAAACGCTACGAAAAGCAAACTTAATCAATGTATTATGGCAATTAATTTGGTAGCAGTTGCTTAGCTATTAAATTGCGAACATAATCACGAATTTCTTCTAATGATATCTCTAGTCGCTGTTTTGCGAGCGAATGACATTTGACACAGTTCTCCAGCCAATAGCTATCGAGGTGAATGAGTGAGTGAGCTTAGGAAATTATTCTAGTAGACTAGCAGTTATCCGCGACTTCATCTGCGTGGAACTGTATTAAAATATAAGGGTTATATTTACTAATAATAAATTTTGCAATAAAAAATATTTACGTTCAATAAAAAAATTTCGATAATATTTATCCTCTAAAAAATTAAAATTATTTGTTGTCTGGATATCACTTTTATTTTCACTATATGTTGATTCGATCAATTATTTCTACTTTAAAATAGAAATTTGTGTGGATTAAAATTAATCTTCCGCAGTATCACGTAATTTCCCTGAGAACCATTTTTAATTTCCCTTGCTTTCATCGACGCCAAAGTAGGGCCTACAGATGTTATTATTTCAGCCACATATAAATAGTTTCAACGAATCAAATCTCGATACAGTGAATATATTAATGCGCATGTGAAAGAATCTATGATTTTCGAACGATAATATTAGTGTAGGTTATGGTTAGGATTAAATGCAGCCTGGACCAGAATAACAACTGACACGCATTTTTTTAGCATAAGGCGCGATGGATTTCGTTTCATAATTTACGCAATGTAACAGAACGATTTATGATTACTGTCTAGTTTTTAATTTCATTGATTCCATATTGCCGTCTTCATTAACTCAATAGCATATAAGAAATCTTTGACAATATAACCTACAACCGATTACAAAATCAAGGTTATAAGCGTTATTTAATAACAAATCTAGGATGGGGTTACATATTCTCCACCAGCGAAAAACTGTTACTGACCTATTGAAATTTGGATTAACTGCTTCCTTATAATATCCTCTTCAGGTTTGGACTCTCCTTTTCCGGAAAAGTCGCCACCAATTAAATTAAAAATGCCGAAATGTGGGACGCACCGCAACGGCAAAATGTTAGCAGCACTGTAAAAATGATACAACTTATCGGTACAGGGATCATATCAATCTAAACAGGTTCGTTTTGTCATAGTGATCGTGGTTAGGTTGAAATTCGGCCTGGACCAAGAGTAAAAAATTTACGGGAAATTCGTTTTGCGGCAACCATCTCGGAAACTGCGCGTTTGTTTACAACGGAAACAATCGATTAACTCTTACTGCTTATATCGACTGTAAGATGGCGAGCGTTGTTGTACTGCATTTCGGATAAATATTTTGTATCTCTTAATTTCATGCGGCGTTTTACAACAGATTGAAGCTAAAACGGCAAGAAAACATTACAACAAAGGATTAAACCAACATTTCAAGAGATTATCATTGATTTCGCATCGCCGGCGGCATCTACTAGCTGCGCTGCAATGTCATATTTCAGAATTTTTAGTTTAATTGCTGGCGATTTTTCCGGAAAAGGAGAGTGGAAAACGGGAAGAGGACATTATAAGGAAGCAGTTAATCCAAATTTCAATAGGTCAGTAACAGTTTTTCACTGGTGGAGAATATCCTACCCCACCCCAAATCTAATTAATTAAGCAACTGCGAAAATTAAATTTCCAAAGCACTGCATTCAATTCTTCATTTCTAAGGGCTTCGAATCTACTTATATAGAATCACCATTTTATTTTTTCAGTAGAAACGACTTAAAAAAATGAACAGATTAATATTTCCTACTCCCGAACTATTAATTTATCAGTTGCATTAATTTTCACGATTTTAAACGGAACACATTGTTTAACATGTCATAACTTTCTTGCTTTAATCTCTGAAAAGCAATGCATTCAGTATCTGTGAAAACAATGAGTAAGGGTGACAAAGGGTGACAGTACCATGGAGGAAGGAAATATATGGAGACGACGCAAGAGACCTTCACCACGCATTGAATTGAAGCCGGGCGGAGGAGGAGTGGGGGGGGGGGCATGGCCGCTTCCATACAGACACGGGGAATATGTACAAAAACCTCAAGGGGACTCTAGGATAAACGTGACGCCGTAATCTGGTGATGGATTATTATGTAACTCGATGAGACAAATAAAAAATTAAGAATAAAATTTTTTAATATCCTGCTTAGTTTTCGAGATATTCTGTCTCAAATGTGAAATGGTTTTGGTTGAAATTCAGAAGAAAAATTGGTTAAAGTCAAATTTGATGATGGATTCTTATTTAAAAAGACGAGAAAAATGAAAAATAAAGAATAAAAATTTTCGATATCTCGCCTAGTTCTCGAGATATACAGTAATCAAAAGTGAGGTGTCTTTAGTTGAAATGGAGAAGAAATATTTCGCAAAAGTCAAATTTAATGATCAATTCTTATGTAACACGACGAGACAAATCGAAAATAAAGAATAAAATTTTTCGATATCTTGCTTAGTTTTCTGGATATACTAGGATTGGGTTGATATGCGGCCTGGACTAAAAATTAATTCTGCCAGAGCTACAATGAATTACATGCATAATGGATATTTCAGTTTTTTACTACCACTAGTGGTTAGATTGAAATGCGGCCTAGACCAAAATAAAAATAGTTATCTTGTTAACATACATCGTAAGCTTAATTAGGAATGGCTGGAAGTAGTTTCCATCGTGATACATGTTTTGTCACTAACTTGGTTCTTATGAAATTACTAACAGTAATAGATAAATTCTTTGTCCCTTATGGAACAACAAAACCATTCTGGCACAGACAGCATTTAGACATAACCACAATCTCCATTAAATCGCCGCTACAGAATCAAACTATGTAGACATACCAACACACGCGTATTTGAATCGCAAACAGTATTTGCAGTAACAACATCGTTTGCTTCATCAAGATTCCTAGATTGCATAGCATAAATTAACATATTTAATTTCATCACACACTGTCAGTATAAACTGGAACGTGACGAAAGAAAGCGCAATACTAAATTCACTGAATCACGATGTAAAACACACCCCTTTAAATCTCATTTTCAACACTCGTTAAAAAGTAATGCTAGTCTATTATGTGCAAAATAGCAAGGTATGCTGATTTGCTACACTACACCAACAAAAATTTGAGAACAAAGTCATCCCATTGAGAGCTATGACTAAATATTTATAGACAGGCACCGAAGTTTGTAAAACGTACGCCCACTTCAACAACGATAATTAGAATTCAACTTACTTATGAAATGATGTTCCAGGTTCTTTCCTCTCTTGCCAATTTGTGCAACTGTATACAACACAAGATGGCATTATAAAACCATTATACACATTACAAAATGAAATAATCACAGCATCTAACAGCATGTGAACATCGCATTTGTTTGGAAGTGCAATATCGCCACTGCGCATGCGCGAGAGTTTAGAGCCTGCTTCACAGATTTAACGTCACTTCTCCTCCATATATTTCCTTCCTCCATGGACAGTACCGGCTACGAAGTAGAAGCTTCTTTGGTGTTGGTAAAATGCGAATTGATGACAATTACCAAACGAACTATTCGTTTTAAGACACTTATTTTGCTCGATTCAAGTATTCTGATTATTTTTATTATCATTTGAGCCATAACTTAAAAATAATCAAACTAATTAACTTAATCAGACGGTCACATGTTTGTAATGCTTCTGAGAACATTATTTGATCATGTGATACTGAAACTAAAAATAAAATGTTGTTATTTTCTCCTCGATCAGGCCAAACAAAGACCAAGTACCACTGGGCCTCTGTTCTACAGAGGTGACCAATGTGAATCATGAGAGGGTTGACTAAATTCATACGCGGTTTGTTAGAACCGGAGTACTTCACCTATAGGTCTTCTCTGTCTGAGAAACGTGTAACTTTTGTGTTTTGAATGATAAGCGTATTTTTGTTTGTGCAATGTGTAGTTTCTGTGGGGGAGATGGAGACCGTTTTTCCTTCCATACCTAATGTGCGGCACCTTGCCGTATCGACCCACAATGGATGGTGTTACACTATTTTCTCACTAGCCTAAGGGCATTTGCGTCCAGAACATCAGCCCTTCTAATCAAGCTTTAAAATACATTTGCCTTATTCATATTTTTTTGGAGTAAAATTCATCACAGACAACAAGCAATCGTAACAAAATATCATTGTCATTTCCTCTTCTAACTATCGAACACTAAAAATCGAAGAAAATTCGATTGAAACTGTGGTTCAAAAAGTTACGCATTTTGATGGTGGTATTGATAAATATCTGTGACAATTACCACTTCCAGAATTTCATGGGAAAAAGGAAACTACCATGAAAAATGCAAACCACCAATTGATACCAATTGAGTCAAGCATTCTTTTTATTTTGTATCGAATTGTTTGATTTTTTCTTATTCAGTCTGATGCAAAGTTTCTTGAACTAAATTTTGTGCTGTTAGTCACCTGTTCTCATTTGGATTTCACCTACACTTCCTATAATTATTTAGGGTAGTTGTCGTAAACCATCATTGTCCCCGGGAAAAGATCTAAATTGATTCCAACCTTCTGGTCGCCAAACATCTGAACAGCTCAGAGATTGCAGAAGATTCATCAATATCTTTGTTATTCTGATAGAAATTCAATCATATCTAAAAAGTAACTTTTATGTATTACATATGATATTTAGCTAGGAAACGATATACATCCACATGGTAACAGCTGTGTCGCTCGTGAGGGGTTTGTTTGTTGTCAATCGTAATTTTCCTTGGTATTCTGCGCGTAGGAGACCAAATAAATTCAGCAATTCGGCCACAAACGATTATTTCAACATTTTCTTTTGATAGTACCCGCGTGAATCTGATATAAAGGATATAGTACTGATTGTAATTCTTACTGATTAGACCTTTCACTTTATATACCGTTACCGGATTTTTTTGATTTTTTTTTTTTACTTTACTTTACTTTAACATTGGTATACAACCACTCAAATTCCATGCCACTCTCAATTCCAGATCAACTACTACTGATTATTACGTAGATCATAATCCCTTCTCGCTTTCGAGCGGAGCCCGCCACCTACCCAGCTGATCACGCCTCTATGCGACTTCCTGCTGCCTCCAAACACAGCTGAGTGATTCTGGCACTGGCAATGCATCAACCAAACAAAATACTCCCTACGTGAAACCACAGATACAAAAGTGTATATAATTTTACATAGATATTGTCACACGCTTTTAGATTCTTTCTACAGTATCGACGACTCGATTGAGTGTGTAAATGAAATCTCTTGATTACATCATAATTCAGTCATTACTAGCTCTCTGCCAGTACTTCTTCTCGCAGTGCCACTTCCATGAATTTGATGCGTTCTCCTCGACTAGGTTTGCAGAAGCAGCCCCGTTCGGAGAGGGTGGTATAACTAGGTCGAGGGTCGCGTTGTGTCCTTGACATTTCTCCACGGGGTGCGCAGCGGGTCGATGGCAGAGCTGCCCCGATCGGAGCTCCCGGCCATTAGCCCAGCGGCCTCGCTCCCACTGTTGCAGGGAACACGTCCATCGCCCAGGTAAACGATAAGTAATTGCATTCTTCCCTTTCACGCTACCTTTCTGACACTGTGTTGAATCAATGAGTGGACTTAGCACAATTTCGGGGAAGAGGCATTGGAAATTCACTGGCCTGGAATACTGCTTCTATAAATAGAAACAATTGTGGATTTAAAACACGAACAGCTTTTTTTTTTTCATCGGACTTTACGCCTCATCGACATCGAAGTAGAGGTAATAAGAGGTGGGAAAGGACAGAGGGCAAGGAACGGGAAGGAATTCGAACATGGCATTTTGAAGGAAGCATCCCGGCATTCACCTGAAGTGATTTGCCGTAACAGCTGATCATCTGTTATGTTTTTAGCGGGTGTCATGAACGTAAAATTCAACTTGCTTCTTGCAGGTTTATCACTGCTTCAATTATGTTGTTACTGCCAACGTTTCGGTACCCAGACTGCGGCCTTACTCAGGGCTGTCTTGGGCTGATTTGTCACACACTGACGGCTCATTACATCATCTTGTAGCTCGCCTGCAGGCTAGGAAATCAAAACAATACGTCAAGCGTGTAGGTTAACGGTGAGGTGGTGTGATCATAAGGGGATAAATCAACCCAGAATGAGGAAGGCAGTTACAACATCATTGAAGCAACTTTAAAGCCGCAAAAAGTAAGTGGAATTTTACAAACAGTGAAATTTCATTGAATAAATGACATGTACTAATTACATACTGATTAAACTAATTGTGAACGAAAGCGATTGCTCTGTTTGTAATTCGGACTATGACCATGATCAACTCTCTTGAATGAGCCTGACATTCGGGAGAATGAAGTCCAATCCTGAGTCTGACTATTTAACTTTCGGTTTTCCACAAGATTTGCAGAAAACACTATATTCATTGACCTTCAAAAATCTACCCTGCATCCAATCCTCTATTGTCTTTATGGCCACGACTATGATGTGCCGTAAAACTTTAACCGAAGAAACTATGAGTACCGGAATGCAGTTAAGCCTACAAATACCCGAAAATAAAGAAACAAAGAGGTAGTAAATTAAAATTCAATAGGTCACAGCTAGGGATTGCAATCCAGTAATGCTGGATCTCTCACTCTCGCAATCTCGCGGGATCCCGCATCATTTGGCAGTCTGGTACATCCCGCACAGAATTAAGTGGATATGCAGTCTGTTAAAAATGTCGAAAACGTGTTTCAATTCGCGTGACCTTTCCTCTCCTTCGTCAGATTCGGTCTGTACCAGTTTTATTGCCCGTGCCCTTTAAGTTCACATTTGACTCGCACCAACAAATATGTGTTTCTTGTTATCTTTCGTGTTTGTAAGTAAATGGAATCACTTCCACCTTTTTATAAGAAAACTCGTTTGTTTTTGTTGTATGCATTACTATAATTTGAGTTATGTTGTCTTACTTCAAAATTAGCCACCGGATCATACATACAAAAAATGATACAATTGAAATTGTTTCTGAGAAGGAAGTAGAAATTATAAAAAAAAGAAGGTTAAAACTATTGACAGCTATTTAAAAGAGGAAAAATCTGTGGAATAATTGGTTTCCAGAATGCTTTGCAGAAATGTTTTTACCATAAATTGTTTCCATACCTCATCAGATTTGAGATATCTGTTATTAAGAAGTGGATTTCAACTTTCTAATTCCGCTAATATTATAAGATCCATATCAATAAACGATTAACTTCTGCTTTGGTACCTGCAATTGTGCTTTTTCGTACAGTTCACAATTTTCCGTTGATGTATTATACAAGAAATATACCTTCCTGCTGGAAGAGAAGTCGAACGCACAGGAACAACTATGACTTACTCTGACGTAGACAACGAAGAGACAACTAACCACCAAACGTGTCCGCACCACTGTATCATCCACCTACTGAAGTGGTTGTCAGATGTAATGATATAAAAAAGTACGGAAAGTTGTTAAGATTTTCAAAATGTCTTTCATTTATGATCATTTAATCAAACCAACGAACAAGGAAGTACAAATTCCATTCTCGGCCGCTGGCAATCTACGCAATTCTTGCCAAATAAAGTGATAGTTTGATTGCTTAGTAGATAGATAGATTATTTTTCAAACTGATGTGATCTAATGTAAGGCATGTAATGTAATCTGAATACCTAACATATTTGATTATTTACTTAATAATTAGAATAAGATTCAAAACTAAAAGGCAAAGTAAATTTAAGCTAGGCTAGAACATTTTAAATTAATGTTATTTTGCTAGTTTACATATTGTTAACTGTCGATTTCTATTGTTTAACATTAAAATTATTTATTAATTCAATAAATAGACATTTATTATTTAATTTGACAACACTTTAAAAACTGTGCTGGATCCAGCGTGATTGACCAATCCCACAATCCGCAAATGCGGGATTGAAAACACTACGGAATTGCAACTTAGTCACCGCACTTGCCGGAACTGCTGGCTTCTCCATTGATCAAGAAAGTCCTGCTTTCGAATTGGAGTTCTGGTAGCCAGAAAAAGTTACACCAAATATTGGCCCAGCATTTATATAAATTAGAAAATCACTAACAAACAACGTCTTTTCAGCGCCATATTACCAGTTGTGTGACACCAATGATTCAAAGAAGCAATGGTTGAGTTGTTGGACCTACATTCTGCAGTAATTAAGTTCAGATTCAATGTTTCGGGAATGTGTACCGAATACGATGTACGTTTTTATACACGCTAGGCGTGGTGTACTGTTGATACTGGCCGTGGTGGGTGAGCGGTCCGGCATGGCATTACGTAGGACGTAGGTTCGAATCCCCGTCCGGACATCCGGACTTTTGTTTTTATGGTTTTCCGAAATCACTCACTGCGAATGCCCGATTGGTTGCTATGAAATGCTATGGCCGAATTCCTTCTCTTTCCTTTCCCCAGTCCTTTTCTGACTCTAATGATCTCGACGTCGACGAGGAATACAACCGTAAGCAAAAGAAATACTATCGAGAAACGTAGTTGAACGAAATAGAGTTCCAAAAAACTTGCTATACCTTATTTTATGTTATTCCCGGTGAGTTGTAGACTGAACGGATATCAGATTCTTTGCAAAAAAGAATGCCGATAATGCCTCTAACTTCTTGCATAGTGGGAGAATAGATGGGTCTTAAGAAGGTATATGGTATCGATAACAGAACCTTCACTCGCCACGCTAAAACGCAGTGATATCACACGCTTAGCTGGATCAAGCTCCGGTAATGGAAGAAATTTTGACCGTCCGGGAATTTCCCAGCACGTTAAAGATTAGCTGGCAGTGCAATATGTAAATCATCACATTTTGGAACCTCTCTTCGTTGGGTGAGAATGTTATGCCCCGGCTACACGCTCCGTCTTGCATGTGCAGGTAAACTGCGCAGTGAAAAACTGTACAAAAAAACGAAACACCGAAGAGTGGCCACACGGTACAGGTAAGCTTGCGCAAACTTAGTGTGTCGACAGCTGTGAGTCTGTGACGATGTGGCCAACAGAAGAGATTTTTTAAATGGAAATCATTATTTTATTGTTTGCTTATAAAGAAACAACAGACATATAAGTGAATATAGGCATTGTATAAAATTATCCATGTTTTTCAATTCAAACAAACCAAGAAAAATAAAGAATTATGAGCTCTGTGGTAGTACCATCTCCTATTAAAGCACTAAAACCCTGTTACAAACACAATAATTATTTACCTCGGATTCCAAGACTTGTTGAAAATTAGATATTGGGGTCCGAGCAGCTTCTTGGTTATCTAAAAATTCTAACAAGTCATAGTACCATAAGGATGGGTGGTAAATGTGGTCTGTACTGAGGAATTGGGTTACAAAACTTTGTTCAGACCATTGCTTGAATATGGCAGTGTAGCATGGGACACACATTTTGAATATCAAATACAGGAGTTGAAGAAGGTGCAAAGAAATGCTGCTAGATTTGTTTCCGGAAATTATCGCAGAACGCAATCAGTAACAGATATGATAAAAGAGCTGGAATGGGACTCATTGGAAGACAGAAGGAGGGTGAAGAGGGTCATGTGAGTGTACAAGACGTAAATTGGTGATGAGGCATGGAAAGATATTGGTGTAAGAATTGAAAGTAATGCATGGAAGGAAAAAGATGACCATGACACAAGCTGGCACTCGATTTCAGCCACAAGGGTGTAGGAAGATTCTCTTTTTTAGGTAAGGGTGTCAGGGATTTGAATAAATTACCAAGATAAATAATGAATAATTTGCCAAAAACGTTGAAAGAATTTAAAATTAAAATTTGTAAAGGGTAAATGTAGGTGGATGCAGAAAAGGGGGAAGATGGATGTTTAGGGAAATTGCTACCGGATCATGCACTCCATTGCAATTTTATTTAATTTAACCTGACTTAAGAGAATTCGTCTTTCCGACAACAACTTCTCAAGGAAATATTGCGTATGATAATATAACTAATACATATCAATGTGAACTTTGTTATAAATCCAAATTACATGTACTTACTCGTTCAAAAATAGTTTTATTTGAATTAGAATTAAGGTACTTATGCATAATTAACTACACATAGTATACATACCTCTTTTAATTTTTCAGTCATTAAATGATAGGTTTAGTTCCCCCCCCTCCCCCACCCCCTGTAAAATATTCCTTCGATTTAATCTTCCACAATGCTGGCAACGATTTGTAGATACAATACTATAAATTGAATTACAAATTCCTTTGAATACTTTCGTACGTCACCCATTTCAGAGATGTCTGTTGAAAAAAAACTGTGCAAACCCAAAAACCGTGCAGTCAAATCTTTAGCAAGTCAACGATTGCACAAGCCGCTCTTTTGAGTTTGCACGCGCTACCGTGTTGCCGTCCACACGCTCCGTCTTGCATGTGCAAACTAGATTGTGCATGCAAGACGGAGCTCAAGACGGAACGTGTAGCCGGGGCATTAGTCGCGGCGGTTCACCTTGTCACACAGAGTATTTACCGCAATCTACGATTACAAACGTTAACGCTGTCCTTACTGAGGAAGGAAAGCGGAAATCGCTCTAGAATTAAAATTTCATCGTAAATTATTAATGAAGTATAACATCCTCCATACTAATTGGCGTCGACCTAGAATTTAATTCATTTTAGCTTTTTAGTACAACTAGTGAAGATTGTCTTTACTTCAAACAATCCATTAGCTTAAAAAGATCAGTTTCCTGAAAAATTTTAACACTATATTATTGATTCCAGGCTTTCTTATCGCATGTGCTTTTTTATGGTTTTTGGAAAACATCTTCCTACATACCAGGAGCTCACCGGCTACATCCCATATCTTCTTAAACAGATCGGTTTCCATGGTGAATTTTGTAGTACATGCGTATAGATTTTGCAGTCCTGCGTTGTTATCTTGAAATTATGTCGATATTACAAGAATGAATTAATATTATAGCTGATTTATTAAATATAATGTAGAATAACATGAAGAATAACAAAGAAACGTCAAAATGGTGGACAAGTGGAAATAATTTTTTTTTAAAAACCACGTGTTAGGTGTCTCAGCGACTTCTTTGAATGAAGTTGCAACTGAAGCTGTAGAGCAGTGTTTCCCAACGTGTGTCCCACGCCCCACAGGGTGGCAATTTGGTTGTTTTTAGGGGGGCAATTTAGAAATTGACTTGATACGACTTTACCGCTTTCTCTTTCGGTTATTTAAAAGCAATGCCAGATATTGTTACAAAATATAGCAAAAAAGCAAATTCTTAAAAGGATCACACTAAATTGCCATAGTAAATGTTTATTATAAATCTTTTGAATTTGAATTTTAGTATTTCATTATATGTTTTTTACTTTTACTTACTGTGTTTTATGATAATATTAAAGTGTTTTCTTTCAAAAACCATCTTATATCAGTTTCTTTAATAACAAATAATTTTTTTATTAAAAATTATGTATGGGGGGCAAAAAAATGTTGAAAGTGGGACATGACCCAAAAAAGGTTGAAAACACTGCTGTAGAGAGTTACAGAAATCATTTAAGACTAAGTGTATCGCAATTTGAAGAATTGCTGTCAAATATTTCTGCCGATATATATATATAAATATGACACCATTATGTGGCATTCTTTTAAAAGCAACATCTCTAAAATCGTTGTTCTTATAATTTTTATTCTTAAAATACTTCCAAGCAGCTCTGAAGATTTTAATGGCTCTGCTTCACTCCGCTTACTCCTCGACTAATTAGTTGTCGCAATCTTGTTTGTTGAACTCACATGCCAAAATTTGGCCATGAACCGAGTCCACTATTTTCAGTCAACTGACTGTCTTGAACCTGTTGTCACGAGGAGAGTGACAATCAAGTGCTGCCTGCGCACCTAGACAGTACACTCGTTTGAGCCTAGTAGCATTGTGTAAACGCGGCCTAAGGGACCGTGCACAAACTACGTGGCTCGGTCCAGAGGGGGAGGGGTTGGCTGGAAGGCTACGCTAGGCTACGTGGGGGGAGGGGGGGTTCCGACCCAGGCCACGTAGCTTTCCTTTCAGAACATTTTTCACAGTTAAAATCAGGAATAGAACTCACAACAGCATGTGAATATTTATTTCCCTCAGTTAATTATCTCCCTATGTAATTTACAATAGTCTGACAAGAGAAAACAGTACAAAATGTCTTCTGGAATCAAAAGGAAAAAAAGCTACGTGCTACGTGGGGGGGGGGGGTAGAGGCAAAAGCCACGTAGGGCTACATGGGGGGAGGGGGGGTTCACAGGAGGCCAAAATGGAGCTACGTGGTTTATGCACGCTCCCTAAGAGGTCAACGCCTAGAGGCGGCGCCGTCCAAGTCAGGTTTGCAAGGTTTCCCCCGGAACGTTTGAAAAATCGCCATTGGGGTCACTTGCGCACGTCTCATGGCGCTGACAACGCACGTCACCCACATAATGGGATTGGGTAGTCTATCTGCAGCTTTTAGAGTAAACGCCACGTAGTTTGCCGAGGCTTGTCTCGGACACTAGAACCAAGCACGCCCGGTAAGTAGGCTTACCGACACCTCAGGTGACTGCCCAAAGCGGACACCGTATAGGACGGCCCAATAAAGTCCCCGCCCCACAAAGCATATCCCAATATAAGACAATGTTAGTTCTCTAGTTAGCAAAGCTTCCGTCGAAGCGTTTGAAGAGTTACCGCCCGGATCACTCACGTGATTCCTCAACCGTATACAGCCAATGAAGCACACATAGCATTTTAAAATAATTATATGTTGTTATAATTTCTGTTTAGATGGACGTCGGACATAACCTCTCGAGTCAGAGTAACTCCAGAATGAGGGTTGCCAGAAGAGGAGGGGGGCGGGGAGGGGAGGGAGAACTGCACATCGACAATTTGCATAAAGCACTGGAGAGAAGAAGACGGTTGTTTTTGCCCAAGGTGGCAGTGAATATCGAGAGGAAAACTAGTTATCCAAACAACGTTTGGATAGAGCAGGTTGTATCTGTGATATGGGAGCGTCCATAAACTATGTTGATCCATTCTGGCCTCCTGTGAACCACCCCTTCCACCCACGTAGCCTGATGTAGCTTCTACATCTAGCCCCTCACCGGCCCCCCCTCGTTAAACGTAGCTTTTTTCCCCATACGCTAGCTATTGAATAAATTTTTTGCTGTTTTCTCTTATCAGACCACCCTAAATTACATACGGAAATAATTAAATGACGTAAATAAATGTTCGCATGCTGTTTTGTGTTCTGTACCTTATTTTAACTGTGACAAATAATATGTATGAAAAGCTACGTGGCTTGGCTCGTAACCCCTCACTGCCCCTACGTAACCCAGCGTAAGTTTCTAACCAGCTCCTCACCCTCCCTAGTAGGAGCCACGTAATTTATGGACGCTTCCTATGTGAAAGACTCGCCAAAAGCAAGGTTCCTGTGTTTTAACAAGAGATGCTGATGACTATCAGCTACATGGGGGTACAGAACTTCAGCTAACAGTAATGATCCGTTGGTGAATACTGCATACCTGCTGGATTTGATTATAAGCTGAAGCGGTCCCGTAGTGAACACAGCCAAATATATTGCTTTTTTTTTATCTGCTTAACGTCTCTCTAACAGCGAGGTCTTTAGAGACCGTAAAGGATATGGGGCAAGGAATGGGAAGCAATTCGGCCATGGCCTTTCGAAGAAAGCATCCCGGCATTTGCCTGGAGTGATTTAGGACACCATGGAAAACCCAAATCTGGATGCCCGGATGGGGATTCGAACCGCCGTCCTCCCGAATGCGAGGCCAGAACGCTAGCCGTTACACCACCACGTTCGGTAAATATATTGCTCGCTCGATGTAAATTGCTGGCTACTCGCTGCAACAATTGTAAATAATGCGTATTGTGTGCATAAACTCGCTATAAGTCTCATGTTTTCCTTTATGATATGTCTTTTGTAATTTCTGTTAAAATCCCATAGGAAACAAAAGCATTAACAAGTTTCAGCAGATCGAAGCGACACCATGTGGGAAGACATGGTACCATTGATTGTGACCGCCATGTTATCTCTGAGTGTCGGATGTCTTTGTCTTCCGGGTGTGGGAACCGCAGCTGCGACCCCTGACATTTGGGCCCGCTGGCGCTGGCTGGCGGGGAGAGCGCTGGAGAGGGAGATGCTTTACGGCACACAGCTTTCGGCTAGTCGATACGGACCACGCGCCAATCCTGCGGACCACCACGCACCCGCGCAAGTTCCTCGTCCGCGAGGAGAACTAACTGGTAGCTAACCAATGTCCTCCATCAGCACCATAGTAGCTTCAATCTCGTTAATCTCAATATTTTGCAGGAGTTTAGAACATATCATCTATTCAAATGTCAGGCGGTTTTTGGATGAAGGTGAGCTTTTAAACCCAAATCAACATGGCTTCAGAAAAGGCAGATGCTGCGAAACAAAACTTGCACTTCTAAAAAGCCTCGTTTTCACGGCGCGTCCCTCGGTGCTAGGGAACGCCTGTCATCTTTGCCGTATTCGCGCCTCGACCCACCGCCAGGCGGTAGAAGATGAAATACGTGTCCTGCCTAACACGCACCGTGTGAACGAACCTTGATTCACGACTTGTGCCGTATTACAGATGAGCAATCCTAGGTTGATTTAGTTCTATTAGATTTTTAAAAAAGCTTTCGACACTGTGCCTCACACTAGGTTATTTAGGAAACTTCGTGGTTACGGCATGTCTAGACAAATATGCGACTGGGTTGCAGACTTTCTGAAGGGCAGAACACAGTGTGCAGTTCTCGGCGGTGAGCGTTCATCACTTACCGAGGTGAGGTCCGGGGTACCCCAGGGAAGCGTGATAGGGCCTCTGTTGTTTCTCATATACATTAATGATTTGTGCGACATAATAAGGTGGATGAAAATATTATTTGCCGATGATACTGTTATTTATCTTGAAATCAAAACCCAGGACCACTGCGCTTTGTTACAAGACGATATTATGAAAATAATTGCGTGGTGTAAAGACTCACAGTTGGAGTTAAACGCTAAAAAGTGCCAAGTCATGCGTGTAAGTAAAAAGGTGACACCAGTTAGGAATGTACTCGTACAATTGATGGTACTGTCCTTAGAGCGGTAGATTCTGCTAAATACCTAGGGGTAACAATTCGTAATAATTTGTCGTTGAATGAGCATATGGAGAATGTAACTGGGAAAGCAAATCGTATGCTCCGATTTCTACGTCGTAATTTGAAACAATGTACTCCGTAACTTAAATCGACTGCATACAAGTCACTAGTGCGTCCTCACTTAGAATATTGTTGTTCTATTTGGGGTTCCCATCAAAAGGGGTTAATGGAAGCATTAGAGAAGGTCCAAAGAATAGCCGCCCGATTCGTGACAGGTATATATAGTTGGAGGGAAAGCATAAGTGCGATGTTGAAGGAGTTAGGTTGGGAAGACATGGAACACCGAAGGCGTTGTTCTCGACAGAAGCTAATTCAAAAATTCA
This sequence comes from Vandiemenella viatica, assembly GCA_031002005.1. NCBI lineage: Eukaryota > Metazoa > Arthropoda > Insecta > Orthoptera > Morabidae > Vandiemenella > Vandiemenella viatica. Next base: position 70,082,423 of record CM061914.1, read on the forward strand.
CGACTGACGTATTTCTGAATGACAGCAAACAATTATTGCTACCAGCAACATTCATATCTCGGAATGATCACGAACCGATTCTTTTCTGTACTCATTTTTCCCACCAGCGATTAGGGAATGGAATAGAAAGGATTTACCGGGCGAGTAATCTTAAAATCCGACAGGAGCAGCTTTCGATAAAGCACTCCGGCCATCCTGATCTGGTTTTCCCTTGGTTTTCCGGTATCATTGCAGGCGAATGCTGGAATGGTTCCGCACATAAGCCCATGGACGCCTCCTGCCATATCCCGTAAATCCCTTCCGAACTACCATTCGGATAGGTGCAATGCACCCTCCGCCACACACTTTTAGTGAATCGTGGAGTAATTATAATAAGCTTCTTCCAAAAGGTTCTCCATCTACTGGTAAACTACTCCTGTCGTTGCATGAAAGTGGGTCAAATGCAAATTTAAACTCAATGTAACAATGATGGAGTACTGCCACCATTGTTGAGTGGCAGTAAAAACTAAATATGAGACACACAGCATTGACTGCAATCAAGCACAGCCCTGACCTTGAAGCTGTTTGATGTCACTGACTATAGAATCTTGTGACTTTCATATGAAGTAGCTTTTCCACGAGGAATTTATTTATTTATATCGCATGGAGAAGTTGACGCAGAGCAAGCCAACCAGTCACGCAAATAATATATATATAGTATATATCAGGGGCGTAGCTACCGCCGTATCTATTATACGGGGCCCCCGGGCCACGGGGGCCCCCAACGTGCATAAGCAAAAGTTAATAAAAACTTCCCAATTTTTTTTTCTTTTATTTCATAAATGACAAAAGTGAAAAAAAAGCAATTTATTTTTTTCCCGCGTAAAGCGTGCGTTCAAAAGTTGGCAACACCCTACATCGGTTATCACGGGCTGCGGGATTTCCCTGTTTAAGTCATTTACTTCAATGGATGAATCCCACAATAATCGATGTGCATACGATACGATAATAAACCACGGACGGAGAGCAGTTTTTACTGACGAGTTTTATTTAACTGTGCATTACATTGTAATACAAAACTAACAATTGTTCTTCTGGTTTAGTAGTATTAGTAGCGATTTGTAAAAAACAATGAGTGAAAGGAAAAGAGATTGATTATCCCAGCGGAACTACGAAAAGAAAAAGTAAACAGAAAAGGGAGGAGGTCATAAAAAGTGCCCAAAATTTCTTGATTTTTTCCGACACCAGCTCCTGTGAGTGATTTAGATTGCAAAGGTAAGTACTTCCAAACCCATTTATCTTATTTATCTACCTGTAGCGAAGGGTGAATTTTGTTTTTAGAGTCCCATACCTCAAAACGAAAAAAACTGAACTCTTACTTACCTGTAGGATCAATTTGCTGCCTTTTTGTCTATCAGTCCGTATCGTAAATTGCGTGTTCAGACGTACACGAGCTCGGGTTCTGTTTGTTTTGTATGGCCACGCACCACGTTCGGATCGCACGCGGGTGTAACGCATGGGCTGCGCGCAGGTCATTTTGTACTAACACGCGCACAACCCGCGTAGAGCCTGCGTACGTCTGAACACTCTCTAACCGTAACCTTACGTATAGTAATGTATTTAACATATATTTTTTAAATTTATCAAAGATTCGCTTTTATTATATTTTCAGATTATTCTGAAGCACATTCTTATCAGAATTCCATCCGAAATAGAAGAAACCCAAATCGACGATTCTGAGATATCTGAAGATTGTAATAGTTTCATCAAATAGAGGAAATTTTGGTGACAGTCCAACTGAATGCGAACGAAAAATAATTTTTAAATTAGGTCGATTTAAACCACAGGGACCGTTTCCAAAAGATTCAGATATAGATATAGATTTGAATTGTTTGTGAAAATTTTGGAAAAAGTGACAGATTATGATGAATAAATATTTCTTTTAATTTTATGCATTTTTTTGTGAGAAATCTTTACCCTTCCTAAGGCCCCCAAACAATTTTTTACAATTTTTTATACGGGGCCCCGCCAAGGCACGCTATGCTTCTGATATATATGTATATAAAACTGAAACAAAGGTATGCATTTCGTTTAAATCGGTATACTAATTATTAGTGCTTTTTTTAATTGAAATTATTACTTGGTTTGAATAAAAGTATGCTAGTTCCAAATTTATCGCGATCTATGGGACCTACACCACAATTAAAACTAATATTACGAGGCATTACGTAAGTTGTTAAGAGTTATTTTTAGCTTCCAACGTTTTCACCGGGGTCATTATTTAAGCAGCATGTGAGATGTGACAGCCGTTAAAACATCGATCTGCATTACAGATAACAAAAAAGAAGGATGTAAGAACCCGTGAAGTTTTTTTTTTTTTTTTAAAATTTATTACTTATCAGTATACAAGGTTATCATCAAACAGAGGTTCCGTGTATGAAATAAGTAAATGCACGCTGCTCGGTGATGATTTGCCGGGTATAGATCACATTTTGGGTCAAGCTTATGTCGTGATGCATGATGACATTAACATGCGATACAGGGAATGTATTAATTCACGTGTGATTGAAGATTTTTTTTTTTTTTTTCCTAGCAGCAATATTGGTGGAGATTGTGGTTAGGCTGAAATGCACCTTGGACCAATTTATCAAATGAAACTTTTGTCTACAGCGCAAGGCACGAGGAATTACGTGGAGATTTATTTTATAACAATTCTATTTAGGTAATCAACTGCAAAGAAAAAATTGCCAGAACACTCCGTTCAATCCGTCATATTTGACGGGCTTTGGGGCTAGTAATAGAATAATAATCTCAGCGACGCACAGTGGTTTGGAATATAGTGGACATTCCAACTTGCTTTATAATATCGACCCAAAAAAAAATATGCTTTAGATAGCATTTGATGTGCTGATAAAAATGAGTCATTCACACTTGAGATAAATAAATAAAAAAATGTATGGGTGGAAATATAATTTTTTTTCAAGTCCCTGTGTCAAAGTCAAACTTTGTGCAATCATAAGTACCTATCCTACTTAATATTATAACATAAAAATTTCTTGCATACCCTTGCCGCTTTGACTACAGGGCGCAAGTTCATCGTTAAAATATAGTGGACATTGGAACAAAAGTCATAATATGGATCCAAAAAAAATTAACATAATGATTTTTGATCAGCATAGCAAATGCTACCTAAAGCAATTTTTTTGGATCGACGTTATGACTTTAGTTCGAATGTTCGCTATATTTTAACCGGAAATTTACTTTTGCCCTGTTGTCAAAGCGGCAAGGATACGCAAGAAATTTTTATGTTGTAATATTAAGTAGGATAGGTTATTATGATCACATAAGGTTTGACTTTGACACTTTGATATAGGACCCTGAAAAAACAATTTTTTATCAGCACAGCAAATGCTATCTAAAGCAATTTTTTTTTGGATCGATATTATGACGTAAGCTCGAATGTCCGCTATATTCCAATCCTGAACCACTGTGCGACGCTCCATCGGCGAGTCGGTTATCAACCTCTCCCATCTCTGTCGGATTCGACATGCGGAGCAGTAAACAATAACATTATCAGTTTGTTAATAGTTTCTCTTACCTGGCATAGGATGTTCCAGATTCACACTCACACACTCTCAGTAGGCGATCTCCTATTCGTGGAGTTCTGCTGTGAGACTCGGCCGTGCGTCGGTTTGGTTTCCTATACTCAACGTGTAAGCTTTGCTTCTTTCAAACAGAACAACACTTGGTTCCTACTTTATCACAATTACCGGTATTTCGGGTATTCCCTTATCTCGGCAGCGCAGGCACTTAATCGTGGGTCGACTACCAAATGATGAAAGGGTCTTTCTTGAACGCCGCTGAATGCGCGAATAGACAATATTCCACGCCCTCTGACGCGTACAGTATCATTTTGAATCTAGTTAATATTTCCTTGATAATTGAATTCCAGTGGCCTGACCATCGGTCGAAAGGTCCTCGGTTCTAATCCCTGTGTCGACAAGAATTTTCAAAGCCTTCACCCAACATTAACGTCTAGCACAGCTTGCTGTGTAATGCGAAGTACGCCAGAAAGTTTGCATGGTTCGGATGCCATGTTAAACTGTAGCTCCCCTGAACCCAGTAGGATTACCAGGTGAGGTTAGGTAAGCAGGAATGGAACTGGTCACCCTACCTCCAATACTAGGCTAATTATATCTCCTTCTGGAGGGTCTAACCAACTTTATGTTTGAGTACCAAGCATAGGTTTTATCGGATCCTGTCACTTTGATTATCAATTCAATTGTGGTCGGCATTCTACACGCACAACTATTACACAAAACTGTAATGCAGCTGTGTCTATTCCAGCATCACACGAAAACTACTGTAAAGATGTCGATGCAATTTCCACAGAATCAAATCTGAGGATTTATATTCTTAAAATCTGAGGTTGTCTCCCAACGATATGTCATGTGGCACTGGTATAGGAATTTAAAATCCATTCCGAACACCAAACTTTTTCTACCCATAATCTGCCATATCTTGAAATCTACAAAGTCGATTTTGATTGGATTTTCACTGTTTGAAATATCAGATTCTGACTTATTGTTATTATATCTGTTTATTTAAATAATATTAAGTTTACTTTCAATATTGCCTGCATGCTGTCTGTGTGATGCATTTGAAAAAAAATTCTATACAAGATAAACTGAGTAAAAAGATTTTCGTACATGAAAATTATTGTTGAAATTGTAATATGAGAATATTCCAGCGTAGTCGTGGCAACAGATTCGATGAAGAAGTATAAAGGATGTCTCGAAAAAAGTGATCAAAGCTAGGAACACTAATATTTAGGGTTAAATAGAATAAAAATTGTATTAAACTATGTCGAGAGGCGAGTGAGAGTCTTGTATAAGTTATCGAAATAACAGGAATAATTTACGGTATATAGCAACCATTGAAGTCAGGAAGAGGGCAGTCTTATAGGTCAGTCAACTGAACTGAGGAGGTACAACGGGACTGGGAACGAGCCAAGGCGACCTGATTGCCGTTTTTAGATGGTATGCCACCATCGAAAAGGCGATGGCCCCCAATCTTCAGACAGGAACTCATTCCTTACCCCGTACTCCCATGTCTCTTGATTCACGTGATCCCTGCTTGCCAAATGAGATAAAAAAATATCATAAGAGGCAAATCCCTTGACAATTCCACAGCAATTTTTTTTCTGAAAACAAAACAACTCCAGACCATTCAAGACAATTGTTATTTCACTACTAGAATTGGAGTTGTATGAATGCATTGCGTTGCGAGACTGATTAATTCGGTTGCTTCTTGGCGTACTGAGTGATCAGCAAAGCAATTACGAAGGGAGCAACGTGGGGCCCATTGTCCCTGCGGCACAGATTCCGCCGCTCTGTTGTGTGGTGTTTGCGCTGCTGCTAGAACTGTAGGCAATTCCAGCGTGAAGAATGGCGGAAGCGGGGCTTGCTAATTAACTGGAACCAGTTTAACTTCCTCTCTCTCTCTCTCCCTCCCTGCTACCATTTTCGTCTTCCTTTCCCCGTCTTCCGGGTTACGCTACACCACGAACTTCGACGCTAGTTAGACACAAACCGATGCTAGCAGCAGCGGTAGAACCTCTCCCGGAAGTGGTTTCTCAGCAGAATATCTGTCAACTCACGGCGCGAGATTCGTTGTGAAGTTTAGATATAATTTTTAATCTGCTAAATAGAAAACTGCTATTAAAAAATACTTAAACCAGGTTGAAATAGTTGTGGATTACTCAGCTTAATAGTAGTCAGGTAAATATAGTCATATATTGCAAAAAATTAATACATACATCGTTGAGATTGTAGCTCAACCATTCAACTATATTGACATCATACAACCCTCATGTGACGCATATCAAAGATAGATGACATAACCCAAAATAAGCACATTATTCTTCCGCAATGGACCGATGAAGACAAACATGGTTGATGGAAATGGTACTAGCGTTTTTTTTTATCTACATTGATTTTTTTTTTAAATTGTAATAAGTATAAAAACGATGCCGTTGTTATGAGCGTTTGTTGTGCAATAAGTAAAAAAAATTAGTCGATCACTTGACTATTTGATTTCAAACAAACATTTCGGCATACCGTTCATTTGAAATAGAGAAAAAGTTACTGGAATACAGAAATTTCATTAAACGTTCAGATTTCGTCAATAAACTGCGATGCAACGGATGCAAGTCTTTTTTACATACAATTAATTTAATTTCCACATTCTCCCAATAAAAATTTAATATTACTAGTTGGCCTTCGGTCAAAGCATGCACCAGTCGTTGGAAAGGTTTTGATTTACGAATTTACATTTCGTGAGGTTTTACGAATCTTTACCTTGACGCAAAGTACTCGTTGGGCTGACCGTACGCTCTGTCCCAGTGATGGAGGGTCCAATGATAGAAACATTTAATAATCCTATGTCACGAAAAAAGATAACTAAATCGTGTGAGGATATTACCCTTGGAACTAAGACATAATTATGTTCGTGTGCCAAACCTCACTGTGTTTAAAAAGCAGATCTTTCATTGTGCTTTAGCGGATCTTGGTAATCGTGGTGCAAAAATAATGGGCGAGTCTTTCAATTTTACAGAATGTTCTACACACACTATACTCTATATTATGCTCTATACTAGTAGATATATTATAAAACAATAATACGGTGCATTTTAAATCGATGAGAGAGGTGTTTTCTTTACAGCGCAAGACACAGAGTAATCATTTTTGGAGTTAATAATTACAGTGCTAATCGGCTTTCATTAATGATCGATAGCGTATTAGTTGCGAATCTAAAGCGGTAATGCGATTTCATCCAGGAGATTACTCTTAATAAGCCTTCTAAATTAATACATTGATTAACCACACGTTTTGAAAGGTTCAAACCTTGTGCATTTGGGTCAAAGCTTTTACTCTTGTGGACATCACGAAAGAATTGTGAAATTTGAATCCTAGTTTTTAGCTCAAGTATTATTGTCAGAAATAATAGTTACAACAACTACTAACGCAACTTATATGCGTGAAGTGAAATTCCGGAACGGTTTTTGGTCCATAGTATGAATTATTAATTACATTATTTATTAAAGTGTGAGGCAACGGGCTTGCCTTCCGTGAAATATGTTACTGTGAATTTAATATAGTATCTTATTCAGTGTTTAGGTTAGCAAGACACGTGACAAAGGAAGATAGAAAGAACAGCTTTGGAACAATGAGTAATAGATCGGAGGAAGTTGATAGTGGAAGGGAGTGAAAAACATCATGGAATTTAATGTATGAGGAAACTGAAATGTTATTAAAGTTTAATTTTTAATAAACCAAGTTGTGAAACAGTAAATAATAAAAAGAAGAATGGAACAACTCTGGTAAATGTTCGTATATTCTGTGGAAGCTTGGCAAATACGTATGGATTACTTACAAAGGGAAGTGTTGATTATTCTTTGATAGTTATTAATAAAGTGAAGATCGGCTTGTAGTTCCGACGGCATACACAAGAAAACAACGCAAACATAAGAATTAGTCACTTGCAAGATGACATGTGATAATACAGCGTTTGCTGTCATCAGTCTCTCGACTGGTTTGATGCAATCCTCCATCCCTTCGTGTTTTGATACATTTTGTAATTAGGCTTAAAGTCCGGCAACTCTACTTGCACCAATAAAACCGAGAGTGGTGTTGTAACGGTTAGCGTTCTGGCCTAGCATTCGGGAGGACGGCGGTTCGAATCCCCGTCTGGGCATCCAGATTTGGATTTTGCATGGTTTCCCCAAATCACTCCAGGTCAATGCCGGGATGCTTCCTTCAAAAGGCCATGGCCGAATTCCTTCCCATTCCTTGCCCCCCATCCTTTCCCATCTCTAAAGACCTCGCTGTTAAGAGACGTTAAGCAGTTAAAAAAGAAATAATAATAAAAAAATAATGCACCAGTAAAGCATAGTGGCATTAATGTTGTGTATTGCTGTAATTTGCAGTGCTGTCCAAAAATTAGGTCAGTTTTTGAATGAAAATTAGATTGTTTAGTTAGTATGCATGTTAATTCAGATGTTAAATAGTGAGTGAATTTCGAAAACCTAAGACAGTTTTCCTTTTTATTACTCTGGACGTGTTATTTACCGCAGTGAGGTGATAAGTTCTTTACTGGGGCTTATTCATGAATGGCGCTTTATGGCCTACTCGTATTACGTTCCAGCTATTTATGGCGAAAAGCTTCGGAGTAATACCGTATATCTCTGTCCGCAGCTTTGATGAACTATAAAACGATTTCGGTAAAGTAAAATTACACTCCCATCGTCTGTTGAATTGCGCAGAGTGTATTATGCGACCAACTTATGAAAGCATAAATCTTAATTCATTGCGTGTTGATGGTCGAGAGTCTATTTAAGCAGAGCTGACAGTCTGCAGGAACTGGATATCTCATTTTTTGCGATACTGCAGATTGAAGGACACGTGTTATGGCGCGGATGTTGCGGATGAAAGCTTCATCTAGAGAGAATTGTTACATTGGAGGAGAGAGAGGTACCGTATAACTTTTCATTACTTGCTCCGAATAGAATGTTGAAACTATATTTTGATATTTGTAGGTCGGTTTGCACTCCTACTTTACTACTACAATAATTTCACGGTAATATGCTGACTTCTACAGAACTCTTAATACCAAAGAAAAGAATGTTGGAAATAACTAAGAAATGCGGAAGTAACAGTATTCATCACAATTATTGTTCACACAAATATTGACATAGCACTTCTTTAATGCAAAAAAAATGAAAATCGTTATTATTACGATCTACGTTCTATATCATTGCGGAAGGTGTTAGATTTATTAGATATATTTGTTTTGCTTCTAAAGTTGAGATATGGTGTTTGACATTGCCTGTCAGATTTATATCATAAACGAAGACATGTGACCAATTCATTATGATTACTCTCATTTTTAAGGTGTTTACCGCTAAGGAAAACGGGTCTCAAATGATGTTGTTACACTGCCTGTTGATCAATCGCAGGCCTCGAGTTTGTTAACAAAATAAGAGGTAGATTTCAAATTTGCCCATTTGGGTTGGTTGACTCAAAGGAGAACGTCGTATGCAAAAGCTTGTAAGATTTTATTCTTGACAGCATGTGGGGTTCGTTGTTTAAAGCTAGAAAATAACAACTCAAAGAAGCCGTTACATGTATTAAATTTAAATCTATTATGTTGTCGTGTCCATTTCCGAAACGCTTTTATCTAGAAACTAGAAATTTATCTCAAATATCGACCATATTCTGTAATTAAGTAACAAATACTGAAAACACTTTTACGCAGTAGAATTTGTAAAGACGTGTCTCTCAAATGAGGAAGGGTACCATTGCCAAAGTGCGACTGTGGGGCCAGCATGTAATGAAAGCGTTCCTGAACCGAGCGTTTACCGGGGATTTCGTGAACTTGAATTCAGCTAATCACATAATAACTTATATCTAAGATTCTGATGTAAAGCTGTAAGTTTCTTGTGGTTAGTTTCTACTTTTATTGTGATATGACTGCTGAATGTGCCACAGGCTTAACAACATTCAAGTGTATATAGCGTAACGCAATGTACTCCACGATCTTAAACCAAATACCGATAAACTGACAACTACATTGTCTCGAGTGCCAAAAGACAAAAGGACAGAGGCATATTGTGATTATTAGGGATAGCACTATCCAATTCTATTTTTTAAACAGTAAGTATAGAATGAAGTTCATGCACATGGCCTTGAACATCTTTCAACTTCGACAATCAAATATATCGCTTCTTCAACACTCTGGAAACTAAATTATTACAATCTAACATTCGGATGAAGCGTTGATCTTAGTTACATTAATTTTAAATTCGAAATAAGTTTCTCAGTGGTTTGTGGAATAAATGACAAACGATAGATGGTATAATACAAAAATTGTACCTGAAGTAGTATCATGAAAGAGGTACAAACATCAACATTTATCTATGAACAGTCAAGCTTTAATTAAACGATTTGTAGCACGAGTCATAATTCGACACCTTCTTCCTGTCGCCGCTGTACCAGTTCCTGTTCAATGCAAACTTCCACCGTTACGCACGACCTTTGGAAATACGTGTGCTTAAATCTGGAATATTACAGAAATCATAACAAGATTTTGTAGAAAGGGCGGAATAGAATTTTTTTTAAAATCATTTATCGGCCTGAATTCGCTCTATAGTAGTTGATTTAGCGGTTTTATAAAGTAATCAAAATAGTGCACACGAAATAAAATAAATAAAAAACAGCAGAAAGTACACTTCTTTTTTGCGTATGGTTTTACGCCTCGTCGACGTCGAGGTCTTTAGAGGCGCGAAAGGACGGGGGACAGGGAAGGAGAGGAATTCGGCCTTGGCCTTTTGAAGGAAGCCTCCCGGCATTCGCCTGGGGTGAATCGGAGAAACTATGAAAAACCCAAATCTGGTTGCCAGGACGGGGGCTCGGATCCGCGTTCTCCCGAGTGTGAGGCCTGAGCGTTAACTGTTCATCCACGACGCTCGTCGCAAATTACAAAGAACAACCTAAAAGTTCCGCAAGTTCGGTTACAATGAATTCCCAGAAAGATAACTCTGTTATATTTACATTTTTTAATTATTTTTTTACTTATGGCTTTACGCCTCATCGACGTCGAGGTCATTAGAGGCTGGATGGGACTGGGGTCAAGGAACGGGAAGGAATTCGGCCATAGCCCTTTGAAGGAAAAATCCCGGCATTCGCATGGAGTGATTTGGGGAAAATATGTAAAACCCAAATCTGGATGCCTGGATGTGGATTCGAATCGACGTCCTCCCGAATTCGAGGCCAGATCGCTAACCGCTCACCCATCACGCTCGGTGTTATACAGGGTGTTACAAAAAGGTACGGCCAAACTTTCAGGAAACATTCCTCACACACAAACAAAGAAAATATGTTATGTGGACATGTGTCCGGAAACGCTTACTTTCCATGTTAGAGCTCATTTTATTACTTCTCTTCAAATCACATTAAACATGGAATGGAAACACACAGCAACAGAATGTACCAGCGTGACTTCAAACACTTTGTTACAGGAAATGTTCAAAATGTCCTCCGTTAGCGAGGATACATGCATCCACCCTTCGTCGCATGGAATCCCTGATGCGCTGATGCAGCCCTGGAGAATGGCGTATTGTATCACAGCCGTCCACAATACGAGCACGAAACTAAAATGAGCTCTAACATGGAAAGTAAGCGTTTCCGGACACATGTCCACATAACATATTTTCTTTGTTTGTGTGTGAGGAATGTTTCCTGAAAGTTTAGCCGTAACTTTTTGTAACACCCTGTATATACAGCCCTTGAGCATAACCGTTGCACGGGTAAAGTGAGAAATGAATTACAAGGACAACAGAAACAAGCTATCTTTCATGAGAATTCATAAAAGACACGTAACGAAGTGAAATTATTCATCATTAAGGCATCAACAGTGAGAGAGCGTATATGCATAGATGAAAGGAAACTATTTATAATGTATTGTAAAAACTAAAATAATATTTCGAAACCATAATTACACGTATTTATTTCGTTTCTAAATTACAGCAATCTGGATATGAGGCTGAGAATGTGTAATCCCTTGAGCGCCTGGTTGCGGCTCACGGAATGTCTCCCCGCGGCACACGCTCTGAATGCCGGAGGCCGTACTCCCTGGGAATTAGGCTCCGCGCACAAAACTCGGAGCTCTGCCTGCGCGTCGCACAGTAGTATATCTCGCAGGCGCAACACTGGCACGTGGAGGAAAGGCTACGCTCACCCGAATTCTGTTCCGTATATTACGGAAGTTTGCTGAGAACAATCGCCATTCTGCAAACCAGTGCTCAAAGATGCTGATTACTTTCTGTAGAACTTAGTGAGATTGTTGCCGCGCAGGCCAAGCAAACTTACATCTGTTAATTACAGTAATACTACTCCGTAAGTAATGTTAGTGTGTTTAATTAAATTAATTAATTAATTATTGTAATAGTGAGAGGTTTCATACAAATGAAATTTCAACACAGTTTACTTTAACTAATTAAATTTTACCCTCGATTATTAGCACACATATGTGCAGAAAGGTTAGAGATACGGGAATAAATCTATGAATAACAAGTTTCTCTCTGAGTGTAAAGCGCAGCTACACAGGACTCTTGGAATTGAAATCAGTCCATTTTCAAACCTTGGCTCAGTACCGGCCATTTTCACTAAAATGTTTTGGTGGTTTCTCGTAATCAGCTTGTAACAGTCCTCTTTTATGAAATTTTATTTAAAGAATTGTGTATAGCAAGGTGGGTGCTGAGCAATTATCGATTTGTTTAATTTTTGTGATTAATTGTGCCTCTGTGTATATTTATTACGTAAATGAATCATTATTTTATGGAGAGAAACTGTTTAAATGATATGTAATACGTTCAAGGACAGTATTATTCATTGAACATTAATTAAAAGCTTGTAATTGTAGTGTTGATGTAAGCGACGATTTTTTTAGGACAATTGTCAACTGTTTGGACTGGTTTATATTTATAATTTTGTGTGTGAATAGCTGTAAATATCTTTAATATTCATTGTCGTGTGTTTCATGAGGATTGTGAATGATTTTGTATTAATTGTGGTTGTTTTAATTTGGTTTTGATTGTTGGCTGCATTGTCGCCGTTCGAGGAACCTCGATCGGCTTTTCTTTGTGTTATTTTGGATTTTCCTGTAGCGTCTATTTAAGCGAGCATCAGAGACGAGTTGTCAGTTGTTAGTCGTTGTCAGAATTTTTGTTTGTGGTTCGTCAAGTAGTGATTTTAATTGCTAGAATATTTGTATGTTTGTGCTTTTGTATCTTTGCAGAAATCTAGTGTCTTATGTCATTTTACAGCTCACAGAGAAATAAATATGAGTTGCTAAGCTATTCGTCAGTGTTGTCATTTGGCAGAACTTCTCGATTCATTCATGAACCGTAGTAATCAGTAACCTTTTGGAGAACGTAAAACTCCCTGACGATCACCAACAATGAACTGTAGACTGGAGAACGAAGTGGGCAAGGGAAATAATCGTTAATTGACTACAGGACGAATTAGTTAATTAAGGAGGAGCCTATCAAGCTGGACGGTACGTAATTTCTTCCTTACTTTCTAAATAAACAAATTGACTCTCATCACAAAGAATATAGCTTAAATGGGTAATAGATAACTGGAAAAAATCACATTATCCAACTTGGTTACGTTCCCTTAGTGACCATGGAAGAAGCGGAATCAGTCAGTGAAAACTCTGCCCCCAAGTGGCCAGCCAGGACAGCCTTGTGATTTTCCGTCATACGCTACCCGCTTTTGTAGCGAGACCGAAAGAGAGTGAAATTTTTTTGTGTAGACTCTTCGGACACTACCACGACTGGATAAAAGACAGTACGTATCACAGCTTCGAAAAAGTTAGGATTATTTTTTTTTTTTTTTTTTTTTTAAAAATCATAGCACTCGTCTAGATTAATTCTGGAACTCATTACAAACCGAATTCTGGATGGGTGGAAGGGTGTTTGAACATCAGACCCGAGCATAGGAGCTTATATACCGGACTTGGTTAGAGAGTTACTATACTTCTAAAATTAGCTTATAGTTATGTTCAGTCTGTAGAGAATTATAAAAAATACGTTCTTAGTTTTTGGGCGTCTACAATATCATCTAAATTCTTACCAACAATGTGCTAGTGGTAAACACTAAATTATCAAATAAAAAGTACCAAAAAATGCTGCATAAAAATAACAAAGTCCCTAAACCCTTATAAAATTCACAGAAATGTCTTTAATAAAACGAAACTAATACGGTTCCATTAAACGCTTTGATATAAAAAAGGGGGAAGATATTACATCCATGAAAGAGTTTAAACCTTTAATCGACCACTCAGACAGTGGCAAACTTTACACGTTTAAAGACATCGACCCTTCAAAATCCATTGTCACTTGGTAAGATGATCTTTTATTTAAGCAAATTTGTTTTTTATAATTAAAAGACGCTGAGATTAGTATTTTATTCGTAAGTCTCTTCGATAGATATTGCCTGTCTCTTAATCTAAAAATAAGTGTCCAGAAAACGAGAAACTTCAAGTGTAATAATATTCAAAAATTGTATCCGCAGTCAATGTTAAGTAATCAACAAAATGTTTTGAAGATTTTTGATGTTTTGATAAGAAACAGCGTTTGTGTGAGAGAGTAAGAAGCTACCAATGTGATTTCGTGGTATTAGAGTAAAAAAGAGTAGCACAGATTACTCTATGGAAGCAAGAACAAAAGAAATGAATCGTTAACATTAATAGAATGAGCTTGTACGTGGAATGACAATATACGGCGTTCCAAATATTAATTCTAAGAGTATATTTATAATTTCAATACCATTTACATGATTTTAATAAAACATGTCAGACTGCTGTCAAAAATATTGGGTATTGTGATATTAAAAAAGAGTAGATTTTGGATTTAATTTTTAGGAATGAAACCGGTGGTTAGATTTTTATTTTGATAAACGACGGTAGTGCCGAAAAACTAACAGTTCTGTAGTTGAATAATAATCTCAAATTCACTTTTCTTCATATATTAGTGTCTTACAATCAGAAAACGTCGAGAAAGGATTATTAACGGCTGCAGAAGAATCTGGGATAGGTATCTAGGGTTATAGGTTGCCAGAAATTAACATAAATGTTTAAGAAAAATAGATTTTTTTTTGATTAATAGATAAGAAAATTAAGCTTTTCTTCGATTATTCCATGTAAGCGTCACAGCGTTCCTACGGCACTTGCCTTTTCCCACACGATTTACGGTGGTAGAGCTCCGCATTACCATTAAACCTTCGGCATTGGAAATTATGTAACAGGACCGACGCTACGCTCCAACCATTCTCGGAGGATCCTCCTCGCTACAGGCTGAGTGAACCTGAGGAGCCGTTTGGACGTTCAGCTTGGAGGAATAATCGTGGGCTTCGTCGGGCATCGAACCCCGCAACGCTGTCAGAGCTACGAGGACGTGGCGGGAGTAATGTTTTGAGGAAGCCATGAAACGTAAACACCTACGCATCTGATATGATAACACCCTCAGTTAAGAAGAGATTGTAAGAAAATCTTTAAAAATCCTGCAGCTACTAACGATGAAGATGAAAGAGTGTACCAGGGAATTAAGGGGCCTGGACCATATAACCAGGGTCAGCCTTTGGTTGAATATGGTGTGGAGGTAATGAATTCCTATTTGAGCATTAAATGCAAGAATTGTAGTGGGTGCAAAGGAGAACATGTCTGTAGATATAACATACTCGGAATCTGATATGATTCAAGCACCGATGTTGGATTCGTCGGATGACAGAAAGCGAGGAAGGAAAGTGTTTGGTGTGTAGAAACAATTAGTTATTCGCGAGGAATCAATAGGTATCAGGAGAAATATGCGGAGTCATAAATTAACATTGGCTTCAAATTTAATGAAGAGGGACTGGTGTCGATTATAGGCAATCTAGTCTATGATTTATCGAGGCATTTAGAGTGAAAGATCTGGGCATAAAGCATAAACAGGAGTGCAGGGAAAATTTCACCCAGTGTCCTCCATCGAAATTTAGAAATAATGATAATTAGTTGAAAACAATATGCGTGATAGGTGAAATTTAAGAAAAGTTAGTCGATAATTTTCTATAAACAGAATCAATCTACTTTCGCCGAACATTTACTAGACCATAACCACCTCCCTACTTCCCTACAGACAGACATGAGGATATTAAAAATTAACAATCACAGACAACACTTGTTAACAATTCAAGAAAACTACCAAATACACGAAGCCATATGAATGGGAAAATCACTATTGAATGAATTCACCAATTTAACCAATAAAACACTTTAATTCACTAAAAATAAACACTACACAGGGAAACTAATAGAAACTGTTCAACTCAATAAAAATAACCACCACACACACACACACACACACACACACACACACACACACACACACACACACACAAAACAGCTGATGAAAACAGATAAATAATTTAATAGAGCAACACAGATACAATAACAAATAAAAAAGAAAACTGCATTTCATCAAAACAACATGTATGTTATGTAGCAGACAAACGCAACAAGAAGTTTGCAGTTTCATTGGATATAATGCCAAGTGTTTATTCAGAAATATGTGTAAAACAGTTTTTCTACTTGTGAAAAAGAAGATCTGTAAGATGCTGTAAGACTACTTGCCTTTCTTGGGGTTGACCTGATACTTACTGTAGACCGAACTTCGTGCTTGCTAAAGTTTTAATTACTAACATACAGCACCCGAAGTTGGATAAATGAGTTCGTAGTCGCCGCCGGTCGCCAGACAGGGTCCAAACCAGTCCGATAAAAGTGTGAGGATAACTAACTAAGAGAAATCTTCAAAAGTAATGAAAATCTGTTCTCCACACATTTATTTGAATAAAGTACACATCGAACCAGTTGGCCACTATCAGAATTTAGATGATAAGGCTATTGAAACTTCGTAATCCGTCGATTGCAAGATTCTTAGAAACAAAAGGAAAGTTTTTTAATCCAAATCAGTCCACACTATATTACTTTCGATGCCACACTTCACTGTTCTGGTAACTCAACCCACTGTTCAAATCAATTTAAAACATACGTCGCAATGGTTAAACAAGTTCATTCTTCTTCTTACTTCTTGCTACACCCGCACAGTTAGTATAGCGTCTCACATTACGCGACGCGAGCCGTTCGCTACAAAACCTCGATAACGACTGACTTTAAACAATGTAATCATGCGCTCACTTCGGCGCTACTTGCGGGTCGGCGGAATGCTACTGTTATGTTACATTCCCCAACTACCAATTTGTGATAATTGTTCAGGTTTTTTTTTTTTTTTTCAAAAGAAACTGAAGAATTATCATTACAATAAAAAAGAAAATTTACAAATACCAAGTTTCAGACTCTCAAGTGTGGCCAACCTACTAACATAAGATACACAAAGCCATTTAACATATTTAAATTAAAAAAAACAGGCACACAAACAACATCAAGAAAACATATACAGAAAAAAATACACGAAGGAACCACATGAAATTGTCATAGTTTTCGTGGTCACAGTTCTCAAATAGACTGTCAACTCTCACAAAAATAAAACTGAAAAGAAAGAACATATATACACCATGACAAAAAAAATATTTCCGCTTCTACCGTAGGCTCTATGGGTGGAGTCCTCGGTTGCGACACTGGTAGAGGTCATTAACCTCTATACGACTTTTGTCGAAGCACTTCACGCACTACACTGCACTACACAAAGCCTACTGTTGTTGCTGCAGCTGCTTTGGCATTTTTTCAGGCAGGGTACGAGAGTGGAAATGTGGATTTAGTTTATTGGCTTTAGCCGGAAAAAAAATTAAAGATTTGTTCGCCGCAGCGATGAGGTAATCGGCCTACGCCAAATAAAAATTAGAAAAAAATAAGGATAAAGGGTGTCCCCTTCTTTTAGTCAGATAAGTCTTCTGGTAACATTTTGTAGGGTTTAAGGGAAGTAACATTGAAAGTACCCCTGATATTTTGACCAACAGGGTACACTAATAAATAGGAATTCTTCCTAGGGCAGCTAGCAATCCGATACGGGCCTTCATATAAATACTTAAACTTCCTAATTTCTTTGTTTACGCTAGAGGACTTATAATGAGTCTGCGCCAGTACCAGATCACCCGGCTTATAGTCGATTGCCTTCCCTCTTTGATCACGCCGCTTCTTCCTCCTCTGAGCTTTCTTCTTCATCTGCTGTTGTTGCGAGTACATTAAATCCTCGCTGTCCTTTTCGACCAATAATTGTGACAGCTGCACTTCTTCCTCACTAGGCTCATCATAGCATACAAACTCCTGCACCTCTCCTCTTGAAATGACTCTAACTTGAACCGCTTCCTTTCCTTCTTCACGAATTTTGGTTTCATAACTTATATTCACTCTTTTTCCTTCCGTAATAAATTGCAGACTATTCTCTTCCCAGTCCAGTTTAACCATTTTCTCGGCAAGCCAATCGACTCCCAGAATTAGATCAACGGTTAATTTAGGGATAACAAATGCTTTTACTTCAATCCTGTGTCCTCCAATCTCACCATCTACTCGAATTTGCTGGGTGATTCTTTTAATTTTACCCCCATTTGCTACCGTAACTGTCATTCCTTGTACCGAGTGTAAACATGCGTCAGGTTCATTCACAAGGATTTGAAATAGGCTTTCCGACACACAGGATATGTCCGCGCCAGAATCTATCAAGGCTTCTACTTGTCGTGATTTAAATTTCACCAAAACAGTAGGTGTACGGGCTTCTTTTCTCCTTAAAATTCCTTCTTCTTCCAACAAATCTTCTCTCGGGTCGTTATTGTAGACTGAAAAGACTTGTGATTGGCGAGCCGTTAGATTCGCTTCATTATTCAAATCTGAGTAGCAAGGGCGAGTACTGTCCGTTAATTGCTTGTCACTATATGGTAAATCTTCGTCCCGTCGCAACTTACTTTTACTCTTCCATTTTATTGACTTCCTGTCAATTCTTTTCTCTTCTTCATATATCTGTGACTGCTTCAGCTTCCCGACATCTTCTTTACAAGTTCCGTAGTCTGTGGGTATTGATCTTTCCTTTCCATAGCTCGCTTTAGTTGACAGAAATGTTTCGCATTGTTCGTATACCGCGCCAGCGGCTGCCGCGTGCTTCAAATTATTTTTGGCACAGGTACCAACACTGTTTACGCCTGGACTGTTACGCGTGTGTTGGCTGCCGTCGCGCTCGCCGGCTGCGCCGTCATGAAATACATAAGACTTCCGCACAACTTTAATCCCGTCCAGGCTTACCTCGCCTGTATCCATATTTTCCGAACCATCAATTCCTATTAACATCATCTCACCCTCGCGTAATTTTCTTTGGTCTCTCCAAATGTGTTCTTGAATTCTTTCGTTTTCAACTTCAAAAATGTCATCTTCGCCTTCTCCTCTGATCTCAGATTCTCCGACTTCTATTTCCTGATCAAATTTATTTTCATCTTCTACCTCATCCGCCTTCAATTCTTCACTTGTACTGGTTAATAAAATTTTCTCGTATCTTATCGGTTCTTCTTCAACTTCGTTATTAAATACTGTATCATATAGACATATTTCTGGTTGATCCTTTTTCCGCCTCAAGCCTATTTTTTCTTCTTTTACTAATACTATTTTCTCTGTATTCGGCCTCTTTTCTGCCTCCGCCGCTGGCGAAGCCTTCTCAGTGGCAGGCACTAGTTTAAATGTCTGGTATTGTCTTCTGAAACCACTGCTACCCTATGTTCTTCATTTTGCGGTCGGTAGTTATGATTCTGGAACCGCCTATGAGATTTTCCTTCCTCTATGTTTTCCTTTCGAACTCCGTCTTGCCGGCCTGAGTTTTCCGGTTCTTGCCGAAAATTTTTATTCCCTTCTCTTCGGTGGTTTTCCTGTCTGAATCCGTTATTTTGAAAATGATTAGTGTTATGTTGTCCCTGGTATCTTGTTCTGTACATTCTTTGCTCTTGTACATCTAATCTTCCCAGCATATCTACAGCATCCTTTATGGAGCGGATCTTGTGGCTAGTAAGTATTAGCTGTGTCTGTTCCGGTAACCTAGCCGCAATCATTCGTACATACTCTTCTTCACTATGAGGCTGGTCTAAGTATCGGCAAGATGCATAGCACCGCATGAAAAAATCGGTTTGCGATCCTCTTCTCGGGTCATAACGGTCACCGCACATTAATTCTGATTTTACGGCGATCTGCCGCTCTGCCGACCAGTAAAGATTCAAGAAATCTTCTTTGAACTGCTCGAAAGATGAAAATTCCTCCTCTAATTGCTCTGCCCACAGTCGGGGTCCTGCTCTTAAATGCTTTATTACCATATTAATTTTCTTCTCCTCACTAGCAGCCATAAAAGGTGGAAAATTTTCGAAATTTTTAATAAACTTTACAGGATGGATGCCATTTCGGTCCGAAAATTCTTCCCAATCAATCTTTTCGTCGTAGCATTGAACAGGAATTACGGTGCCCCTTCCGGTTTCTTTGTATTTACAGAATTCTTCTCTCACTACACCCGGCACTTGTTTTAATACTTCTTGCTTTATAATTAGCGGAGCCTGTACCTTCATTCTTTCATCCACAAATACGGCAGTTGACACTTTTAATTTCTCCAACTTCTCATCCAGCTGTTCCACCTCTGCAGTTATCTCTTTCATCCCAAATTTCACTTCCGCATAGCCCTGTCGGGTACCTTCTTGCAATGTTTGGAACTGTCCTTCGATCGTCTTTATACGGTGGCAATGGACTATCGCTTTTTTCTTGTAACTGTGCATACTGTTCTTGCAAGGCGTCGGTTTCCTGGCGCAAACTATTAGTTTCACCCTTTAACTCTTGTTTTAAATCGGAAAACTGGGTTGCTAAGTCCTCCGCTCGCATATTACACAAAGCACGATACTCTTCCATATCCTTACGTAATTCTGCTATTTGGGATTTGTGTTCATTCAGAGACCTAGAATGTAACATTTCCGCGTCAGACTTTAGCTCAGCTTTTAGATTATCGAGCTTGGAATCAAAGGTTTGAGTACTTAACTTAAGATCTGAATCTAACTTTTCAAATTTACCATGGAGGATTTCAGTGCTTGACTTAAGGTCTGAATTTAAGTTTGCAAATTTTGAATTTAGGGTTTCAGTATTTATACTAATATCTGACTTAAGGTCTGACTTTAAGCTTTCAGTGGTTGACTGAAGGTCTAGAGTTAAATTTTCCAACTTGGACTTTTGAATCTCAGAATTCGTACTAATATCTGACTTTAGGTTTTCTAACTTGGAATTTTGGATTTCAATATTCATATTCATATCTGACTTTAGTGAACGCATTTCCGCTCTCAAGATTTCCACCACCTCAGCGAGACTTAGACTATCGTCTCCTTCCGTACCCGGCATGATTATAAATTTTACACAGAAAACTGGATCAAAAAATATTGTAAATTCGCTTCCCGCGAATCAGACAACCAGACCACAACAACGCCGTTATACACGAAGCGCCAGCTGCTGCAAGCTATCTAGCTAAGCATGCCATTTAAAGAAAAAGGAAACACAAGGTTGCTACTATAGGCATAACTACAGGTGGAATTTAAATAACTGCTTCTGTCATCCCTGATGACAAAGGAGAGTAAAATGTATTGTCGAGTTAGGAGAGAAAAATCTGGTCCGATTTTTCTTCCTCGATATTTCACAGAAAAAAAGGAAAATTATCAGAAAAAATTAGGAAAGGATTTAAGCCTTCAAAAATAGCCAAACAAGCAGCGCACAGCGCGTTCTTAGCTTTCGGAGACTCTGCACGACGATTCTTCTTTCTCCCGCCTTCGTCGTCTCGGCTGCCCAGCTCCGCGCCGAACAATGTAGAATGTCTTCCCCGCTGCTCCTTGACCAGCCGCGCTGCCTTCGTCGAGTGGGAGTTCTTCCGCCCCTTTGGGTATTGTCGACACTCACTGTTTTGATTGTCGTCGTCTTGATATCACTAGTTTTCCTTTTCTTTCTTTTGTGTGTTTTCCTAGGATTTGAGAAAAATTGTCTCTCCTCCTAGTACTGATTTCTACCACACAGTCCTGTCACTCGTCGCCATGTAAGACTACTTGCCTTTCTTGGGGTTGACCTGATACTTACTGTAGACCGAACTTCGTGCTTGCTAAAGTTTTAATTACTAACATACAGCACCCGAAGTTGGATAAATGAGTTCGTAGTCGCCGCCGGTCGCCAGACAGGGTCCAAACCAGTCCGATAAAAGTGTGAGGATAACTAACTAAGAGAAATCTTCAAAAGTAATGAAAATCTGTTCTCCACACATTTATTTGAATAAAGTACACATCGAACCAGTTGGCCACTATCAGAATTTAGATGATAAGGCTATTGAAACTTCGTAATCCGTCGATTGCAAGATTCTTAGAAACAAAAGGAAAGTTTTTTAATCCAAATCAGTCCACACTATATTACTTTCGATGCCACACTTCACTGTTCTGGTAACTCAACCCACTGTTCAAATCAATTTAAAACATACGTCGCAATGGTTAAACAAGTTCATTCTTCTTCTTACTTCTTGCTACACCCGCACAGTTAGTATAGCGTCTCACATTACGCGACGCGAGCCGTTCCGCTACAAAACCTCGATAACGACTGACTTTAAACAATGTAATCATGCGCTCACTTCGGCGCTACTTGCGGGTCGGCGGAATGCTACTGTTATGTTACAATGCCTTAAGTGCTGTTCCAGATCGCCATGTAAATATCATCACCCTAGCTGTAAGTACAATGTAAATATGTATATAATAATTTATGATTCTTTTGTCAAATGTAATGAAACACATGTAAAACAAATTCACAGCCACTGACGATGCCCCACCAATAAGGGCGAAACGCGTATGGGAATAAGGTAACATTAACATCGACAATTGTTTCCAGACGGAATTTTGATTTAAAATCTATTAACCAACAACTGCGGAAGATGGCCTACAACAAGATTTGCAGAGAATCAACTTTATTACTACATCATCAACTCATCATATATATATATAGTTTGCAATGGAGCGCACGCTCCGGTGGCAATTTCCCTATACACCCATCTTCCCCCTTTCCTGCACCCACCGACATTTGGCCTCTAAAATTTTAACTTTAAATTCTATCAACGTTTTTGGTAAATTATTCATCAATTCTCTAGGTAAGTTATTCCAATCCCTGACACCCTTACCTAAAAAAAAAAGAATCTTCCCACACCCTTGTGCCTGAAATCAAGTGGCAGCTTGTGGTCATAGTCATCTTTTCCCTTCCATGCACTACTTTTCATACCTACACCAATATCTTTCCATGCCTCATCACCACTATACTCCTTGTACACTCCAATGACCCTCTTCATCCTACTTCTGTCTTGCAATGAATCACATTCCAGCTCTTTTATCATATCTGTTACTGATTGCAAACTGCGACAATTTATGTTTGAGGGCTAGATTTTTCCAGAATAATCTCTTAAATTTCAAGAACCCTACTTACGTCAGTATAATTTACCTCATAATAAAAGAGAGATTCTTCGAGAGAAAACTTATCTGGAAAGTCGAATAAACGCAGGAAACATTGATTCCACATTTCTGAAGTTAAGATAGCAGAAACCACTGGAATGTTCCTTCGTCCCGCTTATTTTATTGAAAGGTTTGATCCCCTGCGGCGTTGCTACCGGGTCCGAAATTAGGTCAGTGGTTGATTAGCCTCTGGCTTTCCGATTAGCGCTATGCCGCCGTCCTAACTGCATCAGCCATATTTCCAGCCCTGGGAACTGCGCCGGACAGGCCTTAAAACAGCGGAAGTGGACCGCTGCCATTTCCTCAGTCGCGAATTTGACGGAAGCTTACCGCGCCGTCGTGAAACCTAATGGCCGGCTAAGCGCGGGCTCAGCAGGCTGATCTTGTTGGCTCAGCACTTCCGCACACGGTAGCAACTTCTTTCAGTGCCCGCAGGCCTTCCAGTTTAATGGATGGTATCATCAACCAGAATACTCAACTTTGTACTAAAAATTATTATTTTCTCATGTATAAATATTATAATTTTACAAAATTATGAGCCGCCTAAATAAGTATCGGCAGTAATAACCGCATTTTCCGGGAATGCCGCGTTATTTATTTGCATTTTTATGATTTTAGACTGACAACCTGCAGCCTCCGTCAGAAATACTACATTTGTTTATTTAGCAACGAACGCCAAGTGTTTGGTGGGGTAAAAACTCCTGCAGGTTCTCCATACCATCAGGTCAGACGCAGTACCCTTGACAAAGGCTTATGAATGTAAACAGATAACGCAGCATTCCCGGAATATCGAGATATTACTAAAAAAGACGACTGTTGGTTTCGGTAGCCTTTAGAATTAATTTCTGATGTTACTAGTAATTGATACACTGTTGTTCTGATTATCGGTATAAATAGCTGTTAGCTGTATAGTCCCATTTGGCGCTAAAGGCCTAAAACAGTAAGGAACTGCTGCAGTAGGTTGGTATTATGACACCTTCAGAACATACCAATGGTTAACTTCAGAGTAAATAGAAACATTTTTAAGCTAATCTTCTATTTTTTTTTAAATGTAATAATACATTAAACACAAGGAGGACAAAGGAAAATGGCAGATGAAACGCCAAGAAGGAAAAAGTATTATAAGCTAAATAAAGTAGATACATTAAATTTGACGCAATTTTAGAATTTTATTTATTTATTTATTTTGCTTATAGCTTCACTCTTCGTTGGCGTCGAGGCCATTAGACGTAAGAAAGTATTGGGGAAGGAACGGAAAGTAATTCGGCCATGGAATTTTGAAGGAATCTTCTCGGAAGTCTCCTAGAGAGATTTGGGGAAACCATGGGAGACCAGTAGTAGGAGTTTGTCTTAGCTAGCCTCATAAGCTCTTTGGACAACTGTAAAGAGACTCCACTCATCCGCGTGGACGTCACAAGATGGCCGCCCGTTAGTTCTTTGGCCGTCCAAGATGGCGGAACCGGCCGACCAAGATGGCGGGTCGTTAGTTTCTTTGACCGGCCGCACAGATGGCAGCATCTCCTGGGGGCGCTGGACCGTTAGTTCTTTGGGCGACTGGTAGATGGCGCTGGACCGTTAGTTCTTTGGGCGACTGGTAGATGGCGTTCGGTGAAAGTATTTCCGGCGCGCTCTGCGAAATGTGTACACCGTTCAATGACTGTTATCTATGTTTGCTTATCCGTTAAGCGTGACGAAATGTGTACTCTTCGCGTCGGCTGACTATTTCTGTTCTGGCAAGATGCAAATATTTCAGCACAGTAAAATACTTTCTTCGGTTCTGTGTTGAAATATACTTAAGCGTAAATCATTGCAATTTACTAAAAAATAAAAAAGTCCACATCAACGGATATTACGTGAACAGACATCGGTAAGCGTTGGGGCTAGAGTGCCGAAGGTCGCCGGTTCGAGTCCGGCCGCGGTGTTTTTATTGAAAAAGCCGTTCCAACTCGTCAATTTCAAAACGAAATTCAAAATTTAGTTTCCATACCTAGAGAGTATGGCGCCAGCCTGCCTTGAATAAAAAATAAGTCGAAAAGCATAAATGTTTCCTTTTAACGTTCGATATGGGGAAAAAAAAACCGTCTAAACTTCAGATATAAAACCGAGGAAGAATTCTATGTGTACCTGTTTTCATGAAATTATTTAGTGTT